>JAXLNO010001058.1:0-73628 GCA_038087875.1 Malacoraja senta
CCCAACACCATTTCCTGCCTAATGTGGATTTCCTTCAGTTCCTCCGTTACCCCAGATCCTCTGGCCACTACTATATCAGGAAGATTGTTTGTTTCCTCCTTAGTGAAGACGGATCCAAAGTACCTGTTCAACTCATCTGCCATTTCCTTGTTCCCCATAATAAATTCACCTGTTTCGGTCTTCAAGGGTCCAACTTTGGTCTTAACTCATTTTTGCCTCATCACATACCTAAAGAAGCTTTTACTATCCTGCTTTATATTCTTGGCTAGGTTACCTTCGTACCTCAACTTTTCTCCCCATATTGTATTTTTAGTTATCGTCTGTTGAGAGAGAGAGGGGGAGAGGGAGAGAGAGAGGGAGGGGGGGAGGGAGAGGGAGAGGGAGAGAGAGTGGGAGAGGGAGAGAGAGTGGGAGAGGGAGAGAGTGGGAGAGAGAGAGAGAGGGGGAGAGGAGAGAGGGAGAGAGGGGGTGAGAAAGAGAGAGAGAGGGGGAGAGAGAGAGGGAGTGAGGGAGAGAGAGGGAGAGAGAGAGAGAGAGGGGGAGAGGGAGATAGAGTGGGAGAGGGAGAGAGTGGGAGAGAGAGGGGGAGAGGAGAGAGGGAGAGAGTGGGGGTGAGAAAGGGGGAGAGAGAAGGAGAGAGAGGGAGTGAGGGAGAGAGAGGGAGAGAGAGGGAGAGGGAGAGAGAGAGAGAGGGGGAGAGGAGAGAGGGAGAGTGGGGGTGAGAAAGAGAGAGATAGGGAGAGAGAAGGAGAGAGAGGGAGTGAGGGAGAGAGAGAGAGAGAGGGGGAGAGGGAGAGAGTGGGGGAGAGGGAGAGAGTGGGGGAGAGAGAGAAGGAGAGAGAGAGGGAGATAGAGAGAGGGAGAGAAGGAGAGCGAGAGGGTGTGAGATAGAGAGGGAGAGAGAGGCGGAGGCGGAGATCTTGGATCTAGAACACAAAGTCCTGGAGATCCTGATCAAGCTCCAGGTTCCAGAACAGGTCCTCTGACATCACCTGTTGCTAAGGGGAGGTGGGGGACCTCTGATTGGTCGCTGTGTACCCCCCATACAGCATCATCTGTTGCCGGGGGGAAGGGGGCTACTGATTGGCCGAAAGGGAAGCGGACGATCCGATCCGATTGGCTGCCGCACCCCATCGTGACGTCACCTGTTGCCGGGGGGGGGAGCCCGGAGCGGAGAGACTGCGCCCGCCCGCCTCTGGGATGGATGCGCTCAGGGCGCGGATTGATTCATGAGCCGAAGCACTGAGGTGAGCGGATATTTCACCGCGCTCTTCACCTGCTCCCTGAACTTGGACTGGGTCACCGCGTAAATAAATGTGTTGGTGCAGCAGCTGAGATTACTCAGCAAATACCCGACGTCGCTAAAGATCCATTGAGAATCATTCCGATCAGTTCCAATTCCTGTGATCTGATAATAGACGAAGTTTACAACCAGCGTCAGCCACAGGAGGATGAAGCTGCCGGAGATGGTGAAGAGTAAAACCATAGACCTCCTCCTGCTCTCCATCTCCGGGTCCCTGCGGGGGGGGTTCTCCCCCTTGCTCTCACCCCTCAGCCCCTTACGGACCCGACTGGCCACTAAAATGTGGCGGACAGTCAGAGCGTTGAGCAGCAGGATTACAGCGAAAGGGAGGAACGGAGTTAAAACCGTGTCGATCCAGTCAAATGCCACCCACCCGGGGTCAGTGTAATAACTGGCCACATTGGCACAGCCCCACGGGACATTGTCGATGATTGTCCAGGGTTCCCGTGTGAAGTAGCGGGGAATGTTTTTCACACAGACCAGAACGCCGGCTGTTGCCAGAACCACAGCCGCAGTTTTCCCGGTGCAATATTTAGTTTTCAGCTTCTGGCAACAAATGGCGACAAAGCGATCAAAGGTGAAAGTGACGGTGAACCAGACAGAACAGTCTGTAGCTGCAAACTTCAGTACCTCGTTAACACGGCACACAGGGGTGATGGACAGGAAACTCCAATAAAAGTAATGATATCGGAGCTGAAACAAAATGACCTCGATGATGAGGGTCAGTAGATCGGCCGCTGCCATGGCCACCAGGTAACGAGTGGTGCACGTGGAGAGGCCGCACTTTCCCCGGGACAGGATCACAATCGCCACTAAATTCACTGCGGAAAGACAAGGGAACGGACACTGGGCATTTACTCAACACGGTCTCCGGGGCTGAACACCGGCTCGACTTTCAGCTCAAGATCAGGAGTGTTGGAGTCGGTGCGCGGCTGCTGCAAGTTTAACAATGTCAGAGCCGGCTCCGACTGTGCCCGACCTGCCTGCCTGCTTCAGGGGAGAAGAGAGAAGGTGACGGGCGGGTGGGGTAAAGGGCAGGGGAGGGAACGAGTAGCCACCCACCCATCTACAATAGGCGTAATGGTCCTTTCTATAGTGAACCCTGCTGCTGCTCACAGTCTGTGATGGGGCCGCTTTCACAGACATAACCGTGACCGGCCGGCCCCGTTTAACCAGGGCTCTGGGAACTCGGCATCTGATGGGGACGAGGAGGGAGACTTCCAGAGGGAAGGCAGGGACAACTTAGAATCCGGCAGCAGCAGCAGCAAGAGTGGCTCCGTTAATGGATTCATTCCACAGTGAGTTCAGTAGACAACAGGTGCAGGAGGAGGCCATTTGGCCATTCAATATGATCATGGCTGATCATCCCCAATCAGTACCCCGTTCCTGCCTTCTCCCCATATGCCCTGACTCCGCTATTTTTAAGAGCCCTATCTAGCTCTCTTTTGAAAGCATCCAGAGAACCTGCCTCCACCGCCCTCTGAGTCAGAGAATTCCACACTCACCACTCATCACTCTCAAGCTTCCACTGAGGTTATCCCAATGGCTTCTTGATGCAAACTACTTCATCTATTGCATTATCCCCAAACTCTGCCCTTCCAGAACCAGGTTAGCATTCAGCACAGATAAGGGAAATTACTCAGAAAGGACTTTACACAAGAGTAGACAAAAGTGCTGGAGAATCTCAGCGGGTGAGGCAGCATCTATGGAACGAAGGAAACAGGTAACGTTTCGGGCCGAAACCCTTCTTCAGACTGGAAATAGTTACCTATTTCCTTCGCTCCATAGATCCTGTCTCACCCGCTGAGTTTCTCCAGCACTTTTGTCTACTTTCGATTTTCCAGCATCTGCAGTTCATTCTTAAACACTTTACACAAGAGTGCAGCTGATAGGAGCAGAATTAGGTCATTCGGCCCATCATGTCTACTCCGCCATTCAATCATGGCCGATCTATCTTTCCCTCTCAACCCCATTCTCTTGCCTTCTCCCCGTAAACCCCGACACCCCCTACTAATCAAGAATCTATCACTCTCCGCCTTAAAACTATCCATTGACTTGGCCTCCACCCCTGTCTGCCGCAATGAATTGCACAGATTCACCACCCTCTGTCTAAAGAAATTCCTCCTCATCTCCTTTCTAAAGGTAAAGGTAAAGCTGGGGGAAGAACGCACTACAATGGCCGCCATATCCAATCATCCCTGATATTCCTCTTTCTCTCCCTCCCCACACAAGGTGCCCTTCACACTTCCCTCCTGAAGCAGAGGCCAATTGTTGCAAATGAGAGTCCACCCCTTCTGGTCCAGACGGTCGACGCAGAAAGCGGAGTAACTCAGCGGGACAGGCAGCATGTCTGGAGAGAAGGAATGGGACTGAAGAAGGGTCTTGATCCGAAACGTCACCCATTCCTTCTCTCCAGAGATGCTGCCCGTCCCGCTGAGTTACTCCAGCACTTTGTGTCTATCTACGATTTAAACCAGCATCTGCAGTTCATTCCCACACACGAAATCCAGACGGTGCCAGGAATGCAAACTATTATCCCCATGTATGGATGGTGTGGGATATATGTACCAAAGTACAGAGACAGGGGGGGGGTAGTTAGTCGGGTTAGTTTAGACATACAGCGGCTAATCTCAGCAGACTCAAGATGGTGCAGGTGAAGTAACAACACACACACACACACGCCGGTAGATCCGCGGCCACTGGTTCAGGAGATCGATCCAATTATTGACCAAAATGCTGTGGGTGGAATCCGACTGTGACAGACAGACTCCACAGTGAGACACAGTGTCCACAGGAGCGGGTGTTCACTCTGATCAATAACTCAGTCACAGTGAACTTCACAACGTGAACCCCTCTCTCCCAGTCACACCGTCCCGGAGAGCTGCCTGCCTGCCTGCCTGTCCCGAGCACTGGGACAACTCTGGGCAAGGTCCCACTGAAGGCAAGAACAACATTCTAGTGGCTCCCGGCCGGCAGCAGTGAGAGAAAAAGGGACTTAGTTTCAGCTGTCTGAAAATAAGAAATATCACAGCATTAATTCACAAATATTTCACTGAGAGGATTGATATTCTTCACATATTCTTGTACAACGATCATCAGTTGGGAACTTGTAACATGATGAGAATCAGGTCAACACCAGTTAACACACGGATGGAATTATAAAACTTGAATTGTTCTGCTCACTTACCAGGGACACCAATGGCAGCAATGATCACGTACACGATTCTCTCCACGGCGTAATATTCCCAAAGATACTGCCCCATTTTCTGTGCCCAGCGACGTGTCCCCGTGAGCTACCGGTAATGTCTCGGAATGAAATGCTGGGACAGAACATTCCTGGGGATTTTATACCATTTTCCGTCTCCACCGGGACAGTGAAGTTTCAACAGAGTTTTAAAAATAGAGATTTTGAAATGATTCACAAACAGATGACATCAGCCGAGTGAAATCCCTGCTGAGACAGGTTGTGATTTATTCAGGGAATTGATTGAGAAACTCCAAAGACTGGGAATTGTGCGATAGATACTGAGGGATGGAAATTGGGAGCGGCGGCATTGTTCCAGCAAAGGGGATATTGTTTCAAACTCCATCAGATCCAACTCTCCACCTCATGTTGGTTGTCTGATTTCCTTCAATCCGTTTCACTCAGCAAGGCAATGCCAAATTCCAGGGACCCTCTCAGGGCTTCTGGTGCCCAGTTTGAAGGTGGACTGGACTGGGCGACCTTTGTCCACAGGTTGAGGAATTAGTTCAACACATCACCTCGGACTAAAATGCCCCCCCCCCTCCACTCTGCTTCACCACTCAATATGATCGCGGCTTGACTGACTGTGACCTCAACCCCACACTCCCGCTGACTGACCCCGGTAACCATTCACTCCCTGCTTGCCTGGAATAGATCTGACTATACCATGGGACAATAACATTCTCTGCCTTCCTTCATCACCTCTGAGGGGGAACGACCCAAAGACTCACGACACTCAGAGAACAGAAACATTGCCGCCTCAGAATTGTCCTAAACCTAAATAAAACGGCGAATGATGCAGCACCTCTCCCTCCTCTCTTTCTCTCTCCCTCCATCCTCACTGCTGTCACTCTCTCTGAACTGTTACTCTATTTCCTACGCTCTCTATTCCCCCTCTCTGGGCTGCCCTCTCTCCGTCCACTGATGGAGTGACACACAGTGGGATAGTACTGATGGAGGGGTAACAATGGGGCAGATCTGACGCAGTGACAAACTGTGGTGGTACTGATGGAGGGGACACACTGTGGTGGTACTGATGGAGGGACACACTGTGGTGGTGGTACTGATGGAGGGACACACTGTGGTGGTACTGATGGAGGGGACACACTGTGGTGGTACTGATGGAGGGACACACTGTGGTGGTGGTACTGATGGAGTGACACACTGTGGTGGTGCTGATGGAGGGACACAATGGTGGTGGTACTGATGGAGGGACACACTGTGGTGGTACTGATGGAGGGGACACACTGTGGTGGTGGTACTGATGGAGGGGACACACTGTGGTGGTGGTACTGATGGAGGGACACACTGTGGTGGTACTGATGGAGGGACAAACTGTGGTGGTACTGACGCAGTGACAAACTGTGGTGGTACTGATGGAGGGACACACTGTGGTGGTGGTACTGATGGAGGGGACACACTGTGGTGGTGGTACTGATGGAGGGACACACTGTGGTGGTACTGATGGAGGGGACACACTGTGGTGGTACTGATGGAGGGACACACTGTGGTGGTACTGATGGAGGGACACACTGTGGTGGTACTGATGGAGGGACACACTGTGGTGGTACTGATGGAGGGGACACACTGTGGTGGTACTGATGGAGGGGACACACTGTGGTGGTGGTACTGATGGAGGGACACACTGTGGTGGTACTGATGGAGGGACACACTGTGGTGGTGGTACTGATGGAGGGACACACTGTGGTGGTACTGATGGAGGGACACACTGTGGTGGTACTGATGGAGGGACACACTGTGGTGGTGGTACTGATGGAGGGACACACTGTGGTGGTGGTACTGATGGAGGGACACACTGTGGTGGTACTGATGGAGGGACACACTGTGGTGGTGGTACTGATGGAGGGACAAACTGTGGTGGTACTGATGGAGGGACACACTGTGGTGGTGGTACTGATGGAGGGACACACTTTGGTGGTACTGATGGAGGGACACACTGTGGTGGTGGTACTGATGGAGGGACAAACTGTGGTGGTACTGATGGAGGGACACACTGTGGTGGTGGTACTGATGGAGGGACACACTGTGGTGGTACTGATGGAGGGACACACTGTGGTGGTACTGATGGAGGGGCACACTGTGGTGGTACTGATGGAGGGACACACTGTGGTGGTACTGATGGAGGGACACACTGTGGTGGTGGTACTGATGGAGGGGCACACTGTGGTGGTACTGATGGAGGGGACACACTGTGGTGGTACTGATGGAGGGGACACACTGTGGTGGTACTGATGGAGGGGACACACTGTGGTGGTACTGACGCAGTGACCCACTGTGGTGGTGGTACTGATGGAGGGACACACTGTGGTGGTACTGATGGAGGGACACACTGTGGTGGTACTGATGGAGGGACACACTGTGGTGGTACTGATGGAGGGGACACACTGTGGTGGTACTGATGGAGGGGACACACTGTGGTGGTGGTACTGATGGAGGGACACACTGTGGTGGTACTGATGGAGGGACACACTGTGGTGGTGGTACTGATGGAGGGACACACTGTGGTGGTACTGATGGAGGGACACACTGTGGTGGTACTGATGGAGGGGACACTCTGTGGTGGTACTGATGGAGGGACACACTGTGGTGGTGGTACTGATGGAGGGACACACTGTGGTGGTGGTACTGATGGAGGGACACACTGTGGTGGTGGTACTGATGGAGGGACACACTGTGGTGGTACTGATGGAGGGACACACTGTGGTGGTGGTACTGATGGAGGGACAAACTGTGGTGGTACTGATGGAGGGACACACTGTGGTGGTGGTACTGATGGAGGGACACACTGTGGTGGTACTGATGGAGGGGCACACTGTGGTGGTGGTACTGATGGGGGGACACACTGTGGTGGTACTGATGGAGGGACACACTGTGGTGGTACTGATGGAGGGACACACTGTGGTGGTGGTACTGATGGAGGGACAAACTGTGGTGGTACTGATGGAGGGACACACTGTGGTGGTGGTACTGATGGAGGGACACACTGTGGTGGTACTGATGGAGGGGCACACTGTGGTGGTGGTACTGATGGAGGGACACACTGTGGTGGTACTGATGGAGGGGACACACTGTGGTGGTACTGATGGAGGGACACACTGTGGTGGTACTGATGGAGGGGACACACTGCGGTGGTACTGATGGAGGGACACACTGTGGTGGTACTGATGGAGGGGCACACTGTGGTGGTGGTACTGATGGAGGGACACACTGTGGTGGTGGTACTGATGGAGGGACACACTGTGGTGGTGGTACTGATGGAGGGACACACTGTGGTGGTACTGATGGAGGGGACACACTGTGGTGGTACTGATGGAGGGACACACTGTGGTGGTACTGATGGAGGGACACACTGTGGTGGTACTGATGGAGGGACACACTGTGGTGGTACTGATGGAGGGACACACTGTGGTGGTGGTACTGATGGAGGGACACACTGTGGTGGTGGTACTGATGGAGGGACACACTGTGGTGGTACTGATGGAGGGACACACTGTGGTGGTGGTACTGATGGAGGGACACACTGTGGTGGTGGTACTGATGGAGGGGCACACTGTGGTGGTACTGATGGAGGGGACACACTGTGGTGGTGGTACTGATGGAGGGACACACTGTGGTGGTACTGATGGAGGGACACACTGTGGTGGTGGTACTGATGGAGGGACACACTGTGGTGGTGGTACTGATGGAGGGACACACTGTGGTGGTACTGATGGAGGGACACACTGTGGTGGTACTGATGGAGGGACACACTGTGGTGGTACTGATGGAGGGGCACACTGTGGTGGTGGTACTGATGGAGGGACACACTGTGGTGGTACTGATGGAGGGGACACACTGTGGTGGTACTGATGGAGGGACACACTGTGGTGGTGGTACTGATGGAGGGACACACTGTGGTGGTACTGATGGAGGGGCACACTGTGGTGGTACTGATGGAGGGACACACTGTGGTGGTACTGATGGAGCGACACACTGTGGTGGTACTGATGGAGGGGCACACTGTGGTGGTACTGATGGAGGGACACACTGTGGAGTATTACTGATAGCGTGACACACTGTGGAGTAGTAATCTGGGGCAGTACTTATAGTGACAGATTTTCATATCGTTTCAAGGATTCTTTCCTTTAGTCACTCTGATTGAAGACAGGGGTTCAGGAGTTAATCGAAACGCATTCACGAGCTCTCCCCGAGACATTCAATGCCGTCGAAAGGGAAATCTTCCAAACACAGTCTCTTGATTAATAGTTTCTTTAGTGTAGTAGCAAAAACAGTAAGATATTCATCCAAACTTCTTCTTGTATAACTACACTAGACTAAGTGAGACCCGTTGGATCCCAGCTTCACACAGGAGGGCTGGTCCCACAAAGCAATTTTCCACCTCTCCACCAATTCCAATATTGCTGGCCAGTGGAGGGGGGGGGGGGGGGGTGGTTACTGAAGCACTAACATCGGTTTTGTGTGCCGAATGGATTCTTGGGCTGGCAGCTCAGAAACTCAGGCCTGGTGGGCTGGCAGCTCAGAAACTGCCAGATATTCTACTGAAAACAGGTGACAGAGTCTGTGAGAGAGAAGGAGGAGAGGGACAATCAATTTTAGACATTTTCATCTCTTTTTACAGATCACAGCAATGAAGGAGGAACGTCTATCCTTGCGTTGATCGCTGGAGTGCTAGTATGGGTGTTGTGGGCTGAAGGGACTGGTTTCCAGAGGGCTAGTATGGACATTGTGGACTGAATGGATTCTTGGACATGCAGTTCACTAAGTCATGACTGATGGGCTGGCACTTCAGTCAATTACAGCTGGTGTGGTGCCAGTTCACTCAGTTACCCCTCCTTCCTTCACCCCCCAACTCTGCTCCTTGCATTTCCCCTCCCCCCCACGCATTCAGTCCATCTCTCCTCAACCTCCCCCCCAGGCACTCTTAGTGGCTCTCTGACAGCGCAGCCATTCCTGCCCATTACGTACCCATTGTGATGAAGAACACGCAGACATGGCAAGGTGAAAAAGGATTTATTAAAGTTTAAAATATGAACAAGTCTTAAAACAATGCAAGTCCAAACTCACAGCACTCCAAGCACAGTGCAGGCAGCAAATCCAACCTCACAGCACTCCAAGCACAGTGCAGGCAGCAAGTCCAACCTCACAGCACTCCAAGCACAGTGCAGGCAGCAAGTCCAACCTCACAGCACTCCAAGCACAGTGCAGGCAGTAAGTCCAACCTCACAGCAAGCAGAGTGCAGGCAGTAAGTCCAACCTCACAGCACTCCAAGCACAGTGCAGGCAGTAAGTCCAACCTCACAGCACTCCAAGCACAGTGCAGGCAGTAAGTCCAACCTCACAGCACTCCAAGCACAGTGCAGGCAGTAAGTCCAACCTCACAGCAAGCAGAGTGCAGGCAGTAAGTCCAACCTCACAGCACTCCAAGCACAGTGCAGGCAGTAAGTCCAACCTCACAGCACTCCAAGCAGAGTGCAGGCAGCAAGTCCAACCTCACAGCACTCCAAGCACTCCAACAGAGACACACATAGAGACACACACATACACAAACACACACACAGAGCACACACACAGAGACAAACACACAGAAACACACACACAGAGACACACACACACACACACACAGACACACACAGCGAGGCACACAGGGACACACACACACAGGGACACACACACAGGGACACACACAGGAACACACACACAAAACACACACACACACACAAACACAAAGACACACACACACACACACACACAAACAAACACAGAGACACACACACACACTCACACAAATAAAGACACACAAACACAGACACACACTCACGCACAGCACCAATAATAAAATGCCAAGTAACTTCAGAATGTGGTAACCATACTGAATCCTGTTACTAACGGTTCAGGGCGGTGTCTCCACTTGACCCTTCCGCAATGAGCGCCACCTCTGAACTCACCGGAAATGACGCAATCAGCACCATCTCTCCACTAAGTCACGGAATGAGCGGCAATTTTGCATTAAACACAGTCCTGATCTAATAAAACGTTTATTCACTGTTTTTCCTTCCAAAAACGGTTGCACAGCAAGCCACATTTAAAATGCAAGCCTCATTAAAACGCAAGCCACATTTATAAAGCAAATCACATTTTAAAATATAGGCACAGCTTAGCGGCACAGTCAAAGGGCACAGTTGTCAATTAGCGGCACCGTCTAAAGGCACACTTTTCAATTAGCGACACCGTCAAAAGGCACTTTTCAATTAGCGGCACAGTCAAAAGGCACACTTTTAAATTAGCGGCACATTCAAAAGGCACGTAAAAACATTTATTCCTTCCAAACACAGTTCCAAATAAACCACATAAAAGCACATAAAACCACACTCACAGTTTAGGGGACATGTGTTCAGTGATCAGTTTATTCACTGAGAGTCGTGAACTCTCCCTCCCCCATCTTGCAGCGACTGCGGCAATTCCACACTTCCGGGTTTATAGTCCCCCCCTCGCACCGGATGGGGCGTGTCCTCCATGGCATGATAGACAGGAGAGAGAATTTCAACATTATTTAAACATTTATAAGTCTTATATTTTTCATCTATGGCCCTGACAGCTGGAGGACAGCTGGAGGGGGACTGAGTAATATGGCCAAAAATCGAAGCCGTGAGTGGAAGTGATTTTTCTAAAACCAATATACAGTGCAAAACAGGAAGTGGTCAAGACTTGACTTTGAATCATTTGCCTATGCATTTTCAAAGCAACCGCACTTGCCTTTGCATTTTCAAAGCAACCGCACTTGCCTTTGCATTTTCAAAACCAAACGCACTTGCCCTTACATTTTAAAAGCAACCTCACTTGCCTTTGCATTTTCAAAGCAAAGCACCTTTTGCATTTTCATGGCAAACCACCTTTTGCATTTTCAAAGCAAACCACTTATGCATTTTCAAAGCAAACCACCTTTTCAAAGCGAACCACCATTTGCATTTTCAAAACAAAACCATCTTTTGCATTTTCAAAGAAAACCTTTTTGCATTTTCAAAGCTAACCATCTTTTGCATTTTCAAAGCTAACCACCTTATGCATTTTCAAAGCAAACCACCTTTTCAAGCAAACCACATTTTGCATTTTCAAACCAAACCACCTTTTGCATTTTCAAAGCAAAGCACCTTTTGCATTTTCATGGCAAACCACCTTTTGCATTTTCAAAGCAAACCACCTTATGCATTTTCAAAGCAAAACCACCTTTTCAAAGCGAACCACCATTTGCATTTTCAAAACAAACCATCTTTTGCATTTTCAAAGAAAACCTTTTTGCATTTTCAAAGCTAACCATCTTTTGCATTTTCAAAGCTAACCACCTTATGCATTTTCAAAGCAAACCACCTTTTCAAAGCAAACCACATTTTGCATTTCAAACCAAACCACCTTTTGCATTTTCAAAGCAAACCACCTTTTGCATTTTCAAAGCAAACCACCTTTTGCATTTTCAAAACAAACACCTTTTGCATTTTCAGCACCATCTCTGCACTAAGTCACGGAATGAGCGGCAATTTTGCGGGAATTTTGCATTAAACACAGTCCTGATCTAATAAAACGTTTAATCACTGTTTTTCCTTCCAAAAAACGGTTGCACAGCAAGCCAGATTTAAAACGCAAAGCCACATTAAAACGCAAGCCACATTTATAAAGCTAATTACATTTTAAAATATAGGCACAGCTTAGCGGCAACAGTCAAAAGGCACAGTTTTCAATTAGCGGCACCGTCAAAAGGCACACTTTTCAATTAGCGGCACAGTCAAGAGGCACACTTTTCAATTAGCGACACCGTCAAAAGGCACTCTTTTCAATTAGCGCACATTCAAAAGGCACGTAAAAACATTTATTCCTTCCAAACACAGTTCCAAATAAACCACATAAAAGCACATAAAACCACACCCACAGTTTAGCGGACATGTGTTCAGTGTTCAGTTTATTCACTGCTCAGACTGAGAGTCGTGAACTCTCCCTCCCCATCTTGCAGCGACTGTGGCAAGTCACACTTCCGGGTTTATAGTCCCCCCCCTCCCACCGGATGGGGCGTGTCCTCCATGGCATGATTGACAGGAGAGAGAATTTCAACATTATTTAAACATTTATAAGTCTTATATTTTTCATCTATGGCCCTGACAGCTGGAGGGGGACTGAGTAATATGGCCAAAAATCGAAGCCGTGAGTGGAAGTGATTTTTTCTAAAAACCAATATACAGTGCAAACAGGAAGTGGTCAAGATTTGACTTTGAATCACTTGCCTATGCATTTTCAAAGCAACCGCACTTGCCTTTGCATTTTCAAAGCAACCGCACTTGCCTTTGCATTCTCAAACCAAACGCACTTGCCTTTACATTTTAAAAGCAACCTCACTTGCCTTTGCATTTTCAAAGCAAATCACCTTTTGCATTTTCATGGCAAAACCACCTTTTGCATTTTCAAAGCAAATCACCTTTTGCATTTTCAAAGCAAAGCACATTTTGTATTTTCAAAGCAAACCACCTTTTTGCATTTTCAAAGCAAACCACCTTTTGCATTTTCAAAGCAAACCACCTTTTGCATTTTCAAAGCAAACCACTTTTTGCAATTTCAAAGCGAACCACCTTTTATATTTTCAAAGCAAACCACCTTATGCATTTTCAAAGCAAACCACCTTTTCAAAGCGAACCACCATTTGCATTTCAAAGCAAACCATCTTTTGCATTTCAAAGCAAACCTTTTTGCATTTTCAAAGCAAACCACCTTTTGCATTTTCAAAGCAAACCACCTTTTGCATTTTCAAAGCAAACCACCTTTTGCATTTTCAAAGCAAACCACCTTATGCATTTTCAAAGCAAACCACCTTTTCAAAGCAAACCACCTTTTGCATTTTCAAAGCAAACCACCTTTTGCATTTTCAAAGCAAACCACCTTTTGCATTTTCAAAGCAAAACCACCTTTTGCATTTTCAAAACAAACACCTTTTGCATTTTCAAAGCAATTTTTTTCGCATTTTCAAAGCAAACCACCTTTTGCATTTTCAAAGCAAACCACCTTTTGCAATTTCAAAGCAAAGCACCTTTTGCCTTTTCAAAGCAAACCACTTATAGCATTTACAAAGCAAACCACCTTTTGCATTTTCAAACCAAACCACTTTTTTGCATTTTCAAATCAAACCACATTTCACATTTTCAAAGCAAACTACCTTTGCACTTTCAAAGCAAACGACCTTTTGCATTTGCAAAGCAAATCACCTTTTGCATTTTCAAAGCCCACCACCTTTTGCATCTTCAAAGTAAACCACCTTTTGCATTTTCATTGCAAACCAGCAAACCACCTTTTGCATTTTCAAAGCAAACCACTTTTTGCATTTTCAAAGCAAACCACATTTAGCATTTTCAAAGCAAATCACCTTTTGCATTTTCAAAGCAAACCACCTTTTCAAGCGAACCACCATTTGCATTTTCAATGCAAACCATACTTTTGCATTTTCAAAGCAAACCACCTTTTGCTTTTTCAAAACAAACCACCTTTTGCATTTTCAAAGCAATTTTTTTTCGCATTTTCAAAGCAAACCACCTTTTGCATTTTCAAAGCAAACGACCTTTTGCATTTGCAAAGCAAATCACCTTTTGCATTTTCAAAGCCCACCACCTTTTGCATCTTCAAAGTAAACCACTTTTGCATTTTCATTGCAAACCAGCAAACCACCTTTTGCATTTTCAAAGCAAACCACTTTTTTTGCATTTTCAAAGCAAACCACATTTAGCATTTTCAAAGCAAATCACCTTTTGCATTTTCAAAGCAAACCAACATTTCCATTTTCAAACTAAAACACCTTTTGCATTTTCAATGCAAACAGCAAACCACCTTTTGCATTTTCAAGCAAACGACCTTTTGCATTTTCAAAGCAAACCACCTTTTGCATTTTCAAAGCAAACCACGCTTTGAATTTTCAAAGCAAACCACCTTTTGCATTTCAAAGCAAACCACGTTTTACATTTTCAAAGCAAACCACTTTTTGCAATTTCAAAGCAAACAACCTTTTTGCATCTTCAATGCAAGCCACCTTATGCATTTTCAAAGCAAACCACCTAGTCTAAGCAAACCACCTTTTGCATTTTCATGGCAAGCCACCTTTGCATTTTCAAAGCAAATCACCTTTTGCATTTTCAAAGCAAAGCACATTTTGTATTTTCAAAGCAAACCACCTTTTGCATTTTCAAAGCAAACCACCTTTTACATTTTAAAGCAAACGAACATTTGCATTTTGGAAACAAACGACCTTTTGCATTTCCAAAGCAAACCACCTTTTGCATTTTCAAAGCAAACCACCTTTTGCATTTTCAAAGCAAACCACCTTTTGCATTTTCAAAGCAAACCACCTTTTGCATTTTCAAAGCAAACCACCTTTTGCATTTTCAAAACAAACCACCTTTTGCATTTTCAAAGCAATTTTTTTTCGCATTTTCAAAGCAAACCACCTTTTGCATTTTCAAAGCAAACCACCTTTTGCAATTTCAAAGCAAAGCACCTTTTGCCTTTTGAAAGCAAACCACTTATAGCATTTACAAAGCAAAGCACCTTTTGCATTTTCAAACCAAACCACTTTTTTGCATTTTCAAAGCAAATCACCTTTTGCATTTTCAAAGCCCACCACCTTTTGCATCTTCAAACTAAACCACCTTTTGCATTTTCATTGCAAACCAGCAAACCACCTTTTGCATTTTCAAAGCAAACCAATTTTTGCATTTTCAAAGCAAACCACATTTAGCATTTTCAAAGCAAACCACATTTAGCATTTTCAAAGCAAATCACCTTTTGCATTTTCAAAGCAAACCG
This sequence comes from Malacoraja senta, assembly GCA_038087875.1. Taxonomy (NCBI): domain Eukaryota; kingdom Metazoa; phylum Chordata; class Chondrichthyes; order Rajiformes; family Rajidae; genus Malacoraja; species Malacoraja senta. Next base: position 15,399 of record JAXLNO010001058.1, read on the forward strand.
CCTTTTCCATTTTCAAACTAAAACACCTTTTGCATTTTCAATGCAAACAGCAAACCACCTTTTGCATTTTCAAAGCAAACCACGCTTTGAATTTTCAAAGCAAACCACCTTTTGCATTTCAAAGCAAACCACGTTTTGCATTTTCAAAGCAAACCACTTTTTGCAATTTCAAAGCAAACAACCTTTTGCATCTTCAATGCAAGCCACCTTATGCATATTCAAAGCAAACCACCTAGTCTAAGCAAACCACCTTTTGCATTTTCATGGCAAACCACCTTTGCATTTTCGAAGCAAATCACCTTTTGCATTTTCAAAGCAAAGCACATTTTGTATTTTCAAAGCAAACCACCTTTTGCATTTTCAAAGCAAACCACCTTTTGCATTTTTAAAGCAAACGACCATTTGCATTTTGGAAACAAACGACCTTTTGCATTTCCAAAGCAAACCACCTTTTGCATTTTCAAAACAAACCACCTTTTGTATTTTAAATACAAACCACCTTTTGCATTTTCAAAGAAACAACATTTTGCATTTTCAAAGCAAACCACATTTAGCATTTTCAAAGCAAATCACCTTTTGCATTTTCAAAGCAAACCAACTTTTCCATTTTCAAACTAAAACACCTTTTGCATTTTCAATGCAAACAGCAAACCACCTTTTGCATTTTCAAAGCAAACGACCTTTTGCATTTTCAAAGCAAACCACCTTTTGCATTTTCAAAGCAAACCACGCTTTGAATTTTCAAAGCAAACCACCTTTTGCATTTCAAAGCAAACCACGTTTTACATTTTCAAAGCAAACCACTTTTTGCAATTTCAAAGCAAACAACCTTTTGCATCTTCAATGCAAGCCACCTTATGCATTTTCAAAGCAAACCACCTAGTCTAAGCAAACCACCTTTTGCATTTTCATGGCAAGCCACCTTTGCATTTTCAAAGCAAATCACCTTTTGCATTTTCAAAGCAAAGCACATTTTGTATTTTCAAAGCAAACCACCTTTTGCATTTTCAAAGCAAACCACCTTTTACATTTTTAAAGCAAACGAACATTTGCATTTTGGAAACAAACGACCTTTTGCATTTCCAAAGCATACCACCTTTTGCATTTTCAAAACAAACCAGCTTTTGCATTTTCAAAGCAAACCACCTTTTGCATTTTCAAAGCAAACCACCTTTTGCATTTTCAAAGCAAACCACCTTTTGCATTTTCAAAACAAACCACCTTTTGTATTTTCAATACAAACCACCTTTTGCATTTTCAAAGCAAACCACCTTTTGCATTTTCAAAGCAAACCACCTTTTGCATTTTCAAAGCAAACCACCTTTTGCATTTTCAAAGCAAACCACCTTTTGCATTTTCAAAACAAACCACCTTTTGCATTTTCAAAGCAATTTTTTTTCGCATTTTCAAAGCAAACCTCCTTTTGCATTTTCAAAGCAAACCACCTTTTGCAATTTCAAAGCAAAGCACCTTTTGCCTTTTGAAAGCAAACCACTTATAGCATTTACAAAGCAAAGCACCTTTTGCATTTTCAAACCAAACCACTTTTTTGCATTTTCAAAGCAAATCACCTTTTGCATTTTCAAAGCCCACCACCTTTTGCATCTTCAAACTAAACCACCTTTTGCATTTTCATTGCAAACCAGCAAACCACCTTTTGCATTTTCAAAGCAAACCAATTTTTGCATTTTCAAAGCAAACCACATTTAGCATTTTCAAAGCAAACCACATTTAGCATTTTCAAAGCAAATCACCTTTTGCATTTTCAAAGCAAACCGCCTTTTCCATTTTCAAACTAAAACACCTTTTGCATTTTCAATGCAAACAGCAAACCACCTTTTGCATTTTCAAAGCAAACCACGCTTTGAATTTTCAAAGCAAACCACCTTTTGCATTTCAAAGCAAACCACGTTTTGCATTTTCAAAGCAAACCACTTTTTGCAATTTCAAAGCAAACAACCTTTTGCATCTTCAATGCAAGCCACCTTATGCATATTCAAAGCAAACCACCTAGTCTAAGCAAACCACCTTTTGCATTTTCATGGCAAACCACCTTTGCATTTTCGAAGCAAATCACCTTTTGCATTTTCAAAGCAAAGCACATTTTGTATTTTCAAAGCAAACCACCTTTTGCATTTTCAAAGCAAACCACCTTTTGCATTTTTAAAGCAAACGACCATTTGCATTTTGGAAACAAACGACCTTTTGCATTTCCAAAGCAAACCACCTTTTGCATTTTCAAAACAAACCACCTTTTGTATTTTAAATACAAACCACCTTTTGCATTTTCAAAGAAACAACATTTTGCATTTTCAAAGCAATTTTTTTTCGCATTTTCAAAACAAACCAGATTTTGCATTTTCAAACCAAACCACCTTTTGCAATTTCAATGCAACCCAGCAAACCACCGTTTGCATTTTCAAAGCAAACCACTTTTTGCATTTTCAAAGCAAACCAGTTTTAGCATTTTCAAAGCAAACCACCTTTTGCATTTTCAAGCAAACCGCATTTTTGCATTTTCAAAGCAAACCCCCTTTAACATTTTCAAAGCAAACTACCTTTTGCACTTTCAAAGCAAACGACCTTTTGCATTTTCAAAGCAAACGACCTTTTGCATTTTCAAAGCAAATCACCTGTTGCATTTTCAAAGCCCACCACCTTTTGCATTTTCAAAGCAAACCACTTTTTGCATTTTCAAAGCAAACCACATTTAGCATTTTCAAAGCAAATCACCTTTTGCATTTTCAAAGCAAACCACCTTTTGCATTTTCAAATAAAACACCTTTTGCATTTTCAATGCAAACAGCAAACCACCTTTTGCATTTTCAAAGCAAACCACTTTTTGCATTTTCAAAGCAAACCACATTTTGAATTTTCAAAGCAAACCACCTTTTGCATTTCAAAGCAAACCACGTTTTGCATTTTCAAAGCAAACCACTTTGTGCAATTTCAAAGCAAACAACGTTATGCATTTTCAATGCAAACCACCTAATGCATTTTCAAAGCAAACCACCTTTTGCATTTTCATGGCAAACCACCTTTTGCATTTTCAAAGCAAATCACCTTTTGCATTTTCAAAGCAAAGCACATTTTGTATTTTCAAAGCAAACCACCTTTTGCATTTTCAAAGCAAACCACCTTTTGCATTTTCAAAGCAAACCACGTTTTGCATTTTCAAAGCAAACCACTTTTGCATTTTCAAAGCAAACCACTTTTAGCAATTTCAAAGCGAACCACCTTTTATATTTTCAAAGCAAACCACCTTATGCATTTTCAAAGCAAACCACCTTTTCAAAGCGAACCACCATTTGCATTTTCAAAGCAAACCATCTTTTGCATTTTCAAAGCAAACCTTTTTGCATTTTCAAAGCCAACCATCTTTTGCATTTTCAAAGCAAACCACCTTACGCATTTTCAAAGCAAACCACCTTTACAAAGCAAACCACATTTTGCATTTTCAAACCAAACCACCTTTTGCATTTTCAAAGCAAACCACCTTTTGCATTTTCAAAGCAAACCACCTTTTGCATTTTCAAAACAAACCACCTTTTGCATTTTCAGCACCATCTCTCCACTAAGTCACGGAATGAGCGGCAATTTTGCGGGAATTTAGCATTAAACACAGTCCTGATCTAATAAAACGTTTATTCACTGTTTTTCCTTCCAAAAACGGTTGCACAGCAAGCCACATTTAAAACGCAAGCCACATTAAAACGCAAGCCACATTTATAAAGCAAATCACATTTTAAAATATAGGCACAGCTTAGCGGCACAGTCAAAAGGCACAGTTTTCAATTAGCGGCACCGTCACACTTTTCAATTAGCGGCACTGTCAAGAGGCACACTTTTCAATTAGCGACACCGTCAAAAGACACTCTTTTCAATTAGCGGCACAGTCAAAAGGCACACTTTTAAATTAGAGGCACAGTCAAAAGGCACGTAAAAACATTTATTCCTTCCAAACACAGTTCCAAATAAACCACATAAAAGCACATAAAACCACACTCACAGTTTAGGGGACATGTGTTCAGTGATCAGTTTATTCACTGCTCAGACTGAGAGTCGTGAACTCTCCCTCCTCCATCTTGCAGCGACTGCGGCAATTCCACACTTCCGGGTTTATAGTCCCCCCCCTCGCACCGGATGGGGCGTGTCCTCCATGGCATGATTGACAGGAGAGAGAATTTCAACATTATTTAAACATTTATAAGTCTTATATTTTTCATCTATGGCCCTGACAGCTGGAGGGGGACTGAGTAATATGGCCAAAAATCGAAGCCGTGAGTGGAAGTGATTTTTCTAAAACCAATATACAGTGCAAACAGGAAGTGGTCAAGACTTGACTTTGAATCACTTGCCTATGCATTTTCAAAGCAACCGCACTTGCCTTTGCATTTTCAAAGCAACCGCACTTGCCTTTGCATTTTCAAACCAAACGCACTTGCCCTTACATTTTAAAAGCAACCTCACTTGCTTTTGCATTTTCAAAGCAAATCACCTTTTGCATTTTCATGGCAAACCACCTTTTGCATTTTCAAAGCAAACCACCTTATGCATTTTCAAAGCAAACCACCTTTTCAAAGCGAACCACCATTTGCATTTTCAAAACAAACCATCTTTTGCATTTTCAAAGCAAACCTTTTTGCATTTTCAAAGCCAACCATCTTTTGCATTTTCAAAGCTAACCACCTTATGCATTTTCAAAGCAAACCACCTTTTCAAAGCAAACCACATTTTGCATTTTCAAACCAAACCACCTTTTGCATTTTCAAAGCAAACCACCTTTTGCATTTTCAAAGCAAACCACCTTTTGCATTTTCAAAACAAACCACCTTTTGCATTTTCAGCACCATCTCTGCACTGTCACGGAATGAGCGGCAATTTTGCGGGAATTTTGCATTAAACACAGTCCTGATCTAATAAAACGTTTAATCACTGTTTTTCCTTCCAAAAACGGTTGCACAGCAAGCCAGATTTAAAACGCAAGCCACATTAAAACGCAAGCCACATTTATAAAGCAAATTACATTTTAAAATATAGGCACAGCTTAGCGGCACAGTCAAAAGGCACAGTTTTCAATTAGCGGCACCGTCAAAAGGCACACTTTTCAATTAGCGGCACAGTCAAGAGGCACACTTTTCAATTAGCGACACCGTCAAAAGGCACTCTTTTCAATTAGCGGCACATTCAAAAGGCACGTAAAAACATTTATTCCTTCCAAACACAGTTCCAAATAAACCACATAAAAGCACATAAAACCACACTCACAGTTTAGCGGACTTGTGTTCAGTGATCACTTTATTCACTGCTCAGACTGAGAGTCGTGAACTCTCCCTCCCCATCTTGCAGCGACTGTGGCAATTCCACACTTCCGGGTTTATAGTCCCCCCCCTCCCACCGGATGGGGCGTGTCCTCCATGGCAGGATTGACAGGAGAGAGAATTTCAACATTATTTAAACATTTATAAGTCTTATATTTTTCATCTATGGCCCTGACAGCTGGAGGGGGACTGAGTAATATGGCCAAAAATCGAAGCCGTGAGTGGAAGTGATTTTTCTAAAACCAATATACAGTGCAAAGAGGAAGTGGTCAAGATTTGACTTTGAATCACTTGCCTATGCATTTTCAAAGCAACCGCACTTGCCTTTGCATTTTCAAAGCAACCGCACTTGCCTTTGCATTCTCAAACCAAACGCACTTGCCTTTACATTTTAAAAGCAACCTCACTTGCCTTTGCATTTTCAAAGCAAATCACCTTTTGCATTTTCATGGCAAACCACCTTTTGCATTTTCAAAGCAAATCACGTTCTGCATTTTCAAAGCAAAGCACATTTTGTATTTTCAAAGCAAACCACCTTTTGCATTTTCAAAGCAAACCACCTTTTGCATTTTCAAAGCAAACCACCTTTTGCATTTTCAAAGCAAACCACTTTTTGCAATTTCAAAGCGAACCACCTTTTATATTTTCAAAGCAAATCACCTTATGCATTTTCAAAGCAAACCACCTTTTCAAAGCGAACCACCATTTGCATTTTCAAAGCAAACCATCTTTTGCATTTTCAAAGCAAACCTTTTTGCATTTTCAAAGCAAACCACCTTTTGCATTTTCAAAGCAAACCACCTTTTGCATTTTCAAAGCAAACCACCTTTTGCATTTTCAAAGCAAACCAGCTTATGCATTTTCAAAGCAAACCACCTTTTCAAAGCAAACCACCTTTTGCATTTTCAAAGCAAACCACCTTTTGCATTTTCAAAGCAAACCACCTTTTGCATTTTCAAAGCAAACCACCTTTTGCATTTTCAAAACAAACCACCTTTTGCATTTTCAAAGCAATTTTTTTTCGCATTTTCAAAGCAAACCACCTTTTGCATTTTCAAAGCAAACCACCTTTTGCAATTTCAAAGCAAAGCACCTTTTGCCTTTTCAAAGCAAACCACTTATAGCATTTACAAAGCAAACCACCTTTTGCATTTTCAAACCAAACCACTTTTTTGCATTTTCAAATCAAACCACATTTCACATTTTCAAAGCAAACTACCTTTTGCACTTTCAAAGCAAACGACCTTTTGCATTTGCAAAGCAAATCACCTTTTGCATTTTCAAAGCTCACCACCTTTTGCATCTTCAAAGTAAACCACCTTTTGCATTTTCATTGCAAACCAGCAAACCACCTTTTGCATTTTCAAAGCAAACCACTTTTTGTATTTTCAAAGCAAACCACATTTAGCATTTTCAAAGCAAATCACCTTTTGCATTTTCAAAGCAAACCACCTTTTCCATTTTCAAACTAAAACACCTTTTGCATTTTCAATGCAAACAGCAAACCACCTTTTGCATTTTCAAAGCAAACGACCTTTTGCATTTTCAAAGCAAACCACCTTTTGCATTTTCAAAGCAAATCACCTTTTGCATTTTCAAAGCCCACCACCTTTTGCATTTTCAAAGCAAACCACTTTTTGCATTTTCAAAGCAAACCACATTTACCATTTTCAAAGCAAATCACCTTTTGCATTTTCAAAGCAAACCACCTTTTGCATTTTCAAATAAAACACCTTTTGCATTTTCAATGCAAACAGCAAACCACCTTTTGCATTTTCAAAGCAAACCACTTTTTGCATTTTCAAAGCAAACAACATTTTGAATTTTCAAAGCAAACCACCTTTTGCATTTCAAAGCAAACCATGTTTTGCATTTTCAAAGCAAACCACTTTGTGCAATTTCAAAGCAAACAACGTTATGCATTTTCAATGCAAACCACCTAATGCATTTTCAAAGCAAACCACCTTTTGCATTTTCATGGCAAACCACCTTTTGCATTTTCAAAGCAAATCACCTTTTGCATTTCCAAAGCAAAGCACATTTTGTATTTTCAAAGCAAACCACCTTTTGCATTTTCAAAGCAAACCACCTTTTGCATTTTCAAAGCAAACCACCTTTTGCATTTTCAAAGCAAACCACTTTTTGCAATTTCAAAGCGAACCACCTTTTATATTTTCAAAGCAAACCACCTTATGCATTTTCAAAGCAAACCACCTTTTCAAAGCGAGCCACCATTTGCATTTTCAAAGCAAACCATCTTTTGCATTTTCAAAGCAAACCTTTTTGCATTTTCAAAGCTAACCATCTTTTGCATTTTCAAAGCAAACCACCTGATGCATTTTCAAAGCAAACCACCTTTTCAAAGCAAACCACCTTTTGCATTTTCAAAGCAAACCACGTTTTGCATTTTCAAAGCAAACCACCTTTTGCATTTTCAAAACAAACCACCTTTTGCATTTTCAAAGCAATTTTTTTTCGCATTTTCAAAGCAAACCACCTTTTGCATTTTCAAAGCAAACCACCTTTTGCAATTTCAAAGCAAAGCACCTTTTGCCTTTTGAAAGCAAACCACTTATAGCATTTACAAAGCAAACCACCTTTTGCATTTTCAAACCAAACCACTTTTTTGCATTTTCAAATCAAACCACATTTCACATTTTCAAAGCAAACTACCTTTTGCACTTTCAAAGCAAACGACCTTTTGCATTTTCAAAGCAAATCACCTTTTGCATTTTCAAAGCCCACCACCTTTTGCATCTTCAAACTAAACCACCTTTTGCATTTTCATTGCAAACCAGCAAACCACCTTTTGCATTTTCAAAGCAAACCAATTTTTGCATTTTCAAAGCAAACCACATTTAGCATTTTCAAAGCAAACCACATTTAGCATTTTCAAAGCAAATCACCTTTTGCATTTTCAAAGCAAACCACCTTTTCCATTTTCAAACTAAAACACCTTTTGCATTTTCAATGCAAACAGCAAACCACCTTTTGCATTTTCAAAGCAAACGACCTTTTGCATTTTCAAAGCAAACCACCTTTTGCATTTTCAAAGCAAACCACGCTTTGAATTTTCAAAGCAAACCACCTTTTGCATTTCAAAGCAAACCACGTTTTGCATTTTCAAAGCAAACCACTTTTTGCAATTTCAAAGCAAACAACCTTTTGCATCTTCAATGCAAGCCACCTTATGCATATTCAAAGCAAACCACCTAGTCTAAGCAAACCACCTTTTGCATTTTCATGGCAAACCACCTTTGCATTTTCGAAGCAAATCACCTTTTGCATTTTCAAAGCAAAGCACATTTTGTATATTCAAAGCAAACCACCTTTTGCATTTTCAAAGCAAACCACCTTTTGCATTTTTAAAGCAAACGACCATTTGCATTTTGGAAACAAACGACCTTTTGCATTTCCAAAGCAAACCACCTTTTGCATTTTCAAAAAAAACCATCTTTTGCATTTTCAAAGCAAACCTTTTTGCATTTTCAAAGCTAACCATCTTTTGCATTTTCAAAGCAAACCACCTGATGCATTTTCGAAGCAAACCACCTTTTCAAAGCAAACCACCTTTTGCATTTTCAAAGCAAACCACGTTTTGCATTTTCAAAGCAAACCACCTTTTGCATTTTCAAAACAAACCACCTTTTGCATTTTCAAAGCAATTTTTTTTCGCATTTTCAAAGCAAATCACCTTTTGCATTTTCAAAGCAAACCACCTTTTGCAATTTCAAAGCAAAGCACCTTTTGCCTTTTGAAAGCAAACCACTTATAGCATTTACAAAGCAAACCACCTTTTGCATTTTCAAACCAAACCACTTTTTTGCATTTTCAAATCAAACCACATTTCACATTTTCAAAGCAAACTACCTTTTGCACTTTCAAAGCAAACGACCTTTTGCATTTTCAAAGCAAATCACCTTTTGCATTTTCAAAGCCCACCACCTTTTGCATCTTCAAACTAAACCACCTTTTGCATTTTCATTGCAAACCAGCAAACCACCTTTTGCATTTTCAAAGCAAACCAATTTTTGCATTTTCAAAGCAAACCACATTTAGCATTTTCAAAGCAAACCACATTTAGCATTTTCAAAGCAAATCACCTTTTGCATTTTCAAAGCAAACCACCTTTTCCATTTTCAAACTAAAACACCTTTTGCATTTTCAATGCAAACAGCAAACCACCTTTTGCATTTTCAAAGCAAACGACCTTTTGCATTTTCAAAGCAAACCACCTTTTGCATTTTCAAAGCAAACCACGCTTTGAATTTTCAAAGCAAACCACCTTTTGCATTTCAAAGCAAACCACGTTTTGCATTTTCAAAGCAAACCACTTTTTGCAATTTCAAAGCAAACAACCTTTTGCATCTTCAATGCAAGCCACCTTATGCATATTCAAAGCAAACCACCTAGTCTAAGCAAACCACCTTTTGCATTTTCATGGCAAACCACCTTTGCATTTTCGAAGCAAATCACCTTTTGCATTTTCAAAGCAAAGCACATTTTGTATATTCAAAGCAAACCACCTTTTGCATTTTCAAAGCAAACCACCTTTTGCATTTTTAAAGCAAACGACCATTTGCATTTTGGAAACAAACGACCTTTTGCATTTCCAAAGCAAACCACCTTTTGCATTTTCAAAAAAAACCAGCTTTTGCATTTTCAAAGCAAACTACCTTTTGCATTTTCAAAGCAAACCACCTTTTGCATTTTCAAAGTAAACCACCTTTTGCATTTTCAAAACAAACCACCTTTTGTATTTTAAATACAAACCACCTTTTGCATTTTCAAAGAAACAACATTTTGCATTTTCAAAGCAATTTTTTTTCGCATTTTCAAAACAAACCAGCTTTTGCATTTTCAAAGCAAACCACCTTTTGCAATTTCAATGCAACCCAGCAAACCACCTTTTGCATTTTCAAAGCAAACCACTTTTTGCATTTTCAAAGCAAACCAGTTTTAGCATTTTCAAAGCAAACCACCTTTTGCATTTTCAAGCAAACCGCATTTTTGCATTTTCAAAGCAAACCCCCTTTAACATTTTCAAAGCAAACTACCTTTTGCACTTTCAAAGCAAACGACCTTTTGCATTTTCAAAGCAAACGACCTTTTGCATTTTCAAAGCAAATCACCTTTTGCATTTTCAAAGCCCACCACCTTTTGCATTTTCAAAGCAAACCACATTTAGCATTTTCAAAGCAAATCACCTTTTGCATTTTCAAAGCAAACCACCTTTTGCATTTTCAAATAAAACACCTTTTGCATTTTCAATGCAAACAGCAAACCACCTTTTGCATTTTCAAAGCAAACCACTTTTTGCATTTTCAAAGCAAACCACATTTTGAATTTTCAAAGCAAACCACCTTTTGCATTTCAAAGCAAACCACGTTTTGCATTTTCAAAGCAAACCACTTTGTGCAATTTCAAAGCAAACAACGTTATGCATTTTCAATGCAAACCACCTAATGCATTTTCAAAGCAAACCACCTTTTGCATTTTCATGGCAAACCACCTTTTGCATTTTCAAAGCAAATCACCTTTTGCATTTTCAAAGCAAAGCACATTTTGTATTTTCAAAGCAAACCACCTTTTGCATTTTCAAAGCAAACCACCTTTTGCATTTTCAAAGCAAACCACGTTTTGCATTTTCAAAGCAAACCACTTTGTGCAATTTCAAAGCAAACAACGTTATACATTTTCAATGCAAACCACCTAATGCATTTTCAAAGCAAACCACCTTTTGCATTTTCATGGCAAACCACCTTTTGCATTTTCAAAGCAAACCACCTTTTCAAAGCGAACCACCATTTGCATTTTCAAAGCAAACCATCTTTTGGATTTTCAAAGCAAACCTTTTTGCATTTTCAAAGCTAACAATCTTTTGCATTTTCAAAGCAAACCACCTTATGCATTTTCAAAGCAAACCACCTTTTCAAAGCAAACCACCTTTTGCATTTACAAAGCAAACCACCTTTTGCATTTTCAAAGCAAACCACCTTTTGCATTTTCAAAACAAACCACCTTTTGCATTTTCAAAGCAATTATATTTCGCATTTTCAAAGCAAACCACCTTTTGCAATTTCAAAGCAAACCACCTTTTGCAATTTCAAAGCAAAGCACCTTTTGCATTTTCAAAGCAAACCACTTATATCATTTACAAAGCAAACGACCTTTTGCATTTTCAAACCAAACCACTTTTTTGCATTTTCAAATCAAACCACATTTAACATTTTCAAAGCAAACTACCTTTTGCACTTTCAAAGCAAACGACCTTTTGCATTTTCAAAGCAAACCACTTTTTGCATTTTCAAAGCAAACCACATTTAGCATTTTCAAAGCAAATCACCTTTTGCATTTTCAAAGCAAACCACCTTTTCCATTTTCAAACTAAAACACCGTTTGCATTTTCAATGCAAACAGCAAACCACCTTTTGCATTGGCAAAGCAAACGACCTTTTGCATTTTCAAAGCAAACCACCTTTTGCATTTTCAAAGCAAACCACGCTTTGAATTTTCAAAGCAAACCACCTTTTGCATTTCAAAGCAAACCACGTTTTGCATTTTCAAAGCAAACCACTTTTTGCAATTTCAAAGCAAACAACCTTTTGCATCTTCAATGCAAGCCACCTTATGCATTTTCAAAGCAAACCACCCAGTCTAAGCAAACCACCTTTTGCATTTTCATGGCAAACCACCTTTGCATTTTCAAAGCAAATCACCTTTTGAATTTTCAAAGCAAAGCACATTTTCTATTTTCAAAGCAAACCACCTTTTGCATTTTCAAAGCAAACCACCTTTTGCATTTTTAAAGTAAACGACCATTTGCATTTTGGAAACAAACGACCTTTTGCATTTCCAAAGCAAACCACCTTTTGCATTTTCAAAACAAACCACTTTGGGGCATTTTTATACCAAACCACCTATTGCATTTTCAAAGCAAAACACCTTTTACATTTTCAAAGCAAACCACCATTTGCATTTTCAAAGCAAACCAACATTTCCATTTTAAAACCAAACCACCTTTTGCATTTTAAAACCAAAACACCTTTTGCATTTTAAAAGCAAACCATCTTTTGCATTTTCAAAGCAAACGACCTTTTGCATTTTCAAAGCAAACCACCTTTTGCATTTTCAAAGCAAACCACGCTTTGAATTTTCAAAGCAAACCACCTTTTGCATTTCAAAGCAAACCACGTTTTGCATTTTCAAAGCAAACCACTTTTTGCAATTTCAAAGCAAACAACCTTTTGCATCTTCAATGCAAGCCACCTTATGCATATTCAAAGCAAACCACCTAGTCTAAGCAAACCACCTTTTGCATTTTCATGGCAAACCACCTTTGCATTTTCGAAGCAAATCACCTTTTGCATTTTCAAAGCAAAGCACATTTTGTATATTCAAAGCAAACCACCTTTTGCATTTTCAAAGCAAACCACCTTTTGCATTTTTAAAGCAAACGACCATTTGCATTTTGGAAACAAACGACCTTTTGCATTTCCAAAGCAAACCACCTTTTGCATTTTCAAAAAAAACCAGCTTTTGCATTTTCAAAGCAAACTACCTTTTGCATTTTCAAAGCAAACCACCTTTTGCATTTTCAAAGTAAACCACCTTTTGCATTTTCAAAACAAACCACCTTTTGTATTTTAAATACAAACCACCTTTTGCATTTTCAAAGAAACAACATTTTGCATTTTCAAAGCAATTTTTTTTCGCATTTTCAAAACAAACCAGCTTTTGCATTTTCAAAGCAAACCACCTTTTGCAATTTCAATGCAACCCAGCAAACCACCTTTTGCATTTTCAAAGCAAACCACTTTTTGCATTTTCAAAGCAAACCAGTTTTAGCATTTTCAAAGCAAACCACCTTTTGCATTTTCAAGCAAACCGCATTTTTGCATTTTCAAAGCAAACCCCCTTTAACATTTTCAAAGCAAACTACCTTTTGCACTTTCAAAGCAAACGACCTTTTGCATTTTCAAAGCAAACGACCTTTTGCATTTTCAAAGCAAATCACCTTTTGCATTTTCAAAGCCCACCACCTTTTGCATTTTCAAAGCAAACCACATTTAGCATTTTCAAAGCAAATCACCTTTTGCATTTTCAAAGCAAACCACCTTTTGCATTTTCAAATAAAACACCTTTTGCATTTTCAATGCAAACAGCAAACCACCTTTTGCATTTTCAAAGCAAACCACTTTTTGCATTTTCAAAGCAAACCACATTTTGAATTTTCAAAGCAAACCACCTTTTGCATTTCAAAGCAAACCACGTTTTGCATTTTCAAAGCAAACCACTTTGTGCAATTTCAAAGCAAACAACGTTATGCATTTTCAATGCAAACCACCTAATGCATTTTCAAAGCAAACCACCTTTTGCATTTTCATGGCAAACCACCTTTTGCATTTTCAAAGCAAATCACCTTTTGCATTTTCAAAGCAAAGCACATTTTGTATTTTCAAAGCAAACCACCTTTTGCATTTTCAAAGCAAACCACCTTTTGCATTTTCAAAGCAAACCACGTTTTGCATTTTCAAAGCAAACCACTTTGTGCAATTTCAAAGCAAACAACGTTATACATTTTCAATGCAAACCACCTAATGCATTTTCAAAGCAAACCACCTTTTGCATTTTCATGGCAAACCACCTTTTGCATTTTCAAAGCAAACCACCTTTTCAAAGCGAACCACCATTTGCATTTTCAAAGCAAACCATCTTTTGGATTTTCAAAGCAAACCTTTTTGCATTTTCAAAGCTAACAATCTTTTGCATTTTCAAAGCAAACCACCTTATGCATTTTCAAAGCAAACCACCTTTTCAAAGCAAACCACCTTTTGCATTTACAAAGCAAACCACCTTTTGCATTTTCAAAGCAAACCACCTTTTGCATTTTCAAAACAAACCACCTTTTGCATTTTCAAAGCAATTATTTTTCGCATTTTCAAAGCAAACCACCTTTTGCAATTTCAAAGCAAACCACCTTTTGCAATTTCAAAGCAAAGCACCTTTTGCATTTTCAAAGCAAACCACTTATATCATTTACAAAGCAAACGACCTTTTGCATTTTCAAACCAAACCACTTTTTTGCATTTTCAAATCAAACCACATTTAACATTTTCAAAGCAAACTACCTTTTGCACTTTCAAAGCAAACGACCTTTTGCATTTTCAAAGCAAACCACTTTTTGCATTTTCAAAGCAAACCACATTTAGCATTTTCAAAGCAAATCACCTTTTGCATTTTCAAAGCAAACCACCTTTTCCATTTTCAAACTAAAACACCGTTTGCATTTTCAATGCAAACAGCAAACCACCTTTTGCATTGGCAAAGCAAACGACCTTTTGCATTTTCAAAGCAAACCACCTTTTGCATTTTCAAAGCAAACCACGCTTTGAATTTTCAAAGCAAACCACCTTTTGCATTTCAAAGCAAACCACGTTTTGCATTTTCAAAGCAAACCACTTTTTGCAATTTCAAAGCAAACAACCTTTTGCATCTTCAATGCAAGCCACCTTATGCATTTTCAAAGCAAACCACCCAGTCTAAGCAAACCACCTTTTGCATTTTCATGGCAAACCACCTTTGCATTTTCAAAGCAAATCACCTTTTGAATTTTCAAAGCAAAGCACATTTTGTATTTTCAAAGCAAACCACCTTTTGCATTTTCAAAGCAAACCACCTTTTGCATTTTTAAAGCAAACGACCATTTGCATTTTGGAAACAAACGACCTTTTGCATTTCCAAAGCAAACCACCTTTTGCATTTTCAAAACAAACCACTTTGGGGCATTTTTATACCAAACCACCTATTGCATTTTCAAAGCAAAACACCTTTTACATTTTCAAAGCAAACCACCATTTGCATTTTCAAAGCAAACCAACATTTCCATTTTAAAACCAAACCACCTTTTGCATTTTAAAACCAAAACACCTTTTGCATTTTAAAAGCAAACCATCTTTTGCATATTAAAAGCAAGCCACCTTTTGCATTTTCAAAGCAAACACCTTTTGTATTTTCAAAGCAAACCACCTTTTGCATTTTCAAAGCAAAACACTTTTTGCTATTTCAAAACAAACCACCTTTTGCATTTTCAAAGCAAACCACCTTTTGCATTTTCAAAGCAAACCACTTTTTGGCATTTTTATACCAAACCACATTTTGCATTTTCAATGAAAACCATCATTTGCATTTTCAAAGCAAACCACCTTTTGCATTTTCAATGAAAACCAACATTTGCATTTTCAAAGCAAACCACCTTTTGCATTTTTAAAAGCAAACCACCTTTTGCATTTTCAAAGCAAACCACCATTTGCATATTAAAAGCAAGCCACTTTTTGCATTTTCAAATCAAACCACGTTTTGTATTTTCAAATCAAACCACATTTTGCATTTTCAAAGCAAACCAATTTTTTGCAATTTCAAAGTAAACCATCTTTTGCATTTTCAAAGCAAACCACCTTTTCCATTTTCAAGCAAACCATCTACTGCATTATAAAATCAAACCTTTTTGCATTTTCAAAGCAAACCACCTTTTGCATTTTCAAAGCAAACCACCTTTTCCATTTTCAAAGCAAACAACCTTTTGCATCTTCAATGCAAGCCACCTTATGCATATTCAAAGCAAACCACCTAGTCTAAGCAAACCACCTTTTGCATTTTCATGGCAAACCACCTTTGCATTTTCGAAGCAAATCACCTTTTGCATTTTCAAAGCAAAGCACATTTTGTATTTTCAAAGCAAACGACCTTTTGCATTTCCAAAGCAAACCACCTTTTGCATTTTCAAAAAAACCCAGCTTTTGCATTTTCAAAGCAAACCACCTTTTGCATTTTCAAAGCAAACCACCTTTTGCATTTTCAAAGTAAACCACCTTTTGCATTTTCAAAACAAACCACCTTTTGTATTTTAAATACAAACCACCTTTTGCATTTTCAAAGAAACAACATTTTGCATTTTCAAAGCAATTTTTTTTCGCATTTTCAAAACAAACCAGCGTTTGCATTTTCAAAGCAAACCACCTTTTGCAATTTCAATGCAACCCAGCAAACCACCTTTTGCATTTTCAAAGCAAACCACTTTTTGCATTTTCAAAGCAAACCAGTTTTAGCATTTTCAAAGCAAACCACCTTTTGCATTTTCAAGCAAACCGCATTTTTGCATTTTCAAAGCAAACCAGCTTTTTCATATTCAAAGCAAACCACCTTTGGCATTTTCAAAGCAAACCATCTACTGCATTTTTAAAGCAAACCTATTTGCATTTTCAAAGGAAACCACCTTTTGCATTTTCAATCCACCTTTTCCATTTTCAAAGTAAATCATCTACTGCTTTTTTAAAGCTAACCTTTTGCATTTTCAACCTAACCCTTTGCATTTTCAAAGCAAACCTTTTGCATTTTCAAAGCAAACCACCTTTTGCATTTTCAAAGCATACCATCTTTTCATTTTCAAAGCAAACCACCTTTTGCATTTCCATTAAAAAGCAGCTTTTGCATTTTCTATGCAAACCAGCAAACCACCTTTTGCATTTTCAAAGCAAACCACCTTTTACATTTTCAAAGCAAACCACCATTTGCATTTGCAAAGCAAACCACCTTTTGCATTTTCAAGGTAAACCACCTTTTGCATTTTCAAAACAAACCACCATTTGCATATTAAAAGCAAGCCACCTTTTGCATTTTCAAAGCAAACCACCTTTTGTATTTTCAAAGCAAACCACCTTTTGCATTTTCAAAGCAAACCACCTTTTCCATTTTCAAAGCAAACAATCTACTGCATTTTTAGCAAACCTTTTTGCATTTTCATAGCATACCACCTTTTGCATTTTCAAAGCAAACCACCTTTTGCATTTTCAAAGCAAACCTCCTTTTGCATTTTTAAAGCAAACCACCTTTTGCATTTTCAAAGCACACCACCTTTTGCATTTTCAAAGCAAACCACCTTTTGCATTTTCAATGCAAACCAGCAAACCAACTTTTGCATTTTCAAAGCAAATAACTTTTTGCATTATCAAAACAAATGACCTTTTGCATTTTCAAAGAAATCCACATTTTGCATTTTCAAAGCAAACCGCCTTTTGGCATTTCAAAGCAAACCATCTTTTGCATTTTCAAAGCAAACCACCATTTGCATTTTCAAAGCAAACCACCTTTTGCATTTTCAAAGCAAACCATGTTTTGCATTTTCAAAGCAAAGCACCATTTGCCCTTCAAAGCAAACCACTATTTGCATTTTCAAAGCAAACCTTTTGCATTTTCAGTAAACCCTTGTGCATTTTCAAAGCAAACCACCTTTTGCATTTTCAAAGAAAACCACCTTTTGCATTTTTAAAGCAAACCACATTTTGCATTTTCAAAGCAAACCTTTTGCATTTTCAAACAAAACCTTTTGCATTTCCAAATCAAATCTTTAGCATTTTCAAAGAAAACCAGCTTTTGCATTTTCAAAGTAAACCACATTTTGCATTTTCTAAGCAAAGCACCTTTTGCATTTTCAAAGAAAACCTTTTGTAATTTCAAAGCCATCCTTTTGCATTTCCAATCCAAACTACCTTTTGCTTTTCTAAACCAAACCACCATTTGCATTTTCAAACAAAACTACATTTTTACATTTTGAAAGAAAACCACCTTTTGCATTTTCAAAGCCAGCCACATTTTCCATAAAGCAAACCACCTTTTGCATTTTCAAACCAAACCACCTTTTGCATTTTCAAAGCAAACCCTTTGCATTTTCAAAGCAAACTTTTTGCATTCTCAAGGCAAACCACCTTTTGTATTTTCAAAGCAAACCACATTTTGCATTTTCAAAGCAAAACCACTTTTGCATTTTCAAAGCAAACCATTCTTGCATTTTCAAAGCAAACTAACAATTGCATTTTCAAAGAATACCACCTTTTGCATTTTCAAAGCAAACCTTTTGCATTTTCAAAGCAAACCTTTTGCATTTTCAAACCAAACCTTTTGCATTTTCAAACCAAATCTTTTGCATTTCAAAACCGAACCACCTTTTGCATTTTCAAAGCAAATCAATTTTTGCATTTTCAAAGGAAACCACCTTTTGCATTTTAAAAGTAAACCTTTTGCATTTTCAAACCAAACCTTTTGCAATTCCAAACCAGACCACCATTTGCATTTTCAAACCAAACCACCATTTGCGTTTTCAAAGCACACCTTTTGCATTTTCAAAGCAAACCTTTTGCAGTTTCAAACTGAAGTGGGCGCATGTGCGCAGGTGCGGGGCTCTTCTAGAGTGTGCGCATGTACAAGACTTTTCCGGAGTGTGCGCATGTGCGAGGTATTTCGGGCGGGAAAGGCCTGCGGAATCAGCCATGTTTGCCAGACGTTTCTGAGTTTATGTATTAAAGAAATAAGTTGCTTAAAGCTTAAATAAAGTTAAGTAAATTTTGAGTAGTGAAAAGTTTCATTTGCCTCGCAACAATATAAGCAACTTATCTTAGCAGTCCGACTTGGGATGGAGAAACTATTGAAACCACAACGCTTGGATCTGGATCCCAACTCACCTGCTACTGCAAAGGAATGGAAGCACTGGCTTCGTATATTAAATAACTTCTTTGATGAGTGTGGCAATGATGCACCAGACAGACTCAAGACATTAATAAGCTTCGTCTCTTCTGATGTATATGATTACATAGTGGAATGTACAACTTATGTTTCTGCTATTGATGTACTAAGCAGTCTCTTCGTTAAGACACCCAATGTGATATTCGCTCGGCACCTCCTTGGTACTCGGAAACAAAAACCTGGTGAGTCAATTGATGAATTTTCACAAGTACTTCAAAGACTTAGTAAAGACTGTCCATTCAAAGTAGTTACGGCTGATCAATATCGACAGGAACTTATTCGAGACTCTTTTATCAATGGTTTGGCATCGCCTTTAATACGACAGAAACTATTAGAAAACAAAACCTTGGCTTTACAGTCAGCTTACAATCAAGCTTATTAGACTTGGCTCAGAAACATTGTGATGCATATGACTCATCTAATGTGTATTCTGCTGCAACTACTACAAAAGAATTTCACCCAAGTACTAATATGGAGCAAGCTGAAACAATTTCTACTGATAAAGGAGACCTTGCTGCAGTATATCATTATTCAAAAAGGAAGTGTTACTTTTGCGGGGGTAATATTCATAAGAGAGAGAGATGCCCTGCTCAAGAGGCAACTTGTAATAGTTGTGGCAAGAAGGGAATTTTTTCTAGAGTATGCAAGTCCAAAGCAACTACTAAAAGTGTGACTGCTGCCATGTATATGCCTTCTTTATGTGTAATTATAGCTGCATTTCCTCAGAGCTTGTCTCATGCAGCTACAACATTATCCATCAATGGCCATACACTTAATGTACTACTTGATTCTGGCAGTTCAGAACGTTTTATAAGTGAACAAGTTGTGTCTCGACTAAATCTAACTATAATTCCTTCAAATAGAGAAATCTCGATGGCTCTGACAACTCTCAATACTCAAATTATTGGATCTTGTATTGTAGACTTTATTCTGAACAAAACTAGCTATAAATCTGTATGTCTTGGTATTTTGAAAAATTTGTGTAGCGATATAATTCTAGGTCAGGATTTTCAGAAACAGCACAGATCACTTCAAATAATGTCTGAAGGAACTATGCCTGATCTTGTATTGTCAAAGCCACCAGTATTGTGTGTTTTTTCTGCTGCATCTGTTGAATGTCCTTCATTATTCACTAATTTATCCTCCAAGTGCAAGCCAATTGCTACAAAATCAAGACATTTTAGTAAAGATGATAGGAACTTTATCAACACAGAAGTAACTAATCTTTTACAAGAAGGTATCATAGAACCCAGCTCTTCCCCTTGGAGGGCACAAGTTGTCGTGGTTAAGGACCCCTTGGAGAGACATAGAAAGAGACTCTGCATTGATTACTCTATAAACCAGTTCATGGATTTTGATGCATATCCACTACCTCGTATAGAAGAGATTATCAATACATTAGCTAATTATAAGATATTCTCTACTTTTGACTTAAAAAGTGCTGACTACCAAATTCCTTTGAAGGAATCAGAGAAGAAATACACTGCGTTTGAAGCAAATGGGAAATTATATCACCACCGCAGAGTTCCTTTTGGTGTAACTAATGGCGTGGCTGTTTTTCAGAGAGAGATGGACAAACTTGTTGAACAAGAAAACCTTAAAGATACTTTCCCTTATCTTGATAATTTAACTATTGCTGGAAAAGACCAAGCTGAACATGATGAAAATGTACAACGGTTTTTAGATGTTGTACATTCTAAACATCTAACATTAAATGAGGCAAAGTTAATAACATCAGTGTCAACAATTAATATTCTTGGTTATTGGGATGGAAATGATATAATCCAGCCTGATCCAGAAAGACTCTGCCCACTCCAAGAGATCCCTGTTCCAGTCACATTACACTCTCTACGAAGGGTTCTTTGGATGTTTGCATATTATGCTCAATGGATACCAAATTTTGCTGACAAAATTCAACCTTTGATTAGAACAAAATCTTTCCCCCTTGACTCTACAGCAATTGGTGCCTTTACTTCTTTAAAGAAACAATTAGAATCTGGGACATTACACGCCATCGATGAGGATCTCCCCTTTGTTGTTGAATGTGATGCCTCTGATTTAGCAGTATCAGCAACATTAAATCAAGGAGGACGACCAGTGGCTTTCATGTCACGTACTCTCCAAGGTATTGAATTGCACTACCCTCCCGTCCGAAAAGGTAGCTACACCAATTATTGAAGCAGTGAGGAAATGGAGTCATTTCCTTGCTCGCCAGCACTTCACTTTGATAACAGATCAGCGTTCAGTAGCTTTTATGCTGGATAATCGGAAACGAACGAAGATTAAAAACAGTAAAATTCATGAATGGAGGATTGAATTATCTGCATATAGTTATTCAATTGAGTACCGCCCTGGTAAGGATAATGTTGCTCCAGATACATTAACTCCAGCATTTTGTGCCTCTGTTCATTCTTCTGCACTCACTGATCCTCACAATGGTCTGTGTCATCCTGGAATCACACATTTGTTGCACTATGTTCCTTCCAAAAACGTACCTTTCTCTACAGAAGATGTTGTGAGGAAGGGGTTAATAGGTATAGTTGATTTAGACTAAGAACCCTTTGTATTGTAGAGAGTAGATGAGCTTCAAGGATGAGAAAAAGGAGATAGCGACAGTCCAGGAAGAACTGGGGTAAAGGGCATGAACAACTCTCTAGTGCGCATGGGTAATGAGACAAATGAATATTGCAAACACACCCATCATGACAAGATGTCTGATTTAAATGCACATGCGATGTATGATGTGGGAGGCACCAGGGGCGGGACCGGTAGATTGTGCACCTCAGTGCTCTGATTTGAAAGGAGCCCGAAGGGGAGGAATAAAGATGTAACAAATGTAAAATGATATGAATAAAAGAGAGTGGCTTTCCCGACCTCGGTGTGTCTCGACAGGGGAGGCACCCGACTCTGCAGACTTGCTAATAAATAAACTTGTTTCTCTCATTTCTCTAGCATCGTGATTGTGAGCACTCACTTTTTGCACCTCACAAGCCTGGGGGCTCGTCTTGGGATCGCCACTCCGGCCAGCTGGCGGTGGTATAAGGGAGAAGGGATGGTGCACCCCGCTGATTCAGCGGCCCTGGACCCCTTGCTTGCCGTCAGCGGTTTGAGCGAGTGATATCCCAGACCAGAGATTAGAGAAACAAGTGGGAGTAGTTGGAAATCGCGAGGAGCCAAATCGAGTGATTCTTGTGCACAGGACCCGGGTAAGAAAACGACTATTAAGTACTACTCGGGCGATTAAATAGATCGGGGGAAATTCCGATCGGGAGGATGGGCAATGAAAACGGAAAGCCCAAAAGGGAGGGGAAGGGCGGTAAAGCCGCATTCTGCCTGATAGACCGTTGGGGCGAATGCTGAGCCTCTGGGGGCAAGGAAATACCCAGGGATTTTATATATGTGATAATTATATTGTATTTGTAGACCACATTGTAAGAGTAAGTAAGTAAGTAAGTAAGTTTTATTAGAATCAAAAATGTCCACTGTAGGTAGGTGTATGTTCCTTTAAATAAATTAGGTCATGGTGAAAGGCGACGAACAGCTGTAAGATAACGATTAACTGTTTGTATCCTCGTAACCTAGAAGGGGAAGTTGTAAAATCAGCTTTTGGTTTTTCTGATGTTCTTTTAGATTTCTAGTCAGTAAAGTTAATTTGGAAAATTGTTACTGGTGCTAGGAATTGGACATTTAAAATAGTGGTGAATATGGATTGAAATAATTGGAAATAAGTTCATTGGTAAACATTCAAGTTTAGAAAGGAAGGAGAGAGAGGCAGTTAGGAGATAACAGAAGTAGAAAAACGACAGGTGTGAAAGTAATAAAGCAGGAGGAGTCAGTGGAAGATTTAAAAAAGAAAGGTGAATGAATTTGCAAGGAGGCTAGAATATTTGAGAAGCAAGAAATTGAGTTTAGAATAAGAAAGAAGGCATACCAGAAAGGATTAATGTTGGAAGCATTGGGATAAAGTGATGAGACTGCTTTAAAGAGAAAAGAGAAGGACAGACACAGATTATCCCTTGGGGCACCCATAAACTGAGAGGGCTAAAAAATCACCTCACCCTATATCCCTGATGGGGGAGGAAATGGATTAGGGCTTTGGAGGAGGAGAACGTGGGACGATTATTGACCATGGAAGATTTGAAGGCACTGTTGGTAAAAGTGACAGAACTACTGAAGATGGATGGTATAAACTGATGCGAACAATGTAATAAGCAATGGCATACTGTTTGACACAGTCAGGCAGAGGGTATGGCAGGCCCTCAGACAATGTAATCCAGCAGGCTATATGGAAAGCCAGCTGAAAAGGTGGGGAGTTGATTGATGAACATTATATTATGAACTACTGTGGTGGATGTCATTCTTCTTAAAGTCAAGCAGATTGGAGAAGGTGGTGAGATTGTCATTAATTTCCCACCCCCGATTCAGCGAACAGTTGGTCTCTGCGGTCGAGAAATATCGCAAAGATAGGAAAAAGACTTGCAAACCAGCAGGAGGAGCTGTTGTCAATAAACAATGGACCTGGTTGAAAAGACAAGTGAGTCCTATGACGGAACCAAGCAGGGCCAGAGAATTACATGCCAATAATGAATGTCTTTGGGGAACGTTTCCTCAAAAAGTCCTATCAGGAGTGAAATTAATCTGGATATAAGCCCTAACAGGACTGGGGTCCCCAAGAGAGAAAAGGATTTAAAGGAGGATTTGTTGGTATTGTTCCATAAGTGAAAAGCGATGTAAGAGAGAGAGAGAAATAATAATAATAATAAATCAATAAATACTTCCGAATGTAGGACAGAGGATGATAACCTTGGGAAAAGGCAGGATATAGTTGAGACTAGATTAGGTATAAGCCCTGTAGTGTCGTTTATGATGAATAAGGTAATTAAGAGGTTTGGTAGACCTACAGAAATCAGCTTTGACAACGGATTGTTTTCATTTAGGGAGTAGCTAAGTTGGCGATAGAGACCCTTAGAGTAAAATACACATTTGGGTATGTAACACCTGCAGTTACAGGCATGGTGGAAAGAATAAATGGAACATTGAAGGTTAATATAAATAAGATTTGTTTAATTACAAAGTTGAATTGGATCGATGCCCTGCCATTGGCACTGAAGAGATGTTGCATGCAAACTAACCGAGCAGGTGGCACAATGGAGAGGTCCCTACAAGAGACTGAGTTTGGAACAGTTAAATATAGAATTTTAAAAGTATATGAAACAGTTAATTATGATATACAAGTCTATTTATGAACAGGTAAAGTAAAAGCTGTTGGAGGTGGACCAGGAGGAAGGACCCTTTAAACCTGAAGACAAGGTGTATGTATGAGTTTTCTAAACTACCGACCGATGTTCAGGTAGAAGGTTGATATACCTGGTACCATTTCAATAATTACATGAGGGCCGTCCCGCAGGTATGAATAGATAATAGCCCTGAGGTAAGTGAACAGGAGGACAAAGATGTGAGAAAAGAGTAGAGTTTTACCAAGAACGTTGTTTGACATCAGTGGTGGGCAAAATAATGGAAAGGATACTTAAGACAATATATAAGAATTTGGATAAATAGGGTAGGATTAGGAAGAATTAGCATGGGTTTGCGATTGTGATGTTTGACTAATCTTGAATTTTTTGAAAAAGTTATTAGGGAAATTGATGAGGGTAAAGTGGTGGATGTTGTCTAGATGAACTTCAGTAAGGCCTTTGACAAGGTTCAATAAGGAAATAAGGTTGGTTAAGAAGGGTTAGTAAGGAATAGCAAGATGGATTAAAAAGTGGCTGTATGGGAGATGTCAGAGAGCAATGGTGGATGGATGTTTGTCAGGTTGGAGGTCAGTGACTAGAGGAGTACCTCGGGGATGTGTGTTGGGTCCGCTGTTGTTTGTCATGTGAATCAATAATCTGGATGTTGGTGTGGTAAAATAGATTAATAAGTATGTAGATGATACTAAGATAGGGGGTGTTGTGAATAATGAAGTAGATTTTAAAAGTGTACAGAGAGATTTAGATCATTTGGAAGAGTGGGTTGAAACATGACAGATGGGTTTAATGTTGATAAGTGTGAGATGATACATCTTGGCAGGACAAATCAAAATTGAACCTACATGGTAAATGATTGTGAATTGAGGAATGAAGTTGAACAGAGGGATCTAGGAATAACTGTGCATAGTTCCCTAAAGGTGGAATCTCATGAAGATAGGATGGTAAAGAAAGATTTTGGTGTGTTGGCCTTTATAAATCAGAGCATTATGTATAGAAGTTGCGTTGTAATGTTAAATTGTACAAGGCATTGGTGAGGTCAATTGTGGAGTATGGTGTATAATTTTGGTAGGCATAATTATAGGAAAAAGGTCAACAAAATAGAGAGAGAGTACAGAGGAGATCAATTAGAATGTTGACTGGGTTTCAGCAACTAAGACACAGAGAAAGGTTGAACAAGTTAGGTCTTTATTATTTAGGAAAGATAGAAGGGGTCCCAACAAATACAAGGGAATGATGTATTCCTAAGGAACTATTTACTGGCAGTATCTCGTTCTATTACAGAATTAAAAACCAAGGGGCTGCTGGCCCAGAGTCCCCATCTCGACTTTCCAATCCATTCTGTGAAAGCGGGGGACTGGGATCTTGTAACATCATGGAAGGAAGAAAAGCTGCAACCTAAGTGGACTGGTCCATATTTGGTACTAATGACCACGGAAACAGCAGTGCGGACAAAAGAAAACGGGTGGACATACGCAAGTCGAGTTAAGGGTCCTGTGGAGGCCCCACCAGACAATATCAGCCCGTGGACTGTGCGCAAAGGAGAGGAACCATTGACGTTAATATTTACCAAGAACCCGCGGGGAAAAATGAAGATTTCGTGTTGGTGGGTCGTGTGTTGGGTGGTTACCCAACTCGTGAGTAATATAACATGCATAAAAATCACAATACCACAGAATAGAAGGTCCACCACCATCCCATTTGATGTATGTAAAGGAAAATGGTGCTGCGGCTATAGAATGTATGTATGCACCCATCCCTGTAAAGATTGGCACTACCAGTCCTCTTGGGGAGGAGGGGTTTGAGTGCTATACAAGAAATAACCCAAAGGGACAGGACATGGGGATGGTGCTCAACTGCAATCAGACGTATAACATTGGAGAACTCAATGAAGGAAGCCAACGACAAGAGAGAGGGGTGAAAGGATCATTCGACACACACATATATATAGATGCGATAGGGGTGCCAAGAGAGGTACCTGATGAATTCAAAGCCAGAAACCAGATAGCTGCGGGCTTTGAGTCCATACTCTTCTGGTGGTCCACAATTAATAAAAATGTGGACTGGATCAACTACCTATACTACAATCAACAACGCTTTATAAAATACACTCGAGATGCGGTTGAAGGATTAGCGGAACAACTGACAGATACCAGCCTAATGGCCTGGCAAAATCGCATGGCCTTAGACATGCTACTGGCTGGAAGGTTCGACCAGCCCCGACGCGAGGTTCGATCGCCCGGCGCGAGGGAGCTGACATCCCTCCGATGCGGGAGCTTGATCGCCTCGGCACGGAGGGCCCGAACGCCGCTGGCTACGGGTGTCAAGATCGTTCCGTCAACTGAGGCTCGAGGCCCACGACCGAGGAAGAACAAAGGGAAGGACTTGAACTTTATTTCGCCTTCCATCACAGTGAGGAATGTGTAGGAGTCACTGCGGTGAATGTTCATGTTAAAATGTGTTTTTGGGTGATCTGTTACTTTTAATTGTATGACTGACCTGGCCAATAAAATTCCTCGTATGTTGCAAAACATACTTGGCAAATAAAGTGTGGTTCTGATTCTGACTTATTTCTCATACCAGGGTTCATACACTTGGAACAGCTATAAATTCAAGGGCTTTCAAGGTCCAAAAATCCCATTTCCAAGGACCAAAATTTCAGTAAACATTGATGGTTTATCGGAGACGTATATCAATTGCTTGGTATTGGATGGTTTGATTCTGTACCAAATAACAGCAAGTAAGAAGGTTGGCTGGTCGCCATGTAAGATTTGATTGAAAATCATGTTTTGCACATCTCTGGTACAAAGACCACAGCAGAAAAATCAACTTTCAACTCAAAGTTCCTTCGAAGTTATGAACCATTTATATAGCTCGAAACATTGCCAAAGGCCCATTGGAATTTGGAGTTGAGACCTTGTTTTCTGTTGTGTTACTTGTGTGATCTGATATACAGGCACTGATTTTCAGGGAAATCTGAGAAGGTGATCAGTCAATCCATTGGCCCATGTTGCACAGAATGACACTAAACCACATAATAATTAATTACACACAATAAAATAAATATAATAATAATAATAAACTTTATTTCAGACTCAAGGTCCAGACAAGGGGCAACATTACATAAAAATGCATTACATATTTAAAAATATCATAAAGTACATATAAAATCTTAGTATATCACTTATAAAAGCATCATAAATTATATATTAAGAAAAAAAAACACAATGCATGAATTAAAATCCAGAATAAAAGAATGATCAATGTCCTACAACGAGACAGCGATGTTACCAGCATTACACCATCTAGGTTTCCTTAGTAGTGTTCTCATGGCATCATTATATGACACCTTTAGTCTCTGCAAACTTGTCTTTCCATAGTTCGACCACAGGTGCGCAGTATAGAGTGGTGTGCAGTATGCTCTAAATAGCGACATCTTAACCACATCTGCACACGCACCAAACTTACTCAAGAGAATATCATCCTGTATATACAGCATGCGTTGTTGCCTATAAATATCCTCATCATCTGTCATTTGTTCTGTAATAAAATGCCCTAGATATTTTACCTTATTACAGACACTAAGATTATTGTCAGACAATTTAAAATCAGGACATTTTAGACATTTATCCTCTTTGGTTCTACAGATCATAACATCACTCTTACCAGCATTATATTTAATATCATGTTCCATACCATACACAGAACATATAGTAAGGAGCTGCTGTAGACCAGCGCTAGATGGACTAAAGACCACAAGATCATCTGCATACATAATATGGTTCACTAAAATATTACCAATCATGCACCCAGTATTACAGGCTTTCAATTGTTTGGACAGATCGTCATAATAAAGATTAAAAAGGACTGGGGACAAAATCCCCCCTTGTCTAACACCATTGCTAACCCCAAATGGGGCTGAGACCCTATTGCCCCATTTTATTTGCATAGTCTGGTGGGCATACCAGTAGGCCAGAATTCTCACAGTGTATTTAGGCACCCATCTTTGACTCATTTTAACAATCAGATTTGTGTGATTAACACGATCAAAGGCTTTGGAAGCATCAATAAAGCACATAAGGATTGAAGAGGTTTTGCCTCTATATTTGTTTACAATCTCCTTTAGGGCATATATGCATAAGTCAGTGCCATGTTTAGCTTTAAAACCAAACTGGTTATCTGTGGAGTTAACAAACTCATTTATTCTATCCAGCAGAACTCTTTCTAAAACGTTTGACAATATGCTGGCTAAAGCTATGGGCCTGTAATTATTTAGGCTGCCTACTTTACCAGCTTTGTCCTTAATGACCGGCACTAACAGAACAGACAACATTGAGTCTGGTAACAAGCCATGAATCATAAAGCCAGTATTAAAGGGAATGCATGCATCATTGGCTGGATTGCTGCCCCCCCCCCGCTGCATGGCAGCGCTTTCATCCTCACCTGCTCTTCACAGCTGGATTCCCGCACCATTTCCGGTTGAGTGGCGAACCCCTCCTCCACAAAGTCGCTTCCTGGGGAAGGGGGGACGCTTTAGAACGGCGCACCCGCGCTGGCAAAGTGGGACGGCGCGTCTCAGGCGTCCGGGTGGAGGGCGAAACGTCGCAGGTTTGGTTCCGGGAGATAAGACGAGGGGGAGAGGGGAGAGGGGAGAGGGAGAGGGGAGAGGGAGAGATAGAGAGAGAGAAGCAGGGAGAGAGATTGACGAGGGAGAGAGAAGTATTCACCCCTCCCTCCCTCTCTGGGCGGCACGATGGCCCAGCGGTAGAGTTGCCGCCTCACGGCGCCAGAGACCCCGGTTCCATCCCAACCACGGGTGCTGTCTGTGTGGAGTTTACACGTTCTCTACCCGTGACCAGCGTGGGATTTTTCCGGGCGCTCCGGATTCCCACCACACTCCAAAGACGTGCGGGTTTGTAGGTTAATTGGCTTCTGGTAAAGATTGTGAACTGTCCCCCAGTGTGTGTGTGTGTGTGTGTAGGATATTGTTAGTGTGTGGGGATCGCTGGTCGGCTAGCATGGACTCGGTGGGCCGAAGGGCCTGTTTCCGCGCTGTATCTCCAAACTAAACTAGACTAAACTGGTTGAAGAACATAATTCAAACATTGCCTTGTCCACAAAGTGTAAAAGATGTTTTCACTTTATTTGGAAAGGAAAGAAAACCGAGAAAGAGTTGAGTATAGGAGCAAAGAGGTCCTTCTGCAGTTGTACAGGGCCCTAGTGAGACCACACCTGGAGTATTGTGTACAGTTTTGGCCCTGTTGGCCTCCATAACAAGAGGAGTTGAGTATAGGAGCAAAGAGGTCCTTCTGCAGTTGTACAGGGCCCTGGTGAGACCACACCTGGAGTATTGTGTGCAGTTTTGGCCATGTTGGCCTTCATAACAAGAGGAGTTGAGTACAGGAGCAAAGAAGTCCTTCTGCATTTGTACAGGGCCCTAGTGAGACCACACCTGGAGTATTGTGTGCCCGCAAACACGCACGCCCTCCATGCGCACACGAACGCCACCATTATGAACTTAACTAACGATTGAATTCTTCAGATGCTGGTGTCAAACTTGCAAATCTGCTCCTAAAGTGAAGACTACAATTCCTTTAAAATTCATCCCTCTCTCCCCTCCCCTCCCATCTCCTCTATCTTTCCCTCTCCCTCCTTTCTGTCTCTACCCCCTCTCTCTCTCCCTCTCCTGTCCTCTATCTTTCCCTCTCCCTCTCTCCATTCTCTCTCCCCCCTCTCTCTCTCTCCTCTCCTCTATCTTGCCCTCTCCCTGTCTCCTTTCTCTGTCTCTCTCCCTCTCTCCCATCTCCTGTCCCTCTCCTTTCTCGCTCTCTCTCTCTCTCTCCCCCTCCATCTCTCCTTCCCTCCCACCTTCCCCCTCTTTCACTCAAATCCTCATTTTTCACTCAATTTCTCTTTCCCTCCTCCCTCCCGCAGCCCACACCCCTCCATCTCTCTCCCTCTCTCTCTTTCCCTCTCCCTCTATCTCCCTCCCCTATTTCTCTCTCCTCTCCTTCCCTCTATCTATCTCCCCTCTCCTCTCCTCCCCTGCCCTCTATCTTTCTGTCTCCCTCTCTCCCATCTATCTTTCCCTCTCCCTCTCTCTCTCTCTCTCTCCTCTCCTCTCCTCTCCACCCTCCTCTCCTATCTCCCTCTCCTTTCTCTCTCTCCCTCTCTCTCTCTCTCTTACTCTCTATCTTTCCCGCTTCCTCTCTCCTTTCTCTTTCCCTCTCTCTGCCTCTCCTCTCCTCTATATTCCCTCTCCCTCTCTCCTTTCTCGCTCTCTCTCTCTCCTCTCTCTCTTTCTCCTCTCCTCTCCTCTCTCCCGCCTCTTTCTCTCTTTCTCTCTCTCTCTCTCCCCTCCATCTCTCCTTCCCTCCCTTCCACCTTCCCCCTCTCTTTCACTCAAATCCAAAATTTTCACTCAATTCTTCATTTCTCCCTCAATTTCTCCTTTCCTCCTTCCCTCCCTCTCCCAGCCCACACTCCTCCATCTCGCCCTCTCTCTCTCTCTCTCTCCTTCTCCCTCTCTCTCACTCCTGTCTGCAACGCGGACCAGAGAGAGACAAGGGGGCGGGTTCCTTCTCCCACCCTCTGACTGACGTCCCACTCCACCAATCACTTGCCGCTTCCGGCCATCTGCAAGTCCCGCCCCACCGCCCGGTTGAATGACGTCTCTCTCTGCCAATGGGGACGTCCGATCAGTCAGAGGGCCGGATGTCCTGCCCCGCCGTCCCCTCTGTGACATCACCGTTGCATTTCATATCTGAGGGGTTTTGCAAGATTATTGCAATCAATTTAATGCATTTCACATCCCGGGGGGTTGCAATATCACTAATGCGACGCATTTGCTGCACTTAACGTTGCAGGATGGTGCAAAGTTATTCCAACGCGATGCATTTGTTGCATTTAACATTTTTGAGGAGTTCTGCAAGATTAGTGCAAAGCGATTTAATGCATTGAACTTCCAAGCGGGGTTGGGGGGCAGGTTGCAATATTACTTGAATGCAACGTATTTGCTGCATTTAACGTTGCAGGAGGGTGCAAAGTTATTCCAATGCGATGCATTCGTTGCATTAAACATCTGAGGGGTTTTGCTCGATTATTGCAAAGCGATTTAATGCATTTAACTTCCGAGGGGGGGTTGCAATATCACTTGAATGCAGTCAAAAGGAATACACTTGGACTGCGATAACATCGAGGCTTGTCACCCCCTGCCCAGGAGAAAATCCAAAGAGGATAAAAATAGCGATGACAAACCAGCCATCATAATAAGGTTTGTCAACAGGAAATATAAAGTTAGTCTCCTAAAACAAGGAAGACAGTTGAAGGGAACAAAAGTATTTATGAATGAACACCTAACAAAACGAAATGCCGACATAGCCCGACAAGCACGCGATACCTTAAGAAACAGAAAAAAATACTAAATACCTGGACTGCAAACTGTAAAATCTTTATTAAATTAAATGGAACACTAGAGGAAGCCAAAGTGCTGGTCATTAGAGATATTGCAGACCTGGACAAATACCAATGATCATAAAACGGGATTGTGAGGTGAAATTTATTTACACACGCAACTATGGCATACACTGAAGGAATTCAGTCATTTACATCTGGAAATGGCAGTCAAGTAATTAAAATAATAAGCGAAAAGGAACAACCGAAGTTACAACCATTTGAATATACCGATCACAATTTACAGGATTTGGAATACGATATAGACCCGGACAATAATTTTTACTTTAATTCTAACGACAAAAATATCTGCTGCTACTACACAGAGGAACAGTATAATCAGAATATTAATGCAAAAGGCAAATTATCTATTATCCACTTTAATAGCAGGAGCCTCTATGCGAATTTCAATAATATTAAAGAGTATTTACAAAAAATTTTACAGCCATTCAATGTCATCGCAATATCTGAAACATGGATTAATCAGGAAAAGGGAATTGATTTTGAGGTGGACGGATATGATTTCAATTACATCAATAGAAAAAATAAGGGGGGAGGAGGGGTAGCACTATATGTGGATACAACTCTGAATTATAAGGTAGTAGATAATATGACAACTGTGGTTGACAATCTGCATGAATGTATAACTATAGAAATAATTAATGGTGGAAATTAAAATGTAATCATTAGTTGTATATATAGGGCACCGGGGTCAAGTATTGAAATCTTCAGGGGCTGGATGGAGAGTATGTTTTCAACAACAAGTAGTAAATCAGTGTTTTTATGTGGAGATTTCAATTTTGACTTACTAAATCCTAATCAACACAACCTTACAGAAGATTTTATTAATACTATGTACAGCATGAGTCTATTTCCTAAAATCACTAGACCGAGTAGAATTACTTCCCATTGCGCTACACTCATTGACAATATATTTAATAATGATGTGGAAAATAAAATAGTAAGTGGATTATTAATTAATGATATAAGTGACCATCTGCCAGTTTTTATAGTTTATGATAATATCCACAGGAACAACAAACCAAACAAAATAATAGAATATAGACGAGTGAGATCGGAGGAAGCTATCAATGCACTAAAAAAGGATCTATTGGCACAAAACTGGGATATAATATACCAAAAAAGAGACATTGATAGTGCTTATGAAACATTTATTGCTATGTTTAAGTCATTATATGATAAAAATTGTCCAATTAAAGAATATAATAGAAAATCAAAATATACTAAATGTCCATGGATTACAAAGGGATTACAAAATGCTTGTAAAAAAAAAAAGCCCTATACAGAGATTTTATAAGAGAGAGAACTAAAGATACAGAAAATAAATATAAAAAGTATAAAAATAAATTAACTTACATCATAAGAGAAAGCAAGAAAGATTATTATAAGAAGAAATTAGATGACAATAAAGACAATATAAAAAGAATATGGAGCATACTTAATAGCATTATTAGAAATGGTCCGGGGAGAACAAATTACCCGAAGTATTTTATTGATAAGGATAAGGAAAATTACAATATGGAAGATATAGCTAATAGCTTTAATAATTTTTTTGTAAATATTGGACCAGACCTGGCTAAACAAATCCCTGATTCAGGGACATCTGGAGAAACTCCTGAGAATTTAGTGGAGAGAAATCCCTGCTCTATGTTTCTTACGGCAGTAGAAGAAAAAGAACTGTTGGATATTGTCAAAACATGTAAAAATAAAAAGTCTACCGATTTCAATGACATTGACATGTCGCTAGTTAAGATGGTCATTGAGGGGATCTCCAAACCTTTAACATTCATCTGTAATTTATCCTTCCAAACCGGTACTTTTCCAATTCAAATGAAAATAGCAAAAATAATACCAATATACAAAACTGGGAACAAGCATCATTTTACAAACTATAGACCTGTTTCCTTACTCCCACAATTTTCCAAAATATTAGAAAAAATGTTTAATAATAGATTAGACAAATTTGTAGAAAATAATAAATTAATCACAGAAAGTCAATATGGATTCAGAACAAATAGATCAACATCACTTGCAATACTAGAATTAATTGAAGACATCACAAACGCCATTGATAAGAAATTATATGCAGCTGGGATATTCATTGACATAAAAAAGCATTTGATACAATTAATCATGATATTTTATTAAAAAAATTGGAGAGGTATGGAATTAGAGGAATAGTACTGGACTGGATTAAAAGCTACTTAAGTAACAGGCAACAGTTTGTAAATCTGGGTAGTCATAATTCTACATGCTTGGACATTGTGTGTGGTGTACCACAGGGGTCAGTGCTGGGCCCAAAATTATTTATCATGTACATAAATGATATTTGTAATGTGTCCAATGTCTTGAGGCTGGTTTTGTTTGCAGATGATACAAATATTTTTTGTTCTGGGGAAAATTTAAAACAGCTATTGGATAAAATAATAAAAGAAATGGGTAAATTGAAAATATGGTTTGATAGGAATAAAATTTCATTAATTCTGAGTAAAACTAAAATAATGTTATTTGGTAATTGTAGAATAAATACACTAGTAAGTATAAAGATAAATGGGGTGGAAGTTGAAAGAGTGCATGAAAATAAATTTCTTGGGGTTATAATTGACGATAAAATAAGCTGGAAATCACATATTAAACATGTAAAATTAAAATTGTCAAAAAGTATCTCTGTATTATACAAAGCCAAGCAAGCTCTGGATTACAAATCACTCCGTATTCTTTATTGTTCATTAATTTTACCCTACTTAAATTATTGTGCAGAAGTCTGGGGTAATAATTATAAAAATTCGATACACTCATTAACCATGATGCAAAAAAGAGCAATTCGTATTATCCATAATGCTAAGTATCTGGGTCATACGAATCCATTATTTTTAGAGTCAAAATTATTAAAATTAGAAGATTTGGTTACATTCAAAACAGCTCAGATAATGTTTAGGGCCAAAAATAAAAATTTACCTGGAAACATTCAAAAAGTATTTAACGAGCGTGTGGGGGGTTACAATTTAAGCGGAATATTTAATTTTAAGAAACAAAAAGTCCGTACGACTAGAAAAACCTTTTGTATTTCGGTTTGTGGAGTAGGAGTGTGGAATAAATTGAACGGGGAATTGAAGCAATGCACAAACATGAATCATTTTAAAATGATATATAAAAAAATAATTCTCAAGGGGTACAGGGATGGAGGGGATGGTTGACAAGTGGGGGTTGATGTTTATCTTGCTTTACTATTGTTTACTTATGTTTGGGTACTTCAGATATGAAGTTTGTATGTACATAATAGTTGTATGTATATATATGTCTGTAGGTATTATGGGAAATTGCCTAGGGTAGTATTATTATTAGTAATGAATTGATTTTTAAATATGGTAGAAGTGTTGGGGAAAAGGGGTGAGATTTAATAAGTTATTCTTCTTCTCACTCCTTTTCGAGCTTGTACAGACACAGAGTTGGACATTGGAACTTTGATTTTGTTCTTCTCATTGCTTTGTAAATATTGATTGTAATGTCCAATTGTTTGATAATTTCGATTTTGTTAATATTAATGTCTTTAATGTCTTTACTTGTTCGGAATAAATAAATAAAATATATATATTTTTTTTTAAAACCCTATTTGCTGCATTTAACGTTGCAGGAGGGTGCAAAGTTATTCCAATGCGATGCATGTGTTGCATTTAACATTTTTAAGTGGTTCTGCAAGATTAGTGCAAAGCGATTTAATGCATTGAACTTCCAAGCGATTTAAGATTCAAGATTCAAGAGAGTATATTGTCATGTGTCCCAGATAGGACAATGAAATTCTTGCTTTGCTTCAGCACAACAGAATATTGCAGGCATAAATAAATACAGATCAGTGTGTCCATATACCATTGAATATATATACACACACACATAAATAAGC
Source organism: Malacoraja senta (assembly GCA_038087875.1). Taxonomy (NCBI): domain Eukaryota; kingdom Metazoa; phylum Chordata; class Chondrichthyes; order Rajiformes; family Rajidae; genus Malacoraja; species Malacoraja senta. The sequence continues at coordinate 50,921 of JAXLNO010001058.1, forward strand.
AGATAAAGAGCAATGGGCTATTAATGTTCAGAGTTTGTTTGAAGTTGTGGGGAAGTAGCTATAGGGGGGTTGCACGTAAGGTCCCTGGGTCATAGGGCTTGACTCACGGAGCCGCTCAATCCATTTAGAAGACAAACGTAACTTCCGGTATATGTTATTAATGCAAGAAACGCGTACTTTCCCACCTGTTAAAAACCGCCAAAATGTTGAATTTTTGCGCTGTAAATAATTGTGGAAATCGGGGTAACCGTGAGAGACATCTATCCTACTGCAGAATTCCAAAAGTGAAACGAAATGAAGGTAAAGAGAAGCGAGAGCTGAAGGGACAACAACAGTTAAAGTGCTTGGCGAACATTGGCCATGCAGATATCAAATTGGAAAATATTGGGAATTATCACCTTTGCTCACTGCATTTCATCAACAGTAAGGCATTATGTATGTTTTTCTTTATTCATTTGCTATCTAAAACGTTTCAGAAGTGATGAATCTGGCTGTAAAATTGTAAAATCGCTCATGGTTCTGAAGTGGGTTTTTACATGCAAAAAGAAAATGCTTCTGAAGCTAAATTTATCATTAAAAAAATCTCCAGACTTACAAGTGGTGTGTGGAAAAGTAAGTTTTCTATCATGGTATTGAGATGTATATTTTGGCAAATAATAAAATGTTCTGACAGCTTAAACACCCACTCCCTTCCAATAGGATATTGTCAATTTGCTGAGGTTGATTATGTCCAATTAACAGCTAACAAGTATGCCATTCCTTGGCTTGCATCTGAGTCAAATGTAATTCAAAACCCATGTACGGTTTGCCATTTTTTGCAGGATAAATTTTGCTTCAGAAGTGTTTTCGTTTTGTATGTAAAAACCCACTTGAGAACCATGGGCGTTTTTAAAATTTTACAGCCAGATTTATCACTTGTGAAACTTTTTAGATACCAAAGGAATCAAGCAAAAACACAAATAATGCCTTACTGTTGATGAAATGCAGTGAGCAAACGTGTTAATTCCCAATAGTTTCAATCTTGATATTTGCACGGCCAATGTCCGCCAATCACTTTAGCTACTGTTGTCCCTTCAGCTGTTGCTTCTATCTACCGTCGTTTCTCCTCACTTATGGAATTCTGAAGTAGGATAAATGTCTCTCACGCTTACCCCGATTTCCATAATTATTTACAGCGCAAACATTGGCCATGGCGGCGGTTTTTAACGGGCCCACTACGCTGGAAACAATGGTAAGTGTTTACCTGAAGTTCATCGTATGTACTCCAGTTGGCGTAGCGTGGCAACAGTACGGGTCACGGGTCGTGACCTGACTGCCGTGCAACCTCCCTATAATAAAGTGGGGAATTTTATCTAGCAGGTGTGTGGTCGAGGTAACCTGATTATAAGAGGGGGAAGGGGAAGACCCATCACTACACTCCCTGTAGGGGGATGGGAGCACTAGGACCCAGCAGAGACAGACCACGTGCTGTCTGCATGGTGGAGGTTGTGGGCCTGGTGCTGAGCCGGGAACTCTGGTGAGGTGACGGCTCTGGCCCGCTGGTGGCCGATGGAGAGACGAGGGAGGGTCGGCGGGCGGAGTCGCTGGTGGAGGCCCATTGAGGGGGGGAGGCTGGAGTAGAGATACGGGCAGCAGCATCGGTGGTCGTGGTGACAGTGAAGGTCGGCGACAGTGGCCACGCCCGGGGAGGCGGTGAGAGTCGGCGGCTGCGGGCAGCAGTTTCGCTGGTCCGGGCCTCAGTTCTATCCGTACTGACTCCACATCTCCTGATTCTATGTCATCCCTCGTAAGGGACTGAATTTCATTCCTCACCAACAGAGCTACCCCACCCTCTCTGCCCACCTGTCTGTCTGTCTTTTCGAGCGTACGTATACCCCTCAATATTCAGTTCCCAGCCCTGGTCCTCTTGCAGCCATGTCTCTAATTCCCATGACATTATACTTGCCAATTTCTAACGGAGCCTCAAGCTCATCCACTTTATTTCTCATACTAAGGGTGCGTACACTTGGAACAGCTATAAATTCAAAGATTTTCAAGGTCCAAAAATCCCATTTCCAAGGACCAAAATTCAGTAAACATTGATGGTTTATCGGAGACTTGTACATAAATTGCTTGGTATTGGATGATTTGATTCTGTACCAAATAACAGCAAGTAAGAAGGTCGGCTGGTCGCCATCTCAGATTTGATTGAAAATCATGTTTTGCACACCTCTGGTACAAAGAACACAGCAGAAAAATCAACTTTCAACTCAAAGTTCCTTCGAAGTTATGAACCATTGATATAGCTCGAAAATTTGCCAAAGGCCCATTGCAATTTGGAGTTGAGACCTTGTTTTCTGTTGTGTTACTTGTGTGCTCTGATGTACAGGCACTGATTTTCAGGGAAATCTGAGAAGGTGATCAGTCAATCCATTAGTCCATGTTGCACAGAATGAGACTAAACCACATAATAATTAATTACACACAAGATGGTTAACTTGTCTATATTCGCACTTCATTAGAGCAGTGATGGTCCATTTTCTCATCTCTTAGTTATTCAATCTGAAACCATGATAATGGAAAACTGCTTTTCAACCAGTCCCTGCAAACCTGTACTGTCCCTAACTGCTTCAAAGTCTGCACCATTGTCCCTGTACCCAAAAAGCCAAGGATTGCTGGTCTTAAAGATTACAGGCCTGTCGCACTGACCTCTAGTCATCAGGCGTGAGACAGGAAAAAACTGAAAAAGGAGGAAGAGAGATTGGGGTCCAGAAAAATGTGGTAATTGCACCTTAAAATGACACAATTTTCTTGCCTATTGACCCTAAATCTATACTGTAATTTATTGTAGCTGAAAATAACACACTTTACTTGCTTGTCACTTCTTAATTTACACACAAAATGTGTGATAATCATACCTTAAAATGACCTTGCTTGTTTACACTTGTCATATTGCAAATATTTTATATTCCACCTACACCTCCTTGTAACATGATACCTGTTCCTTGCTTGTTTACTCTAATTAGAGAGAAGTACCCTTTACACAGGACATTTTTGATAATTATACCTTGAAATGACACCATTTGCTTGCTTGTTAACCCTTAATTTATACTGTAATGTTGTTAAATTATACCTTACAACAGGGGCCTCCAAACGTTTCTCCATGAGGGCCACATTATATATTTGGCATATTTTTGCAGGCCGTAGAAAAACATAAAGAAATGTCAGTTTTATCAATTTAATGAACTCAAAAAAGAACTTAAGTAAAACAAATGGAAGAAATTCAAAACAAAACTTGTAGCCACCAATCAAGGTTAACCAACAAAATCATAATGTTTTATGCAACCACATTAATGGGAAGGATGGAAATGCTATTGTGATTTCAATATGTCATGGAAACCCTCAACTTGATAGCCTGGAGCAAACTGAGGTGTAAGTTCCCGCGCTCCCCAGTGTTGCAGTGCTCATTCTGTAGGTGCCGGAGTGTCAAACAGGGACGTCACTTCAGGTTTTGCTTGTTGGGGGGGGGAAGCTAGTCTCCCAAGAGGGTCAAACAAGATTATAGCCTATCACTACATCCCAGTGCATAACTAGTACAATAACACATATATTTAATTTAATAATAACAAAATATTGCACGGGTGCACTGACACACTCACCCACTCACCTCCACACCCACACACTCACACATACCCACACACACTCACCCACACACTCATACATACCCACACAAACCCACACACACACTCACACAAACCCACTTATGCCCATACACTCACACACTTACCCATTCCCACACACACCCGCAGACACACACCCACACTCCCTCACATACCCACACATACACGCACACCCCCCACACACAACCCCTCATGCCTACACACACACACACACACACACACCCACTTACACCCACTCCCACACTCACCCACTCATGCCCACTTACCCACACTTACCCACTCCCACACACACATCTCTAGACCCCCACACCCACACACACACACTCACTCCCACATACCCACACCGACAAATACCCACACACTCACATTCATCCCCACACCCACATTCACTGCGCACACACACCCACACCGCCTCACCCAACTTCTCACACATTCCCACACCCACTCCCACCCACACACACACACACCGCCTCACCCACATACACACCCACACCGCCTCACCCACAAACACACACACACACTCACCCACGCACATACACACACACACACCCACACTCCCACATACTCCCTCACTCTCTCACGCACTCTCACCCACTCTCACCCACCCACACACTGCCTCACCCACACACTGCCTCACACACTCTCACCCACACACTGCCACACACACTCACCCACACACTCCCTCACCCACACACTCCCTTACACTCTCTCCCACACACTCTCACCCACACACTTACACTCACCAACACACTCACAACATCGACAAGTAGCCAAATGACCCGAAACCTGAAACGTTGCCCATATTTCCCCCAGCACCTTGTGCCTATCTTTGGCAGACACAAGGAACTGCAGATGGTGGTTCATACACAAAAAGACACAGAGTGTTGGAGTAACATAACAGGTCAGGCAGTATCTATGCTCAACGTGGATAGGCCACGTTTCAGGTCTGCAGAAGAAGGGTCGTGACCAAAAAAACATCCCATTTTCTCCACAGATGCTGCCTGGCCTGACCCGACCCACCCCCTCATGAGGCGCGTCCGGTTCAACCTGAGGGGGCAAAGGGGGAGGCGAGAGGCGGTAAGGGGGGTGGGTGTGTGGGAGAGGTGGAGAGGGGAGGGGGTGAGGGGGAGCGGTGAGTATGGGGAGGGTGTGAGTGGGGGGGTGGGTGAGAGGGGGTGTGGGTGGGGGTAAGGGGGAGTGGGGTTGAAGGGGGTGAGGGGATGGGGAAGTGAGGGGGTTGGGGGGGGTGAGAGGTGAGGGAGGGGATGGGGTGAGGGGGAACGGGGGTGAGGGGGGTGAGTAGGGTGAAGGGGGGTGAGGAGGGTGTTAGGGGGTGAGGAGCGGGAGGGAGATGGGGTGGGTTTGAAGGGTGGGGAGGGTGGGTGAGGGGGTGAGGGGATGAGGAGGTGAGGGGGAGGTGGGTGATGGGGCAGGGGGTGAGAAGGGTTGAGCAGGTGAAAGGGGGGTGAGTGGGTAAGGGGGGTGAAGGGGGATGAGGGTGGTGAGGGGGTTGGGGGTGAGATGGGGAGGTGGGTGAGCAATGAGGTGGGTGAGGGGGAATAGGGGGGTGTGAGGGTGAACGGGGAGGGGGTGAGGAGGGTGTGGAGCGATTTGAGGGGGATGAGGGAGGAGGTTGTGAGGGGTAAAGGGGGGTGAATGGGGTGAGGGGGCGAGAGGGGTGTTGAGTGCGTGAGGGGATGATGGGGTGAGGGTGGGGGTGTGAGAGGGGGTTGAGGGGGGGTGAGGAGGTGTGTGAAAGGGGGGGTGCGTAAGGATGGGTTAGGGGGATGTGTGAGGGGGGGTGAGGAGGGCGTGTGAGGGGTGTGAGAGGGGGGTGAGGAGGGCGTGTGAGGGGGGGTGAGGGGGGTGAGGAGGGCGTGTGAGGGGTGTGTGAGGGGTGGTGAGGAGGGCGTGTGAGGGGTGTGTGAGAGGGAGGGGGGATGAAGGCGTGGAGCCGCCTCTAATATTGTGTATGTGGATGTCGTGGGCTGAAAGTGACGGGGGAGAAGAGACAAGACAGCCCCGGTAGTGGGGGAGGGTGGGGGTGGGGGTGGGGGGAGGGATCCATCATTGTGGCCGTCAGGCAGCAACTATACTGCTGCGCATGCTTCACCCTCACCGCTGTCGTCATCACCGCGCGTGGAAGGCAGGCAGCGCGGCCGTGACGTCATTTCCAGGCTGAGGCCCTGCGCGCTCACTTCCGACTCGTCTCCCCCGGGTGGGTCCGCGCTCCCCCGTGCTATGGTGAGCCGAGTGCCCGTGGTCCTCCAGGCGGGGTGAGCCGAGCGCCCGTGGTCCTCCAGGCCGGTCCTCCAGGCGGGCGGGCGGTGCTGGGGACAATCAGACTCCAGGTGTGGTCTCACCAAGGCCCTGTACAACTGCAGTAGAACCTCCCTGCTCCTATACTCAAATCCTTTTGCTATGAATGCTAACATACCATTCTCCTCTTCACTGCTTGCTGCACCTGCATGGCTACTTTCAATGACTGGTGTACCATGACACCCAGTTCTCATTGCATCTCCCCTTTTCCTAATCGGCCACCATTCAGATAATAGTCTACTTTCCTGTTCTTGCCACCAAAGTGGATAACCTCACTTTTAACCACATTATACTGCATCTGCCATGCATTTGCCCACTCACCAAACCTATCCAAGTCACCTTGCAGCCTCCTAGCATCCTCCTCACAGCTAACACTGCCCCCCAACTTCGTGTCATCCGCAAACTTGGAGATGTTGCATTCAATTCCCTCGTCCAAATCATTAATATATATTGTAAATAGCTGGGGTCCCAGCACTGAGCCTTGCGGTACCCCACTAGTCACTGCCTGCCATTCTGAAAAGGACCCGTTTACTCCTACACTTTGCTTCCTGTCTGCCAGACAGTTCTCTATCCACATCAATACTGAACCCCCAATACCGTGTGCTTTAAGTTTGCATACTAATCTCTTATGTGGGATCTTGTCGAAAGCCTTCTGAAAGTCCAGATATAACACATCCACTGGTTCTCCATTATCCACTAGTAGTTACATCCTCGAAAAATTCTATAAGATTCGTCAGACATGATTTACCTTTCATAAATCCATGCTGAATTTGTCCAATGATTTCACCACTTTCCAAATGTGCTGCTATCCCATCTTTAATAACTGACTCTAGCAGTTTCCCCACTACCGATGTTGGACTAACTGGTCTGTAATTCCCCATTTTCTCTCTCCCTCCCTTTTTAAAAAGTGGGGTTACATTAGCTACCCTCCATTCCTCAGGAACTACTCCAGAATCTAAAGACTTTTGACAAATTATCACAAATGCATTCACTATTTCTGGGGCTACTTCCTTAAGCACTCTGGGATGCAGCCTATCTGGCTCTGGGGATTTATCGGCCTTTAATCCATTCAATTTACCTAACACCATTTCCCGACCCCCTTTATCCCCAGGTATCCTGCTATTTCCGGCAAATTATTTATGTCTTCCTCAGTGAAGACAGAACTAAAGTAGTTATTCAATTCAAAGTAGTCTGCCATGTCCTTGTTCCCCATGATCAATTCACCTGTTTCTGACTGCAAGGGACCTACATTTGTTTTAAATAATCTTTTTCTCTTCACATATCTATAAAAGCTTTTGCAGTCAGTTTTTATGTTCCCTGCCAGTTTTCTTTCATAATCTATTTTCCCTTTCCTAATTAAGCCCTTTGTCCTCCTCTGCTGGACTGAATTTCTCTCAGTATGCTTCATCTTTTGTTTTGATACTATCCCTGATTTCCCTTGTTATCCATGGATGCATGACCTTCATTGATTTATTCTTTTGCCAAACTGGGTTGAACAATTGTTGTAGTTCATCCATGCGGTCTTTAAATGCCTTCCATTGCATATCCACCGTCAGCCCTTTAAGAATGAATTGCCAGTCTATCTTGGCCAATTCACGTCTCATACCCTCAAAGTTACCTTTCTTTAAGTTCAGAACCATTGTTTCTGAATTAACAATGTCATTCTCCATCCTAATGAAGAACTCAACCATATTATGGTCACTCTTGCCAAGGGGCCACGCACAACAAGACATACATTCCAAGAAATCCTCTTCCTCAGCACCCCTGCCAATTTGATTCACCCAATCTATATGTAGATTGAGGTCACCCATTATAACTGTTTTACCTTTGTTGCACGCATTTCTAATTTCCTGTTTGATGCCATCCCCAACTCCACTACTACTGTTAGGTGGCCTGTAACAACTCCTACTAGTGTTTTCTGCCCCTTAGAGTTTCGCAGCTTTACCCATATCGATTCCACATCCTCCAAGCTAATGTCCTTCCTTTCTATTGCATTAATCTCCTCTCTAACCAGCAACGCTACCCAACCTCCTTTTCCTTTCTGTCTATCCCTCCTGAATATTGAATAACCCTGGATGTTCAGCTCCCAGCTTTGGTCAGCCTTGGTCTCACTCTCTCTCTCTGTGTTTCTCCCTCTGTTTCTCTCACTATCTTTCTCTCTGTATTTCTCTCGCTCTCTCTTCGTCTATCTCTCTCTGTCTCTCACTCTCTGTTTCTCTCTGTGTATCTCTCTCTCTCTCTCTCTCTCTCTCACTCTGTGTTTCTCCCTCTTTCTCACTCTGTCTCTCACTCTGTTTTTCTGTTTCTCTCTGTATCTCTCTCTCTCTCTCACGCTCTGTCTGTGTCACTCTCTGTCACTGAATGTCTGTCTGTCTCTCTCTCTCTCTCTGTGTCTGTCTCTCCATCTCAATCTCAGACTCTGTCTCTCTCTGTCAGTTTATATGTCTCTCTCTCTCTCCCTCCCTCTCTCTCTCTCTGTCTCTCTCTCCTCCCTCTCTCTCCCTCCCTCTCTCTCTCTCTCTCTCTGTCTCCATCTTTCTCTCTCCAGGGTCCGGATGTCGGCGCCGGTTCATCTTCATCCTCACGTCACCAAAGCTGCACGTCACCAACTGCCAAACCCGCGCCCGCCCGCCCGGCTCCAACCGCCTGGAGGACCGGCCCGGAGGACCAGACCACGGGCCCGCGCTCGCTTACCCGGCAACCAATGAGAACCTTAATTCGTCCCCATTTGAGGGTGGGAGCCAATCAGCGGCTGTTGCCGCGTAGCATCTAGTCAAATGGCAACCAATCAGAGCCGGCTCCCAGTGGGGATTGGACTGGGGTTGGCGCTTGGAGCGGAATCAGTGTCGGGGAGGGGATGTTGAAGCCGCTCGTGGACAGGAGGCTGATGGTGGCAGCGGCCGCCGGGGTGGACGAGGTGTAATGTGGGGGGGTCGTTCCCCTCAACCCCTCCCCACTCACCGTCACACCCCCACCCCCACTCACCCCCACCCCCCACCCCCACTCACCCCCCGCCCCCACTCACCCCCTCCCCGCTCACCCCCACCCCCACTCACCCCCTCCCCCACTCACTTTCACCCTCACTCACCCCACACCCCCACTCACCCCCGCCCCACTCAACCCCCACCCCACTCACCCCCCACCCCCTCTCACCCCCCTCCCCCACACCCCCACCCCCACTCACCACCTCTCCCACTCACCCCCCACCCCCACTCACCCCCTCCCGCACTCATCCCCCACCCCCACTCAACCCCCTCCACCACTCATCCCCCGCCCCCACTCACCCCCCACCCCCACTCACCCCCATCTCCCACTCACCCCCCTCCCCACTCATCCCTTCCTCACTCACCCCCGCCCCCACTCACCCCACTCACCACCCTGCCCCACTCACCCCCACTCCCACTCACCCCCGCCCCCACTCACCCCCCTCCCCACTCACCCCCCTCCCCACTCCCATTCACCCCGTCTCCCACTCACCCCCACCCCCACCCACCCCACCCCACTCACACCCTCCACCACTCCCTCCCTCCCCCACGCACCCCTCACCCCCACACTGACACCTCACCCCTCCCTCGCTCACCCCTGCCCCGTCACCCCGCTCACGCCCTCAACCCCTACCCTTCCCTACTCCCCCCACCTTCCAAACCCCTCGACCCTCACTCTTCTTCTCCCCCTTCACTTCCCGCTGACCTCCACTTCCTCCCTTCAGGCACCAGTAATGTTGACGCTAATGTTAGTAATGTCCTGTTTGCCAGCTTGTTGACCCTCTGTGTTCCCCTCCTGCAGGGTTTAGGAGCCGTTGCTGTGGACGGAGAGACGGGGACGTGAGTGGCCATTGAGGGCGGCCAGGGTGCCGGTGAGCCCCCCCCCCCCCATCTGGTGGGGATTAGGGTCGGGGATGAGGGAGTGGGAGCGGTCCGGACTGAGAGAGAGAGGGAGAGAGAGACACAGAGAGAGAGACACAAAGAGAGAGAGACACAAAGAGAGAGAAACAGTGAGAGAAAAAGAGAGAGACAGGAGAGACCAGAGACAGAGACTGAGACAGAGACAGAGAGATAGGCAGCGAGAAAGAGAGAGAGAGCGGGAGAGAGACACTCAGAGAGATGCAGAGACAGAGAGAGAGAAAGATAGAAAGAGGGAGAGAGATAGAGAGTGAGAGACAGTGGGACAGAGAGAGAGAGAGAGACAGAGAAACTGGGAGGCAGAGAGAGAGAGAGAGACAGACAGAGAGAGAGTGAGAGACAGAGAGAGAGGCAGAGAAAAAGAGACAGAGACAGAGAGAGGCAGCGAGAGAGAGAGAGAGGGAGAGAGACACTCAGAGAGAGGGTGAGAGACAGACTCAGAGAGGGATAGAGACAGAGAGAGAGACACACAGAGAGAGAGGGAGACAGAGAGAAGCAGAGAGAGAGAGACAGAGGGAGAGAGACAACCAGAGAGATCGAGAGACATAGTGAGAGACAGTGGGACACAGAGAGAGAGAGAGAGACAGACAGAGAGAGACACTGAGCGACACAGAGAGGGAGAGATAGAGAGACAGAGAGAGATGCAGAAACAGACAAACAGTGAGAGAGATGGAGAGAGACACAGAGAGAGAGAGAGAGGGAGACAGACACAGAGAGAGGCAGCGAGAGAGAGAGAGAGGGAGAGAAAGACAGAGACAGACTCAGAAAGAGACACGGAGAGAGATACAGACAGACAGAGGAGAGAGAGTTAGAAAGTGAGACAGAGGGAGAGAGAGACAGAGAGAGAGACAGAAAGGCAGAGACAGAGACAGACAGTGAGAGACACAGAGAGAGAGAGAGAGAGAGAGAGAGACAGGCAGAGAGGGAGACAAACAGATACAGAGAGACGGAGGGAGAGGAGAGAGAGACAGAGAGAGAGAGACAGGCAGAGAGACAGGGAGAGAGAAAGAGAGAGACACTCGGAGAGAGAGACACAGAGAGAAAGAGACTGAGTGAGTCACAGAGGGAGAGAGAGGAGAGAGAGAGACAGAGGGAGAGAGGGACAGAGAGAGAGAAAGGGAGAGACATGGAGAGAGGGAGTGACAGACAGACTGAGAGAGTCAGACACACAGAGAGATACAGAGAGAGGCAGAGGGGCAGAGAGATATGGAGAGAGGGAGTGCCAGAGAGAGACAGACAGACAGACACAGAGAGAGAGAGAGACAGCGGGAGACAGTGAGAGGGAGAGACACAGAGAGAGAGAGGGAGAGCGAGACAGAGAGAGAGACAGACAGACACAGAGGGAGGGAAAGACAGAGACAGAGATATAGGGAGGCAGAGAGAGACAGAGAAACAGACAGTCAGAGAGAGAGAGACCGAGAGACAGAGAGAGAATCAGAGAGAAAGTCAGACACAGAGAGAGAGAGAGGGAGAGACAACAGACAGATATATATATATAGAGAGAGAGAGAGACAGATGACAGAGAAAGAGAAATACAGTGAGAGCGAGAGCGACAGACAGAGAGAGTGAGAGACAGAGGTAGACAGAGAGGTAGACAGCGAGAGAGACAGAGAGAGACAGACAGAGTGGGAGGCAGAGAGAGAGAGACAGAAAGAGAGAGAGACACGGACACAGACAGAACCAGAGAGAGAGAGACAAAGAGAGAGGCAGAGACAGAGAGAGACGGACAGACTGGGAGAGAGAGAGACAGAGAGGGAGACACACGGAGAGAGAGAGAGAGAGACAGAGAGAGAGAGACGGAGAGAGAGAGACAGAGACGGAGAGAGAAACAGAGACAAAAATAGAGAGACCAGAGACTGTGAGAGAGACAGAAAGGGAGGCAGAGAGAGAGGGAGAGAGAAAGAGAGAGAAAGAGAGAGAGACAGAGAGAGAAAGAGAGAGACGGAGGGAGGCAGAGAGACAGAGAGAGGGGGAGCAAGAGAGGGAGAGAGAATGAGGGAGAAAGAGAGAGAGACAGAGAGAGAGAGACAGAGTGAGAGAGAGGGAGGAGAGAGAGACAGACAGGGAGAGAGAGATAGAGAGAGTGAGAGACAAAGAGAAGAGGGAGTGACAGAGAGATACAGAGAGAGAGAGAGAGAGAGAGTGAGCGACAGAGAGTGAGACAGAGAGAGACAAAGGGAGAGAGAGAGAGGAACAGAAAGAGAAAGACAGACAGACACAAAGAGAGAGAGAGGGGGAGAAACAGAGACAAGACAGCGAGAGACAGCAAGAGAGAGAGAGAGAGAGAGACAGACAGAGATAGAGAGGCAGCGAGAGAGAGGGAGAGAGAGAGAGAGACAGACAGAGAGAGAGAAACTCGGAGAGAGAGAGAGACAGTGAGAGACAGAGGGAGAGAGAGAGACAGAGAGAGGAGAGGGAGAGGGACAGAGAGAGCAAGGGAGAGACAGAGAGACATGGAGAGGAAGTGAGAGAGACAGACAGAGAGAGAGAGAGAGAGAGAGAGAGAGAGAGATAGGCAGAGGGGCAAAGTGCTATGGAGAGAGGGAGTGACAGAGAGACAAACAGGGAAACAGAGAGAGAGAGAGAGAGAGACAGAGAGAGACAGACAAGCAGACAGAGAGAGAGGCAGCAAGAGAGTGGGAGAGAGAAAGAGGGACTCAGAGAGAGAGACACCGAGAGACAGAGAGAAAGAGACAGACAGAGAGAGAGGGGGAGAGAGAAAGAGACAGACTCAGAAAGAGAGACAGAGAGAGAGAGAGAGACAGACAGAGAGAGATACAGAGAGAGACATAGAGAGGGATACAGAGAGAGACGGAGAGAGAGAGAGACGGAGAGAGACAGAGAGAGAGAGACGGAGAGAGAGACAGAGGGAGAGAGAAAGAGAGACAACTCAGAAAGAGAGAAAGACAGGGTGAGAAACAGAGAGAGAGAGAGAGACAGAGAGAGAAATAGAGAGAGGCAGGGAGAGACAGAGGGACAGATACACAGAGAGAGAGAGACAGAGAGGGAGACAGAGAGAGGGAGGGAGAGACAGAGAGGAGAGAGAGGCAGACAGAGAGAGAGACAGACAGAGAGAGAAGAGAGAGACAGAGACAGAGAGAAACAGAAAAAGAGAGAGAGGGACCAGAGAGAGAGAGAGAGAGAGAGAGAGAGAGAGAGAGAGAGAGAGACAGAGGGAGAGAAAGACAGACAGGGAGAGAGAGAGACAGAGGGAGAGAGAGAGTGTGAGAGACAGAGAGAGACAGATAGAGAGAAAGGGAGAGACGGAGGAAGACAGACAGAGAGAGGGAGACAGAGAGGGAGATACAGAGAGATAGAGAGAGACAGAGACAGACATGGAGAGGGAGAGAGAGAGAGAGACAGAGACACAAAGGGAGAGGGAGACAGAGAGAGGAGAGAGAGAGAGAGCGAGAAACAGATAGAGAGAGAGAGGACATTGAGTGAGAGACAGAGAGAGATAGAGAGAGACAGAGAGACGGAGAGAGAGTGCGAGAGTGACAGACAGGAAACAGGGAGAAACAAAGAGAGAGAGTGAGAGACAGTGTGAGAGAGAGAGAGACAGATAAACAGACAGAGAGAGAAAGAGAGTCAGATTGAGATAGAGAGAGAGAGGGAGAGACAGACACAGAGAGAGAGAATTAGAGAGTGGAGGGAGGGAGAGACGCAGAGAGAGACAGACAGAGAGGGAGAGAGCCAGAGAGACAGAGACAGAGATACAGTAAGAGAGAGAGATAGATAGAGATAGATACAGAGAGAGTGACAGAGAGAGACAGACAGACAGAGAGAGAGACAGAAAGAGAGAGAGAGAGACAGAAAGACAGAGAGAGAGACAGAGACAGTCAGACAGAGTGACACAGACAGAGCGTCAGAGAGAGAGATACAGGGAGATACAGAGAGAGACAGAGAGAAACAGACAGAGAGAGAGAGAAGGAGACAGTGAGAGACAGAGAGAGGGGCAGAGAAACAGTGATATATATATAGAGAGAGGAGAGAGAGAGAGAGAGAGAAACAGAGAGAGAGAGAGAGGAGACAGGGAGAGAGAGACAGACAGACACAGAGCGACAAAGAGAGAGAGAGAGACAGAATGAGAGACAGAGTGAGAGAGAGCGAGAGACAGAGAGGGACAGAGAGAGGCATAGAGATAGGGAGAGAGAGACATAGGCAGACAGAGAGAGAGAGAGAAGTAGAGAGAGAGGGAGAGAGAGAGAGAGACAGAGACGGAGAGAGAGCGAGAGAGACAGATACAGAGAGAGAGAGAGACAGTGAGAGTGTGAAACATAGAAACATAGAAAACAGGTGCAGGAGGAGGCCATTCGGCCCTTCGAGCCAGCACCGCCATTCATTGTGATCATGGCTGATCGTCCCCTATCAATAACCCGTGCCTGCCTTCTCCCCATATCCCTTGACTCCACTAGCCCCTAGAGCTCTATCTAACTCTCTCTTAAATCCATCCAGTGATTTGGCCTCCACTGCCCTCTGTGGCAGGGAATTCCATAAATTCACAACTCTCTGGGTGAAAAGGCTTTTTCTCACCTCATTCTTCAATTACCTCCCCTTTATTCTGTGGCCCCTGCTTCTGGACTCGCCCAACATTGGGAATATTTTTCCTGCATCTATTTTTCCAGTCCTTTTATGATTTTATATGTTTCTATAAGATTCCCCCTCATCCTTCTAAACTCCAGTGAATACAAGCCTAGTCTTTTCAATCTTTCCTCATATGACAGTCCCGCCATCCCAGGGATCAATCTCGTGAACCTACGCTGCACTGCCTCAATCACAAAGATGTCCTTCCTCAAATTAGGAGACCAAAACTGTACACAAAACTCCAGATGTGGTCTCACCAGAGCCCTATACAACTGCAGAAGAACCTCTTTACTCCTATACTGAAATCCTCTTGTTATGAAGGCCAACATTCCATTAGCTTTCTTCACTGCCTGCTGTACCTGCACGCCAACTTTCAGTGACCGGTGTACAAGGACACCCAGGTCTCGCTGTACCTCCCCCTTACCTAACCTAACCTCATTGAGATAATAATCTTCCCCTTTGTTTTTGCCGCCAAAGTGGACAACCTCACATTTATCTATATTATACTGCATCTGCCACGCATCTGCCCACTCACTCAACCTGTCCAGATCACCCTGCAACCTCCTAACATCCTCTTCACAGTTCACACTGCCACCCAGCTTTGTGCCATTCGCAAACTTGCTAGTGTTGCTCCTAATTCCCTCTTCCAAATTATTTAATATATATGGTAAACAGTTGCGGCCCCAACACCGAGCCTTGCGGCAATCCACTCGCCACTGCCTGCCATTCTGAAAAGGACCCGTTCACTCCTACTCTTTGCTTCCGGTCTGCCAACCAAGTTTCTATCCATGTCAACACCCTACAGTGAAACAGTGATAGAGTGAGAGAGACAGAGAGTGGGAGACAGAGAGAGAGAGAAAAAGAGAGAGACAGAGAGAGAGAGACAGAGAGAGAGGGACAGAGAGACTGAGAGAGGCAGCGAGAGAGAGAAACACAGAGAGAGACAGGGGAGAGACAGAGGGGGGGAGAAACAGATAGACAGAGAGAGAGAGAGACAAAGTGAGAGACAGATAGTGAGACACAGACAGAGAGAGAGATACAGAGAGAGATAGACAGAGAGAGACAGAAAAACAGACAAAGCGTGAGAGAGAGATAGAGAGAGATAGAGAGAGAGAGAGAGAGAGAGAGAGAGAGAGAGAGAGAGAGAGAGAGACACAGACAGGAGAGACAGACAGAGAGAGAGACGGAAACAGAGGGATAGAGGGAGACAGATACAGAGACAGAGAGTGAGAGACACACACACGCACAGAGGCAGAGAGAGGGAAAGACAGGGAGAGAAACAGATAGAGAGCGAGGTAGCGAGAGAGACAGAAAGAGAGAGAGCTGAGAGAGACACACAGAGAAAGAGAGAGAGATAGATAGAGGGAGAGATAAAGAGAGAGACGGAGGGAGAGAGAGAGAGCGACATACAGAGAGATAGACAGAGAGAGAGAAGCAGAGGGAGAAACACAGAGAGAGTGAGAGACAGAGTAAGAGACAGAGAGAGAGACAGAGACTGAGAGAGAGGCAGATAGTGAAAGAGGCAGAGAGAGAGAGATACAGAGAGAGAGAGAGAAACACAGATACAGAGAGGGTCAGAGAGAGAAAGAGAGAGAGACACACACAGAGGCAGACACAGAGAGAGACGGATACAGAGAGTGAGAGACAGGGAGAGATACAGAGGGAGAGAGAGACAGAGAGAGAGGGGGAGACAGATAGAGAAAGAGACAGACAGAGAGTTTTGGAAATCTCTTTGGAAATGGTAAAAAATATGGGCCTTTCCGCGCGCTGTGGGCCAGGGGCGGTATCAAAGGCGGCACAGGTCAAGCAGAACGTTGGACGTACGGACGTACAGACGGACGACAGCCAGAGAGTTTTAAAAGTATACTAGACCAAGTGCAGAACCGTTGGGTCTGGACACCGAACGTGCATTTGCGGGTCGGGGGGGTGGTGATGTGGCGTGACACTAACCACCCCCTTTCCTCCAAAGCACGGTTGCGGGGTGGGAATCTGGCACCCACATACACACACACTCATCACACCCCTTGATATCATCTTAATTTTTTTATTTTATTCTTTTATCCCATCTTCACCCTATCCACTGACGTACAGACGGATGACAGCTGGGGGGGAGGAAGGGGCAGAGAGAGGAGGGTGTGGAGAGAGGAAGGAGAGGATGTGGGAGATAGGTGAAGGGGGGGGGTTTGAGCGGGTGTTCATGAGTTGCGGGCTGTAAAGAGAGAAGGGCAGAGAGAGAGAGAGAGAGAGGGGAGAGACAGAGAGACTGGTACACAAAAAAAAAGCTGGAGAAACACAGCGGGTGCAGCAGCATCTATGGAGCGAAGGAAATAGGCAACGCTTTGGGTCGAAGCCCCATCCTCAGAATGGTTTTCTACCGAAACGTTGCATATTTTCTTTGATCCATAGATGCTGCTGAACCCGCTAATGATATACAGTTTTTTTGTGTACCTTCGATTTTCCAGCATCTGCAGTTCTGTCTTAAAGACAGAGAGACTGTTGGCGGGCTGTTTTACCAACGCGCGTTTGCGGGAGGGGGGGGCTGCGGCATCACACTCACACTAACCACCCCCCAAACTCACACTAACCACCCCCAAACACACTCGGGGGGGGGGGGAGAGGAAGACGGGGTGGGGAGAGAAGAGGGGAGAGGGAGACGGGGTGGGGAGAGAAGAGGAGAGGGGAGGAAGGGGGAGAGAGGAGAGAGGAAAGAGGATGGGGAGAGAGGTTAAAGGGGGGGTTGGAGCGTGCGTGCATGAGTCGAGCCGCGGGCTGTGAAGAGAGAATGGCAGAAAGAGAGAGAGAGAGCGAGAGAGAGATAGAGGTGAGAGACAGAGAGACTGGTACACAAAAGAAAGCTGGAGAAACACAGCGGGTGCAGCAGCATCTATGGAGCAAAGGAAATTTGCAACTCTTGGCCGAAACCCATCCTCAGACGGGTTTTGTTCCGAAACGTTTCCTATTCCCTTTGATCAATAGATGCTCCTGCACCCGCTGAGATTATACAGGTGTGTTTTGTGTACCTTTGATTTTCCAGCATATGCAGTTCCGTCTTAAAGACAGAGAGACTGTTGGCGGGCTGTTTTACAAACGCGCGTTTGCGGGAGGGGGGTGGGCTGCGGCATCACACTCACACTAACCACCCCCCAAACTCACACTAACCACCCCCAAACACACTCGGGGGGATGGGGTTGAGGGGGGGAGAGGAATGGGGGAGGGGGAGAGGGCTGGGGATGGAGAGAGAGGTGGGGGAGGGATGGTGGAGGGAGGGAGATGGGTTAGGGGAGTGAGGGCGAAGAGTGTGGAGGGAGGGGGAGATCGGTGGGGGGAGAGGGGAAATAGTGGGGAGGGAGAGTGGAAGGAGGAGGGGTAGGGACAGTCCATCTAGACCAAGTGCAGACCCGTTGCGTCTGTCTCCCCAACACGGTAAAATTTCAAAACGTTTTAAAAAAACAGCTCTCAGGAATAGAATGTTAGTGAAGGTTCCGTTGGTGTACCGATCTGGCTGTATTTTGGCAACTTCCTCTCGTCTCTTGTGCCGTTCTGCTCATTACCGCTTCTCAACATTACTGCTTCTCAACATTGTGTTGTTCCTTGAACATCCAGCAACTCGATTGCTCCCATTTCTTTGCATGATGTAAAAAAAAAGAGAAAGATATTAATCACGATGTAGATATTCATTCCTGGTTGATGTCCCATCCTTCAGGAACACTTTTACTTGTTCCTTCACCTTTCCTCTGCTAAGAGCTACATATAGTTGGCCATGTTGAAATACTGGTTTCTCAAGGTATATCAAGACCTTCTCCATGGTTTGTCCTTGTGCCTTATGAATTGTCATCGCAAAACTCGACAGAATAGGGAATTGGCTCCGCCTAATGGGAATGTTTTCATCTTCTGACAAATTGATCTTCATCCTAGGAATGAGAACAATCTTTTCTTTGTAGGCCCCCATGTTGATTCTAGCAACGATGAGATTATTGTGCAGCTGTTCTACAATTAACCTCGTTCCATTGCATAGCTTTGGAGGTTGCAAGTTTCTGATTAAAACAATTGGAGATCCTTTCTTCAACTCCAATTTGTGTGGTGGTAATCCACAGATCTCGATTGAATCGAGGAATTCCGTTGGGAAGTGAGTTGAATTCGTTCCGTCAGTGACAGAATTGAAAGAATAGTACACCCTCATGGTTCCAGGGAAGCGTCTGACACACGTAGAATTGAGTAGCAGAGGGGTAGCGGGAAGTGGTGCAAGAGAGAGGGTAAGGGGGTAGGGGGGAGATGGGGGTGAAGAGTGGTGGCGGAAACCCATCCTCAGACGGGTTTTCACGAAACGTTGTCTATTTCTTTTGATACATAGATGCTGCTGCACCCGCTGAGGTTATGAAGCATTTTTTTGTGTACCTTTGATTTTCAAGCATCTGCAGTTCTGTCTTAAAGACAGAGAGACTGTTGGCGGGCTGTTTTCCCAACGCGCGTTTGCGGGAGGGGGGGGGGCTGCGGCATCACACTCACACTAACCACCCCCAAACACAGGCGGGGGGAGGGTGGAGAGGAAGACGGGGTGGGGAGAGAAGAGGGGAGACGGAGACGGGGTGGGGAGAGAAGAGGAGAGGGGGAGGGAGGGGAGAGGGGGAGGAGGAAAGGGGAGAAATTGGTGAGGGAGAAGAGAGCAGGGTGGGGGAGAGGGAGGGGGAGGAGAGCGGGGAGGGCAGGAAGGGGGGGGAGGGGATGTTAGAGGTGGAGAGAGGGGATGAGGGGGAAGGGAGAGGAGTAGGGGGAAGAGAGGGAGAGAAGGAGGGGGGAGGGATAGAGGTGGGGGAGGGAGAGTGGAAGAGTGGGGAGTGAGAGAGAAGGGAGGGGGAGAGGGGTGGGGAGGGGGTTGTGGAGGGTGATGGGGATGGGTTTGGGAGTTATGTGGAAGAATGGGGAGGGAGATGGAGAGGTGTAGGGGGAGTGGTGAAGTGGGAGAGAGGGAGGGGGAGATGTGTAGGGGGAGTGGTTGAAGAGGGATAGCGGGGTAGGGGAAGGGGACGGGGTGAGAGAGGGAAGGGGATGTGGGAGAGAGTAATGGGGGTGGAGGAAGAGGGGATGAGAGGGAGAGGGGTGAGGAGAAGGGGATGGAGAGGGGGAGGAGAGAGGGGTGGGTAAGGCGAGGAGAAGGGTAGAGAGGTGTGGGGGAGGGTGGAGGGTGGCGACGGGGTTGGGGAGAAGAGGGGGGAGAGGTAGACGGGGTGGGGAGAGAAGAGGGGAGGGAGGGAGGGAGGAGAGAGGGGAGGAGGAAAGGGGAGAAATTGGTGAGGGAGGAAGAGAGCAGGGTGGGGGGAGAGGGAGGGGAGGAGAGTGGGAGTGGGGAGGAGAGCGGGGAGGGGGGGAGGGGATTTTAGAGGTGGAGAGAGGGGATGAGGGGAAGGGGAGAGGAGTAAGGGGAAGAGAGGGAGGGGGGAGGGATAGAGGTGGGGGAGGGAGAGGGGAAGAGTGGTGAGTGAGGGGCAGAGGGGTAGCGGGGAGTGGTGCCAGAGAGAGGGGAAGGGGGGAGATGGGGGAGAAGAGTGGTGGTGGAGGGGGAAGAGAGGGTGTGGGAGGGGAGGGAGGGGGAGAGGAGAGGGGGGAAGAGTGGGGAGGGAGAGTTGAAGTAGGAGGGGTAGTGACAGTCCATCTGTTACCCATTCCCTATCACCCCCAATCCTCCTTCTCTATTGCCACACACGTGACACAGGCTGCGGGGGTGGGGGGGAGGGGCTGGGGCTGGGGCTGCTGCCAAGGCATATCTAAATGAATCCATTCCCATTGGACATCTGTTAGCATCGGGCATTGTGACATCACACAACGGAATCTTTACTAACATTCTATGGCTGAGCTGTTTTTTTAATCATTTTGAAATGTTTGGGGGTGGGGGGGAGAAGTATTTTATTTTTAAAAGTGTACATAAAAACGACCAAATTTAATCAGGGTTGTCTATTCGTAAAGATAAACATAATCACAGGCTGCGGGGTTGGGGGGGGAGGGGCTGGTGCTGGGGCTGCTGCAAAGGCATATGTAAACGGATTCATTTCGATTTGTCACACGTGTCGCAGGGCGTCACCACGTGTGTGTGGGGGATAGGGAATGGGGACATTTCAAAATGTTAAACAAACAGCTCTCAGCAATAGAATGTAAATGAAGGTTCCGTTTTGTGATGTCACAATGCCCAATGCTGCGGGGGTTGGGGGGGAGGGGCCGGGGCTTGGGTCGCTGCAAAGGCATATGTAAATGGATCCATTCCGATTGGACATCTGTGACCATTGTGCATTGTGACATCACACAACGGAATCTTTACTAACATTCTACGGCTGAGCTGTTTTTTAAAACATTTTGAAATGTTTGGTTTTGGGGGGGGGAGAGGTATTTTATTTTAAAAAGCGTACGTAAACACGACGAAATTTAATCAGGATCGTCTATTCGTAAAGATAAACGTAACCTCTTTAGAAACGGTAAAATATATCGGCGTTTTCCGCGCGCCGCGCGGGGCGCGGGGCGGTATCAAAGGCGGGACGTCAAGCAGAACGTTGGACATACAGACGTACAGACGTACAGATGGACGACAGCCAGAGAGTTTTATATAATAACTAGACCAAGTGCAGACCCGTTGGGTCTGGACACCGAACGTGCGTTTGGGGCGGGGGGCTGTGACGTCACACTAACCACCCGTTGGGTCTGTACTTCCAAAGCAGGGTTGCGGGGTGTGAATCTGGCACCCACAAACACACACACTCATCACACCCCTTGATATTATATTAATATTTTAATTTTCTTCTTTTATTCCATCTCCAACCTATCCACTGACGAATAGCCCTCACCTCTCAGGTACGTCTCGAGGGGGGGGGGTGGTGCAGAGAGAGAAAATTTAATGTTAGAAAAAAAATTGTGAGGTGGGGAGAAGGAGGGTTGAGAGGAGGGAGGGTGAGGAAGGTGGGGGAGAGAGGAGGGTGAGAGAGGAGAGGGGTGGAGAGAGGAAGAAGAGGATGGGGAGAGAGGTGAAGGGGGGTGGGTTGGAGCAGGCGTGCATGAGTTGAGTCGCGGGCTGTGAAGAGAGAAGGCAGAGAGAGAGAGAGAGGGGAGAGACAGATAGACTGGTACACACAATAAAACTCGAGAAACACTGCGGGTGCAGCAGCATCTATGGAGTGAAGGAAATAGGCAATGCTTTTGGCGGAAACCCATCCTCAGACGGGTTTTCACGAAACGTTGTCTATTTCTTTTGATACATAGATGCTGCTGCACCCGCTGAGGTTATGAAGCATTTTTTGTGTACCTTTGATTTTCAAGCATCTGCATTTCTGTCTTAAAGACAGAGAGACTGTTGGCGGGCTGTTTTCCCAACGCGCGTTTGCGGGAGGGGGGGGGGGCTGCGGCATCACACTCACACTAACCACCCCCCAAACACAGGCGGGGGGAGGGGTGAGAGGAAGACGGGATGGGGAGAGAAGAGGGCAGAGGGAGACGGGGTGGGGAGAGAAGAGGAGAGGGGAGGGAGGGTAGAGGGGGAGGAGGAAAGGGGAGAAATTGGTGAGGGAGAAGAGAGCAGGGTGGGGGAGAGGGAGGGGGAGGAGAGTGGTAGGAGAGCGGGGAGGGCAGGAAGGGGGGAGAGGGGGGGAGGGGATATTAGAGCTGGAGAGAGGGGATGTGGGGAAGGGGAGATGAGTAGGGGGAAGAGAGGGAGAGAAGGAGGGGGAGGGATAGAGGTGTGGAAGGGGAGAGTGGAAGAGTGGGGAGTGAGAGAGAAGGGAGGGGGAGAGGGTGGGGGAGGAGGTTGTGGAGGGAGATGGGGATGGGTTTGGGAGTTAAGTGGAAGAATGGGGAGGGTGATGGAGACGTGTAGGGGGAGTGGTGGAAGTGGAGAGAGGGAGGGGGAGAGGTGTAGGGGGAGTGGTTGAAGAGGGATAGCGGGGTAGGGGGAAGGGGACGGGGTGAGAGAGGGAAGGGGGGTGTGGGAGAGAGTAATGGGGGTGGGAGGAAGAGGGGGATGAGAGGGAGAGGGGTGAGGAGAAGGGGATGGAGAGGGGGAGGAGAGAGGGGTGGGTAAGGCGAGGAGAAGGGTAGAGAGGTGGGGGAGGGTGGAGGGTGGCGACGGGGTTGGGAGAGAAGAGGGGGAGAGGGAGACGGGGTGGGTAGAGAGAGAGGGGAGGGGGAGGGAGGAAGGAGAAAGGGGAGGGAGGAAAGGGGAGAGATTGGTGAGGGAGAAGAGGAGCAGGGTGGGGGAGAGGGGACGGG
>JAXLNO010001059.1:0-65479 GCA_038087875.1 Malacoraja senta
AATAGGATGGCCAGGTTTTACATTTTGCCAAGACGTGCTTAAAAGAGCAACCACAGTTCTGGAAAAAAGGTCTTGTGACAGATGAGACGAAGATTAACTTATATCAGAGTGATGGCAAGAGCACAGTATGGAGGAGAGAAGGAACTGCCCAAGATCCAAAGCATACCACCTCATCTGTGAAACACGGTGTTATGGCCTGGGCATGTATGGCTGCTGAAGGTACTGACTCACTTATCTTCTTTGATGATACAACTGCTGATGGTAGTAACATGATGAATTCTGAAGTGTATAGACACATCCTATCTGCTCCAGTTTCAAACAAATGCCTCAAAACTCATTGGCCGGCGGTTCATTCTACAGCAAGACAATGATCCCAAACATACTGCTAAAGCAAACAAAGGAGTTTTTCAAAGCTAAAAAATGGTCAATTCTTGAGTGGCCAAGTCAATCACCCAATCTGAACCCAATTGAGCATGCCTTTTTATTTGCTGAAGAGAAAACTGAAGGGGAATATACCCAAAACAACAAAGCTAAAGATGGCTGCAATACAGGCCTGGCAGAGCATCACTTGAGAAGACACCCAGCAACTGGTGATGTCCATGAATTGCAGACTTCAAGCAGTCATTGCATGCAAAGGGATATGCAACAAAATACTAAACATGGCTACTTTTCCATTTACATGACATTGCTGTGTCCCAAACATTATGGTGCCCTGAAATTGGGGACTATGTTTAAACACTGCTGTAATTTCTACATGATGAAACCAAAATGTACAAAAATGGCCTTTATTAAAAATCTGACAATGTGCTCTTTAACCACATGTGATTTTTTCCTATTACAATCGCAAATTGTGGGAGTACAGAGGCAAATAAATAAATGATGGACCTTTGTGCCAAACATTATGGAGGGCACTGATTGGGGCTGATCAGCCATGATCACATTGAATGGCGGTGCTGGCTCGAAGGGCCGAATGGCCTACTCGTGCACCTATTGTCTATTGTAGCTCTTGGGGTGAAAGGAATAAAAGGGAATATGTGGGAGAAAGCAGGAACGGGGAACTGATTTTAGATGATCAGCCAAGATTATATTACGCCCCGCCTCTCCCCCCCCCCCCCCCCCCCACTCACAAGCCACTCTTGTCCACGGCGACGGCCCGGACCCCCCCTTTGTGACAAATCATCTTCACCAGCGGCTCTTTCATGTTGGGACTCCACAGCGTCACTGTACCTGGGCAGGGAGGGCGGTTAACCTTGGGGTGGGGAGTGGAGTGAACACGGTGGCGCAGCGGTCGAGTTGCTGCCTCACAGTGCCGGAGACCCGGGTTCGATCCCGACCACGGATGTTGTCTGTACGGAGTTTGCACATTCTCCCCGTGACCTGCGTGGGTTTTCTCTGGTAGCTCCGGTTTCCTCCCGCACTCCAAAGTCGTGCAGGTGAGTAGGTTAGTTGGATTGGTGTAAATGTGATAAATTGTTCCTAGTGTGTGTAGGGTAGCGTTAGTGTGCGGGGATCGCGGGTCGGCATGGACTCGGTGGGCCGAAGGGCCTGTTTCCACGCTGTATCTCTAAACTGAACTAAACTAAACGCTGAAGGGTCTTAACCCGAAACGTTACCTATTCCTTCGCTCCATAAATGCCTCCTCACCTGCTGAGTTTCCCCAGCATTTTTGTCACTAAACGCCGTGAGGTGGCAACATTGTGAGGGGGGAGGGGGGGCAGCGGACGGCGCGGGGGGAGTAGGGGAGAGGGGGGAAGGGGAGAGATGGGGGGGCAGTCTGGGGTCACATGGAGTGGGAAGAGAGAAGGGGAGTTGAGGGTTCACTGAGTGGAGGGGGAGAGAAGTGGGCGTCATAGAGTGATAGTGTGGAAACAGGCCCTTCGGCCCAACTCGCCCACACCGGCCAACAATGTCCCAGCTGAACCAATCACACCTGCGTGAGCTTGGTCCATATCCCTCCAAACCTGTCCCTGTCCATGTACCTGTTTAAATGTTTCTTAAACGTTGGGATAGTCCCAGCCTCAACAACCTCCTCTGGCAGCTTGGTTCCGTACGCCAACCACCCTCTGTGTGAAAAAGTTACCCCTCAGATTCCTATTAAATCTTTTCTTCTTCACCTTGAACATATGTTCTCTGGTCCTCGATTCCCCGACTCTGGGCAAGAGACTCCGTGCATCTACCCGATCTGTTCCTCTCAGATTTTTTATACACCTCCATAAGATCACACCTCATCCTCCTGAGGTCCATGGAATAGAGACCCAGCCTACTCACCTCTCCCTATAGCTCTAGTCCTGGCAACATCCTCGTAAGTCTTCGCTTAACCCTTTCAAGCTTGACAATATCTTTCCTATAACGTGGTTCCCAGAACTGAACACAATATTCTAAATGCTGTCTCACCAACGTCTTATACAACTGCAACATGACCTCCCGACTTCTATACTCAATATTCTGACTGATGAAGGCCAACGTGCCAAAGTCTTTTGACCACCTTATCTACCTGTGACTCGACCTACAAGGAACCATGCACCAGTACGCCTAGATCCCTCTGCTCTACAACACTACCCAGAGGCCTACCATTTACTGTGTAGGTCCTGCCCTTGTTCGACATCCCAAAATGCAATACCTCTGTATTAAATTCCATCAACCATTCCTCCTCCCACCTGGCCAATCGATCCAGATCCTGCTGCAATTGTTCACAAACCATCTTCAATATCTGCAAAACCACTAACTTTTGTATCATCAGCAAACTTGCTAATCTTGCCCTATATGTTTTCATTCAAATCATTGATGTAGATGACAAACAGTAACGGCCCAGCACCAAACCCTGAGGCACACCACTAGTCACAGGCCTCCAGTCCAAGAAGCAACCTTCCACCATCACCCTCTGCTTCATTCCATTGAGCCAATTTTGCTATCCTTTCAGCTATCTTTCCTTAGATCCCATGCGATCTAACCTTCCAGAGCAGCCTACCATGCGGAACCTTGTCGAATGCCTCATTGAAGTCCATGTACACAACATCTACATGGTCACATCTTCAATAAACAATCAGATTTGTGAGACACGACCTCTCACGTACAGAACCATGCTGACTGTGCCTAATCAGCCCTTGCCCATCCAAATGCCCGTACATCCTATCCCTCAGAATACTCTCCAGTAACTTTGCGACTACAGATGTTAAGCTCACCGGCCTGTAGTTTCCAGCATTTTCCCTGCAGCCCTTCTTGAAAAGAGGCACAACATTTTGCCACCCTCCTGTCTTCCGGCACCTCTCCTGTATTCAAAGAGGGTGGAGGGTGACATTCGGGGGGGAGAGAGGAGAGTGGGGGAGAGTCTGGTGTCAATGAGGGGAGAGGAGAGAGTGGGGGGGAGTCTGGGGTCAATGAGGGGAGAGAGGAGAGTGGGGGGGATGGCATTTGAGCGGACGCTTGTGGAGGTTACGGGTAGGGGGGGTGCGGTGACCTCGCTGACCACTGGACCGGTGCCCACACTGTCCGGAGTGACCAGTGCCCATTGTCCAGAGTGACCGGTGCCCACACTGGCCGGAGTGACCGATGCCCACCTCCCCCTTACCCTGCGGGTGCCCAGGTGGACGATGCCGTTGTGAGGGTTGTGGGTCATGACGTCCAGTCGACCGGCCTTGGTGCAGATGGCAGCCACCTCCCTTGCCCACCGAGATGTCCAAGTACTGCAGGAACCCTGGCGCACTCTGCACAAGCAGGGGAGGAGACAGGATGAGGCACACAGGGGGCATGGAGCACACGGGTGAGACACACGTGGGGGAACAGGGCACAGAGGGACCATGGACACAGGGCAAGCACGGGATCACACGCAGCGGGCACACGGCACACGCAGGGGCGGGCACACGGGGGTGGCACGGACAGAGGAATAGTGGGGGTGGAGGGTGCACAGGGAGCGGAGTCACGGACACAGGGCACAGACAGAGGGACAAGAAGGACATGGGGGGTGGAGAGAAACAAGCAGGGGGGGAGACACACAAGCATACACACACACACGCAAAAAACACGCACAAACAACACACACACAAACACGCACACCGCACAAACACGCACACAAACATGCACAAACATGCACAACACACAAACACGCACACACAAACACGGGCAGAGATCCCAAACGCGGAGTTTAGGTGTGGAGAGGAACATGCGTCACATGTAGGGAACACGGATGTGGCGAACACGCAGGCAGACGTGTACACACCGAGCAAACAGCCCACACGCGGGTGGACAACATGGACATGTGGCACAGAACACACACACACACATGGATGGGGTGGGGATGGGGAAGAGAGAGTGAGAGAGAGACAGAGAGAACGTTAAATCACTCACTGACCAGGAGGGAACGTTACCGTGGGTGAGTGAGTGGGTGAGTGAGTGTGGGTGAGTGGGTGAGTGGGTGGGTGAATGGGTGGGTGAGTGAGGGGCAGTGAGGGCTGGAGGAACTCACGCAGGTTGCCAGCAGGAAGTGGTATGGGAGGAACTCCATGCGGAGGACATCGTTGAACTTCTTCACGCAGTGCAGCTCGATGCCCTGGTTGTTGTAGATGTGCAGCCACTTCTTCTGTGCCACCGGAAACATGATCTCCGTGTGAAGCCACCTGACACACACAACACAACGCATAACGTGAGGCGGGTCAGGCACGCACCTCCCAGGGCAGCGGGTGGAGCGGGCACAGGCGGGCAGTGAACCCACAGAGATACAGTCTGATACACTGGACCCACGGAGATACAGTCTGATACAGTGGACCCACGGAGATACAGTCTGGTTCACTGAACCCACGGAGATACAGCAGGCTTGAAATTAGTGGTTGCCCGGGTGCCAATGGCAATCTACAGTCCCAACCTTATCACAGCAGTCGTTTGGGGGGGAGGGGAGGGGAAGAGAGACACTCGTTTCTAATCAAGAATCTGCCTATCTCTGCCTTAATAATATCCACTGACGGCCTCCACAGGCAAATAATTCCACAGATTCACCACCCTCTGACTAAAGAAATTCCTCATCTCCTGAAGGTACATCCTTTTCTTCTGATGCCGTGCCCTCTGGTCCTAGCCCTCTCCCACCAGTGGAAACATCCTCTCCACATCCACTCTGTCCAGGTCTTTCGCCGTTCAGTACGTTTCGAAACTCCACGCGAGTGGCAGGCCCGGCGCCGTCAAACGCTCATCGTACGTTGACCCACCCATTCCGAGATAGTTTCTCGTCAACCTTCCTCAGATGTGGGGCCTAAAACGCTCCACAGCGGCCGGGAGATTCTCCGGCTTTGGGGAATTCCACCGGCGGTAATCGCTGGCCCCCACTCTCCCCTCTCCCCGACACTCCTTCTTTATCCTCTCTACCCCAACACCAAGGACCCCCCTCCCTAACCTCCATCCCTCCCCCACCCCCCCACCCCCATCACCTTCCGTTCCGAGTGTAGTTTATTCTGTACAGTCCGAACGGAGGCAGGTCTAGGTTGAAGGACTGTGGGGCAAAGGCAGGAGGTGAGTATGGTCTGAGAGTTTAGTTTAGAGTTACAGCGCGGAAACAGACCCTTCGGCCCACCGGGTCTGCGCCGACCAGCGATCCCCGCACACTAACGCTATGCTACACACACACACACAAGGGACAATTTTTACATTTACCAAGCCTATTAATCTACAAACCTGCACGTCTTTGGAGTGTGGGAGAAAACGAAAGATCTCGGAGAAAACCCACGCAGGTCACGGAGAGAACGTACAAACTCCGTACAGACAGCGGCCATAGTCGGGATCGAACCCGGGTCTCCGGCGCTGCATTCGCAGCAACTCTACATATGATTGTTAAGGTTTGGACACGATAGAGGTAAGAAACATGTTCCCAATGTTGGGGGAGTCCAGAACCAAGGCCATAGTTTAAGAATAAGTGATAAGCCATTTAGAACGGAGATGAGGAAATACTTTTTCACACAGAGAGTTGTGAATGTGTGGAATTTTCTGCCTCCGAGGGCGGTGGAGGCTGGGTCTATGTATGCTTTCAAGAGAGAGTTAGATAGAGCTCTTAAAGTTAGCAGAGAGAAGGCAGGAACGGGGTACTGATTGGGGATGATCAGCCATGATCACATTGAATGGCTCGAAGGGCCGAATGGCCTACTCCTGCACCTGTTGTCTATTGTCTACCGCTGCACCACTGTGCCGACAAACACTCATCATACGTCACCCCATTCACCCCAGGATCATTCTCGTGAACCTCCTCTGGACCCTTCGAGCGAGCACTGCCATTAACTGTGATCATGGCTGATCATCCACAATCAGTATCCCCAGGGCTCAAAATTAGCGGTTGCCCGGGTGCCACTGACCACTCAAAGCGCCGCCGGGCAACCTAAACACCGAGTAATTTTGCCCGGCTTGGCAACCAGATACTGGTTTGTACTGAAGATAGACACAAAAACTGGAGTAACTCCGCGGGTCAGGCAGCATCTCTGGAGAAAAGGAACGGGACAGCGGCGCCATTTCCTCCTCCTCCTGCCCCCGCTCCCGCCCTGATAAGGGCCTCTGCTTGTAAACCCGCTAACGGCGCTTTCAAACAAACTCTCCCGCACTCCGAGGCCGGGAGGAGGGGACACCTCGGAGTGCGGGAGAGTTTGTTTGAAAGCGCCGTTAGCGGGTTTACAAGCAGAGGCCCTTATCAGGGCGGGAGGGGTGCGGGAGGAGGAGGAGCTGGAGCCGCTGTCCCGGCCGCTGCTGCCGCTGTCCGGGGCCCGTCATTCGCTCCGACCCTTCCTCACCCTGCACCAAGTATCTTTGCCCCGCACAACAGCCACCGACACGAAACGTCGCGTCTGTAGCAACTGCACCAAAGATCTCTGAGCTGCACCGCCCGGCCCCACACCTTGCTGTTGGCTGGCGGAGGAGGGAGGCGGTGGCGAGGAGTTCCCAACGGCCAAGGCAGCGGGGCGATGTTGTCCGAGGAGCGCTGGCCTTCCTTCCTCCCCACCTAGCTCCCCCTCTCCCTCTATCTCTCCCGTACGCCCCCTCCACCGCCCCCCCGCCTTAATCCTGGGACCCCTCCACTCCATCCCGCACTGATCCCCATTCCCGCCTCTATTCAGTCCTCACTGACATCCCCTGTGCTCCCCTCCCCATCTACCCCTCCCCCATCTATTCATCCTGTGCTGATCACCCTATCCACCTTGCATTGATTCTCCTGCCACCCCCACCCCCCGTCCATCCTACACGTGTTCCCCAATTTACCCTGTACTTACCCTTTTTCTATCCATCCTGCACTTCTCCTCCATCCATCCTGTACTGATCCCCCATCCATCCTGTACTAATCCACGCATTCATCCCGTACTGACCCACCCCCCATTTACCCTGCACCTTCCCCCTTCCCCGCATTCATCCTGTAGTGATCCCCCATCCATCCTGCACAGACCCTCCGATCCACACTGTACTGACCCCCCCATTCATCCTGTACTGATCCTCCCATTCAAGGAGAATGGGGGAACAGTCTGAAGAAAGGTCTCGACCCGAGACGTTGCCTATTTCCTTCGCTCCATAAATGCTGCCTCACCCGCTGAGTTTCTGCAGCACGTTTGTCTACCCCATCCATCCCGTACTGAACCCCCCTCATTCAACACCACTGACATCCCCGGTGCTCTCCCCTCACAATTTTACCTACTCCAACCAACACGTACTAATTCACCTGCCTCAATCCATCCATTCTGCACCGACTGCCTTCTAACCCCCCACCCCGCCATCTATCCACCCCGCACTGATTCACACACACCCGCCTCCCTGACCCTATTGTGCTGGAAATGTCTTCAGAGCTAACTTTGACTATGTTTGATAACGGAATGCAATCAAATGTATTTTAATTCCCAATGTTATTATTTGTTTTAATACATAAAGATGGATTAATTAAATTGTGAACACGTGAAACAATAAAACCGCAGTATTCGATTGTCACTGCTGACGTTTACACGTTATTACAGAATTCATTTTCACGGCAAATCAATGCTCTTAATATGGAGTATCAGTACTGTAGTTATTTAATGAGCAACATTCATAATTATACGTAAGCATATATGTTACCATGGTCCAGGATTTATTGACACAGGTTGATCATACGCTGAATAATCCAACCACATTGTTGTTTGGAAGTGGAAAGAACTAATAGAATTTGCATTAATTGCAACGTGTAAAAAGAGTTGAGATACTGTCTTATAATTTTGCTGCATGTCATTGTGGGATATATCATGTCTTGATTGGTGAATGAATATGTTTAGTTTGTGACTTTATTTGAAGCAGAAATAATATGTGAATGCTTCATTGAGTATAATTCCGACTGGTAACTACGCACTTCGTCCGAGCACATTATTGCATGCGTCATGCAAGCCATCTTAAATGACCACCTAAACTGTCATTTGGCAACCTAAAAAGCTGCCAAGGTTGCCCGGCTGGCAACAGGGAAAAAAAGTTAAGCGAGAGCCCTGGAGCACCACGCTGAGTTGACCATGAGGCAGACGCCCCCTCCTCTCCCTTTCCCAGATGCCAGTGTACGGCCATACGGTGGATGGAGAAACCTTCAGGCTGGACCGCTGAGTCTGGGAAGCTGGGGGTGAGCCATGTCTCTGTGAAACAGAATACAGAGCATTCCCTCAGCACCCTTTGATAAAGCAGCCTTGCCCTTAAGTCCTCCACTTTATTTTCAAGGGACTGTACGTTGGCTACTAGGATAGTAGGGAGACGGGGCTGAAGTCCCCTGCACTTCAGTCTGACCTGAAGTCCTGCCCGTCGGCCACGTTTCCGGACACAATGGAGGCTTCCCCTTTGTTTCCAGGTGCTGAGTCCACTGTACCTGCTGTTTCTGCGGACCTGCGCTGGGACGGGGATTCCTTCACAGACGGCAGCTCCAGCTCCGTAACGAATGGGGGTACATTCAGTTGGCAGCTCCAGCTTCATTGTTCCTGGGAGATCCGGCCCGTCGGCTCTGGAGGTCATCCCGGGGTTTCCAGGTACAGTACGTGGGATCCTCAGTCGGGTCGGGAGTTCCACAGCCAGCGTGGGAAAATGTAAAGTCCGGGGCTCCCGCAGCTGTGGGAGATCGCGAAATTGCCAGCGCTTTCAGCTGCCCAAGCAGCTTGTCTGAAACGGCACCGATTACTGCCGTTTCCCTGATGCAGGTAAGTTGATAGAAGTTGCAGGTGAACCTTTTCTGTTCTGGTGCTCCGCAAAAGTCGCCGCAGGCAGGCACCATCTTAATTGGCTTGGTAAAACTGAAAATTGACCCGTGTGTGTGTAAGATAGTGTTAATATGCAGGAATCGCTGGTCGCCTGGACTCAGTGGGCCGAAGGGCCTGCTTCCACGCTGTATTTCTAAATTAACTAAAAACTAGGGACAATTTACAGAGGTCCAATTAACCTACCAACCCACACTACTTTGTGGTGAAAACACAGTCACAGGGAAAACATGCAAACTCCACACACAGACAGCACTCAAGGTCAGGATCTGGGTCTCTGGCGCTGTGAGGCAGCAGCTCTACCAGCTACGCCACTGTGCAGCCAACTAAAAGCCTACTACCTCATTCACCTTTTATTTTTTGGCCCCATGTCAGCATCATTCAAGGTAAAACATTGGGAGGACGTAGATTGGCTGTCTCTTCTGTTTAAAATAATGACAACATTGCTTTGATGGAGCAAAATTAGGTTGCAGGGTTGAAAGACAATGCTTCTTTTATCAGCGAACATGTCCTTCTATTTTAGTTTCAATAATAATAATAATAATAAGTTTATTTATATAGCACATTTTCCAATTGAATTAAAGCAAAAGCCAAAGTGCTTTACAGTTAACTAACCATACAAATAATAAAAAGAGATAGAAAAAATGACAAAGATTTTACACAAACACGAACATCCCCCCACAGTAGAATCTACACTCTCCACTGTGAGGGAAGGCACTAAAATGTCCAGTCCTCCTCCTCCTCCTAGTCCACCCAAGGTCGGGGCCAGTCTGAGGCCACTGCAGCCAGTCGCCGCAACGGCAGCCCGATGTTGTCTGCCCACCCGCATCGGGTGGAAAAGTCCTCAGCAGCTTGAAAATGTCTGAAGCGGCCGCTCCTTCCCCGGAGACTGCGACGCCCGCGGACTTCAGGCCGCGCCGGTTGGAGCTTCGACTCCGCGGTGTTCCTGATCCAGCGTCGCCCGCTGGATCAGGATGCCCTCAAACCACAGACCGCAGACCGCGGCTGCCCGATGTTGGTGGTCGGCGGCCACAGCACTCCGGAGCGGCGACCCGGCAAGGCATCGCCCGCTCCCCGTTGGTGTCCCAGCGCTGTGCTGCCGAAGCTGTGGTCCCCGGCAGGAACGCCGCTCCAGCCCGATGGAAGGCCTCATGGGGAGATCGGAGACGCGATTAGGAGGAAAACCGCATCTCCGACCAGGTAGGACTGGGGTTAAAACAGTTCCCCCCCCACATAGAAAGAATAGACTCCAATAAAAAAAATGTTTCAGACAATAAAAAAGTTAGACGACGGACTGCAGGCAGGCTGCCATACAAACGGCGCCCACTCCTGCACATCCGCCATCTTGGAAAAAATAGACTCCAATAAAAAAAAGGTACAGAGGTACAGAATGGAAACATGCCCTTCAACCCACCGAGTCTATGTCTGTCCAGAAAAGTATAAATAGAAGAAGCTAAATAAAGTCCATTAGAGAGCAAAAAACATTATGTTGGAACTGTGAGTTGGAGAACTCAGCAGTTGTCAGAAGTCTGGAATAAAAGGAGATATTCATAAGTAGAATTCAGTAAAACCCTCGCTCTGATGGACCTCAGTGGAGAGGGCACGGTGTCTGTTTTTGCCGATTGTCCACTATAACCAAGTGAGGGGGGTAAAGTTTAACCCAAGGCCGGGAGGGAACAAAGGCGATTAAAACAGGGGGAATTCACAGGCCGCCTTCATGCTGCGCGCTCTCTCAGCTCCTGCAACAGGAAGCTCCCGCCATGTGGTGCCAGCTCGGTGGGTAACTGGCGGAAGTGGGGGACAGTGCAATGGGGGCTTTGGTCCGCTATAACCAAAAGCTGGTGTATATAGGTCCGTTATTGCAAGTGTTTCCTGTACAGTACATCATATTTTTAAACTCCATGAAAAAAAATTCAGCCACATGTTTTGCGGGAAGGCCAGTATTTACAGTGAGAATAGTTAGCATAAATTTGCAGTCCTCATCAATTCACTTGCATCCCTCAGCAAGGCTTCATTGGCTCACTGTGTTGCTGAAAAAGTTATCAGTGAGTAGCAATGCCAGGATTTCTGCATTTAATTTTGAACATGAAAACTCAGATGTTTCTATCAGTTTTATGGTGCGGCAATGGTAAAACACTGACAGTTTTGCCACCATCTGGGCTACTAAATTTAGGTCAAATTTAGATTAGTGAAAAGAAGTGAGATCTTTACTTAAGCTGTTGCAGAAAGTGGTAAGAACAAGCATATTTCTAACCATAAGGTTCTGTTGCCTCAGGTAGAATTTTGCTTTCGTCCAAGATAATAGAATTGAAAATTTTGATTTGCAGCATTGGATACAGCCAACATCACCGTAAAAAAACAAGTCTTTAAGTTATTAGCCGCACTATGTATTTACTCCCTGGAGGGTCGTGATCTGGCTTTGGACGCACTGGAAAACTACAAGGCAAGTATAAAACTGCTCTTCAAAACATCCTGGCAATATGTGCTTGTTAGAAACGCAGGGAACAGTAAGTGACAGCCCTTCGGCCCACCATGTCCGTGCCAACCAGCGATCACCCTGCACACCCTGCCCTGCACACCAGGGAAAACTTACAATTTACAAAAGCCAATTAACCTACAAACCTATCAACGTGTACGTCTAGAGTGTGGAAGGAAATTAGAGCACCATGAGAAAACCCACACTGTCACAGGGTGAACATACAAACAGCACCCATAGTCAGGATCGACCCCGTGTCTCTGACGCTGTAAGGCACCACTGTGTGGCTGCCTATCTTCACACATTCTGCCTGATCTCCAGCATTTTCAGCAGTTTCTGTTTTTATTGCATAATGCAGTATTACACTAGAGTGTGCAAAAAATACTAAAAAGGTAACTATCCCAAAATGAGTAATTGTTTAATCAATGACATTTTATAATTCACATTTGTAAACCTCATGAGTGTCCTGGTCCAAGTGAATTGACTTTAGTAGATAATAAATTCAATACATAAAGAATTCCCTGGATTTATTGCAAAACTCAGAATTGCTCCAAGAGCTGTCCTGCGATCATCCGCACACAAGTTCTATGTTATCCCATCCTATACATGAGGGCCAATTTACAGAAGCCAATTAACCCACAAACTTTATATCTTTGGAGTGTGGGAGAAAACTAGAGCATCTCGAGAAAACCCATGCAGGTACAGAGAGAACACACCAACTCTGGACAAACAGCATCCATTGTCAGGATTGAAACTGGGTTTCTTGCACTGGAAGACAGCAACTCAACCGCTGCGCCACTGTGCTGCCCTTTCCTTGGGAGAAAGTCGACATTGAGTCATGCCCTTTCAGTGGTAATTCTTCTAAAAGATAACAACTACGTTTTTTTTCCAGGAACAATTATTTCCTTCTCCCCACCATCTCTACACTTTGACAACATAAGGGCATCTTAATGTTTAATTTTGATGGAACACCATTGTCTCCATTGCTTCCCTCTATCCTGTCAAACTTCCCTTCTAGCCCATGGTCCTGTAATCTACATCTTTCTTTCTTCTCTCATGCTCTGCTGAGGAAGCTTTGACCACATGACCAATCCCCAACACACTGGACACCATTTTCACGAAATCATTAGAAAATCGTTTTCATAAGACATGGGAGCAGAATTAGGCCATTTGGCCTGTCTACACCATTCATTCATGGCTGATCTATCCCACTCATGACCTACTGTCCTATCCATCCTCATGAATTAATAGCAACTTCTAAACATTGATTTTTCTTGTATTTTTTCTTGGCAGACTGTGAAAAGGCAACACTACTGATTTAGTGTAATCATGAATGAACTCCAGGCTACAGATAATGTTCCATATATGACTATGTTGATGAGTGTCATCAACGCTATCATTTTGGGAAGTGAGGAACTGATACCTCGTACTCATCTGCGGAATGAATTCATAGGTAACTATTCCTTGTATAATTCAGCTGCTTACCATCCAGCCCACCCATAGTAATTTAAGTATAAAGTATTTTCCTTACCTGAAAAGCACAACATAGCTGCTTCCAGATCCAAAATAGAAAATCTCTCCTGAAACTTATAGAGAAATATCAATTCAATATCCTGCCATTGTAAAGGATTCCCTCTTTTGATTCAAAAGATTTTCAGTAATTCCAGACGCCACTGCAGTCACCTATTAACTGGTTCAGTAACTGCTGAAGAAGTGCCAGATTATTGGAACAGGTTATTAATAAAATAACCAGGAACACCATAAGTCATTTTCTCAATATCTATTTGGTTTAGTTTTGAGGTACAGCATGATAACAGGCCCTATGGTGCACCGAGTCCGTGCTGAGCAATGATCACCTGTATACCAGTTCTATGTTATCCCAGTTTCACATCCTACACACTAGGCACAATTCACAAAAGCCAATTAACTACTAACCTGCACGTCTTTGGGATGTGGGAGGCAATCAGAGCACCGGAGAAAACCCACAGGGAGAACGTACAAACTCCATGAAGACAGCACCCATAGTCAGGATTGAACCCCGGTCTCTGGCACTGTAAGGCAGTAACTCTACCGCTGCAGCACGGTGCCGCCCATTCATTGTGAAAAAATAGACACTTCAATGTTTTATCAACTTGAACTTAATTCAATTAGTTATATAGAGTCATACAGTGTGGAAACAGGCCCTTTGGCCTAATATGCCCAAGCCAACCAACATGCCCTATTTACACCTGCCTGCATTTGGCCAATATCCTTCCAAACCTATCCTATTCATGTACCTGTCCAAATATTTCTGAAATGTTGCAATAGTACCTGCCTCAACTACCTCCTTCAGT
This sequence comes from Malacoraja senta, assembly GCA_038087875.1. Taxonomy (NCBI): domain Eukaryota; kingdom Metazoa; phylum Chordata; class Chondrichthyes; order Rajiformes; family Rajidae; genus Malacoraja; species Malacoraja senta. The sequence continues at coordinate 14,022 of JAXLNO010001059.1, forward strand.
AACTCATTCCATGCCCCCACCACCCTTTGTATAAAAAAAGTAATCCCTCAGGTTCCTATTTCATATGTAAGATATCTGAGAGAAACTGTTCTTCCCTACACTTATAATTCTTAACATATTTGCTAACCAATATAATTTTAGAGAGTATAGGAACAACCAAAAGAACACGAAAAACAAAACATTTCCTGTATAGCTGTCATTTACGACAAACATCCATCCCAGATTATGCAATTCTGCCCAAAACAGTTTTTGTTATGATTCTGATAAAGTTGCTTGAGATTCTTAGCAATTACAGGCTTGATTCATGCTCTTTCATTGTAATTCTCCTTAAAGGGGAACATTCTTAGTTCATTAAAGTTACCTTTCAAAACTACAAAATGCAAGTCAAAACAATCCCTTCACATTTTGATTGGAAAATAATGAATAAAGAAAATGAAGTATTACACTAATTTCATTATGGTTGCCTCAAAACCCATTAATATAAGACAAGAAAAAAATAATGCCACTTTAAATTAAAAAATACAAACATTTGTATAAATGAATGTCACCTGCTAAGTTCCAAAAGTGGCTTGTTCTGAAAGGCTTTGTTGGAGCTATATTTGTGCACAAGGTAATCATGTTTATTTCAAAAATAAAAAAGTATAAATTGAATATTTGATGAATTCGATATTATCTACTTCAATGGTTAAGTCTAGTTACTTTAGAGTAGAGACTCCCTTTCAGGTAATTATTTTATTTGCTTCTAACAAGTAACTTCAGGCTGTCTATTTTTGCACCTGCATTATATAAAATCATGGTCTAGAACTACCTAGACCATATTATGTGTGACACCATTTGTTGAAGCCAAATAATATTACTAAATTATTGATTTTAGGTCTCCATCTGTTGGATATACTGCCATCATCAAGGTATGGTTTATTCATGTAGATTGCCCAGTTTAAATAGATTTAACATCATGTTTACTCAATGTATGCTCAGATTTCTTGATTGTTATGCATTTTCTGAAGAATATTGTAGATTATGTTTTTTATTTTGAAGTGAAAAGTGAGTTAATTTAACTCTTGCATTACATAAGCCTTAAGAGACATTACTTAGGAGAAAGGAATTACCTGATTGAGTTATACTGGCATTTGTTCAAGGGAAATGCACAAACTTAATCTGTATCATGATGTATTCCTTAGGGGAAAAAGATGATGAAGATTTATTAGTCCAATGTTTAACCTTTGAGGATGCTAAAGGAGTTAATGAAACTCTATGGTGGGATTGATATGAATAGCCATCAAGAGGTCTTTACAACATTGTTTAACAAAGTAAGTGCATGTTTTTTGTTGGTGTTATTTCAGAATTTTAAATGTTTAATTAGTCCAATTTTAGAGTGAGCCATTGAGTCAAATGAGTTGGATGTTCTGCAACAAATGGCACAGAGTTATAGTCATGTTTTTCAGTGAAATGGCTCAAGCTTAATTGTTGTGGTCTGAGAACCTTTTTAAAGTGAAACCTATTGATCTATTTATGATCCAGAAAAACTTTATCAAGGTCAAAATTTATCAAAGGTTATGAAATAGTACAATATGAGGGATTATCTCCAGTGTTCATGATTAAACAAAAAGCTACTGTAAAATGTAGATTGTTATTCAATATATTTAAGATAGGAACTTACCCCACGAGGAATGTCGCCTGGAAGTTGCTGCAGGAAGAAAACCCTGGTCCTTAACGGCAGCGCGGTGCGGGAGAGAGTCTCAGTCGAGGCCCGGTGGAAGGGGCGGCAAGTTCTGCGCTCGGCGAGCAGCCGGAGCCGGGGTCCGAGACGGGCCCGACCTGAGCCAGGGGGCAGTGGTGCTTGGAGCTGGGGACATCGGAGCCCGGAGCTGGGGACAGCGAAGACCCGGAGCGTGGAGCCGGGCAGCAGGCAGCGGGCGGTGGAGCTTGGGGCTGGGCAAGAGGCAGCAGGGGAGCCGGTGCATCGGCCACAGGCAACCGGCAGGCGAAGATGGCGGGCATTGCTGCTGGTCTTGGCAGGTCTAGAGTAAAGCCTGAGATCTACAAGACTGTTGACGGTAAGGTTATTGTTGAGGATGAGTTACTTAACTTTCTTGCTGTAAAGATTAAGACCTTAAGCCAGGATGAGATCATTCTTCTGGCTGCAAACACTTTTGATTCTGAGTGGATAGAGTCCTCGAAGAAAGTTCTGTTTGAACTCTGCCCCACTACACAGCGGAACGTTTCCCATAAAGGGGCACAGAAAGGCGGTAACAACATAAATAGTTGCCTTAAAGTAATGAATGAGTGTGGGGAGAATACTCCAAGATTTGTCTCTCATTACTTGGATGAACTGCCGCCGGTGACATTTTCTAACATGGATGTCTCGAGCTTACTTCGGAGAATGGAGCAGCTGTACGCTGAGGTCTGTTCTATGAAGCATGTCATGCAGCTACAGGCTGATGTAAGCGAAGATTTTCGTGCCATCACAGTGGAAATTGATCGGCGAGCGGGTGCATTGGAGCGCACCTTGATCATTACTCCAGTGTGTTCATTGGAGCGCACCACTGACCTGACTCGGGGCGGGGGTCCGGATGCGTCGGCGGCGATGGATGGAGCCATTGGCATGGCAGACACAGCACTGGGAGCTGCACTGGCAGGAGCCTCTGGCTTAGTTGTTGGAGTGAAGGCTGCGGCGGTGGGCCTTGCCTTAAACGTGGAGAGGGCAAAGGCAATGCATTGTCCCAGTGGTTTAACGTTGCAAGATTCTCTAAAGTGGAGTCATGTTGTGAAAAAGGGTCGACGTCATGCTCCAGAGAACACTGTTGGTAAGCCAAAATTGTGCACTATTACCACCGGGCAGAGAAAGAAATCCAGTAATGCTGTGCCTATTATTGGTACCGGAGCTGCGGGTAACATCAAAATGATCAAGACTAAGCTGGTGAGTGTTTTTGCTTCCAAGTTTTCACCGGATCTAGACGCCAAAACTTTATCTGTGTATCTTAAAGAAAAACTTGGCCGTGAGGTTACCTGTCAAAAGATTGACACTGTACACAGTAGATACTGTTCATTTAAAGTATCTGCGGAATGTAATGAGGTTGGCGAAATGTACAATCTGGAGCTCTGGCCAGAAGGGGCATTTGTCCGGCGCTATTACGAGCCGCGCAGGGTTGGAGTCATCGGATCAAGCACTGCGCCTGCCGCGGGGAGAATGAGTGTGCATGCTGGTGCTAGGGGCACTCACTAGTCTCACTAAATGAACATTCGGGTACTATCGTACAACTGTCGTGGCCTGCGTTTGGGCCAGAGCGCATGGGGATAAAGCTCGCCGCTCAGTTATTGACAACCTTCTGGAGAACTGTGACATACTATGTATGCAAGACATTCTTAGCGAAGCAAGATTTGGACAAACTCAATTCTCTCAATGACAACTTTCATGGGGCTGGGGAGTCTACAACTGACCTTGGCATTGGAATAGTCAGAGGTAGGATACCAGGGGGTGTGGCTATTCTATGGAACAAGAAGCTTGACTCATCAATAAATGTGGTTCGGCTTGAAGCTGACTGGTGCATTGCCATACACTTTGCTCACAACGACAAGGAATTTGTTATCCTGAATACACCCTATTAATGCCAATAATCTTAGTGTCTGTAATAAGGTAAAATATCTAGGGCATTTTATTACAGAACAAATGACAGATGATGAGGATATTTATAGGCAACGACACATGCTGTATGTACAGGCGAATATTCTCTTGTGTAAGTTTGGTGCGTGTGAAGATGTCGCTATTTAGAGCATACTGCACACCACTCTACACTGCGCAACTGTGGTCGAACTATGGAAAGACAAGTTTGCAGAGACTAAAGGTGTCATATAATGATGCCATGAGAACACTGCTAAGGAAACCTAGATGGTGTAGTGCTAGTAACATATTTGTGGCGGCAGGAGTCAGTACTTTAGAAGCTATCCTAAGAAATCATATTTATAAATTCATTTGCAGGATAAATGACTCTAAAAATGTAATTATTGTGGCCTTGTCAAACATAAGGTTTAGCACTACACGCTACGAATCCCAGTAGTGGAGACACTGGTATCATTGTCTCGTTGTAGGACATTGATCATTCTTGTATTCTGGATTTTAATTCATGTATTGTGTTTTTTTATTTTTTTATATATAATTTTAATTCGGAGTCACGTGAGTGATTCCGTGAAGAAATCCCGCCAGTGCGCATGCGCGTCATTACGTCAGCCGCATTGGCGCACGGAGGCTGTGAGGAGCAGAGCTCCTCCAGTAATAAGTATTTTCAACTCCAAGGTAAGTGAAAAAACTTTGTTGGAGTTTCCGGTCCGTTTGCTGTGGTGCTCTGTTGGACAGATTTTCGCAGGCGCCATGGACAAGACGGGCAAGGGTAAGAGGCGAGCCGCGAAACCGGTAGACAGCCGCGGGAGTGCAGTAGGTGAAGGCCTGCGTCATACCCCTGTACAGTCGCCGGCTGGGAGCGTGGCGACTGTGGGCTTGGGTTTAAAAACAACAGAGCCAGCGCCAGTCGGGCACAAGGCAACGCACAAGTCCGTCACGCCCATGGAGGAGGAGTTGGGTCGGGAGGATTCGCCTCCGGGGCTGGATACCACTTTTGAGCGAATATCCCAAATGGAGCGCCTGTTACACAGGTTGCTCGAACAAGGCACACTCAGGCAGGAGTGGAGTCAGAGCCAGGCTGGAGAAGCCAAGCCAGCAGCACCTAGTAAAGGGCTGCTTGAGAGCACCCTCATTGATGAGGCGCATGCACTGGGTTAGCAGAGATCTGACCCCGACTCTTGACGGTGAGGCCAATTCAAGCGAAGAACGGCAGCTGCCAGATATTCCACCTCTGGCAGTACGATTCGCTGACCCGTCAGAGTCCGGAGAGCCACTGGGAGAAGAGCTGGCCTCCACGATCAACTATTTTGTCTCACATCAGCTCCAGCAGCTTACAATGGACGAAACTGCCAAAAAGCACGAGACCCCGAGTAACTGTGTGCTACTAAAAGCACCGGCAGTGAACCAGGTCATATGGGGTCAGATGGGCTTGGGCATGCGAGCCCAAGAAATAAAATTGCAGAGAATTTTGAAGCTGCTGGGTTCAGAAATAACGGCGTTTGCAAGAACGATGGATGGAGGGCAGGTGACAGAGTTGCATCAAGAGGCACTGAAATTGCTACGTAGCGCCCACTTTGAGATCAATTGTCTCAGGAAGGGTGCCATTCGGCCCACCATCAACCCCAAGTTTGCAGCACTCTGTAAGCCCAGCAACGTGCAGCCACCCAACTTACTCTTCGGAGAAGACCTCGCGAAACGGGTAAAAGAGTTGGATGACGAGGCAAAAACTGCAGGTTTGATCAAAACACCGATGGTCGGCAAGTCTGTGAAGAGGAGGTATCCCTACAGACGACATACAGATCCTGGGCCTACACCAAGTCGGCTGTCGACGCACGTGCGTAGTTGGCGCCCTGCAGCGGGAACACGCACAAGCGTGGGGTTTCCTGCCAGGAATCGGGGACCACAGGTCACTCAGGTTACCAAGGAAGTAGGTGGGCCTGGTTTCTCATGTGAACATATTAAAGGCAAAACAGCCAAGGGTTGGAGACAGATTACATTTGTTCTATAAGAATTGGAAACAAATGACTTCAGATCCATTTATTCTGAGTATTATTCAAGGGTTTCGAATTGAGTTCGATCCAAATGGTGATTTGCCCTCCAGCATGTTCCTAGGAGAACACTCCAATTTTCATAAAAAGAAGTCATGGAGGTTCAGGTTGAACTTGACAATTTGTGTAATAAAGGAGTAATTGAAAGGTTGGTTTTTCAAGCCCACCTAATTTGTGTCTAATATTTTTCCATGACCTAAAAAGGACGGAGGATGTAGAATTACTTTGGATCTGACAAGTCTTAATCCTTTTGTACAGTATAGACACTTCAAAATGGAAACATTTGTGACTGCCAAACAACTTTTTCCCAGAGCATGTTATATGGCAACTATAGATCTGAGAGATGCATATTATCTCAGTGTCTGTTCATTTGAAAGAATATTCACTAAATTGTTAAAGTCAATACTGGGGCTACTTAGAGTCCAGGGTCATGTGGTGATGGCTTTACTGGATGATATCCTAATTATAGGACGAACAACAGAATTAGCTGAGTCATCTGTGCAAGTTGTTAGATCCACTTTTCAACGTTTTTTTTTTAATTCATCCAGAGAAATCAAGTTTAACACCACTTACAACAATTGATTATTTGGGTTTCACAATTGATTCAATTCGTATGGTAGTAACTTTGCTCAAGGAAAAAAGGGTGGAGCTAATTGACGGTTGCATTAACCTGTTGAATGAGCAACGACCTTCAATTAGACAGGTGGCCAGCTTACTGGGAAAATTAGTGGCAGCTTTTCCGGCAGTGCAATATGGGCCATTGCACTACCAGCAGCTAGAAAAGGCCAAAGGAACAGGCACTGAGGATGCATTGCGGCCATTTTGATAGGCCCATGCAGTTAACAACAAACGCTGCTTCTGATTTGCAGTGGTGGATTCAACATGTCTCCAGTAGTTCCAGCAAAGTATTGGTTGAACAGCCTTCCATGATCTTACAGACTGATGTCAGTGCACTAGGAGGATGCCACTGATATGACATCTAGCTGCGGAGGCAGATGGAATATGGAAGAGGCATTGTTTCTGCAGACATGGGGAATCAACTATTTAGAGCTGTTGGGAGGTTTTTATGGGTTTAAAGCTTATTGTTCTAACACAACTAACCTGCATGTTCAGCTTCAAATTGACAATACTACAGCAATAGCATATATTAATCACATGGGTGGAATCAAGTCGGTGTCTTGTGACAGATTGGCTAATCGAATCTGGACTTGGTGTATTGCCAAAAATATTTGGATTTCAGCTATATATCTGCCAGGTAGATTCAATATAGTAGCAGACACCAGGTCGCGAAAATTCCATGACAACATAGAATGGATGTTGAATCGGGATGTATTCTATGATATAGTAGTGAGATTTGGAAGGCCAGATATCGACTTGTTCGCATCCAGACTCAACCACCAGCTACCGAGATATGTGTCATTGAAACCAGATGCTGGGGCATTAGCGATTGATGCTTTCTCGCTATATTGGAGTGGTATGTTTCTACCATTCTGTCTCATAAGTCGGAGTCTGCTCAAAATCAAGCAGGATGCCGCCTCTGGGGTGCTGGTGGTACCGGACTGGCCTACTCAGCCATGGTTTCCTTTGATATTGGAATTAATGACACAACCTCTGATGGAGGTCCCCAAAAGAAGGGATTTACTGGTGCATCGGGTAACTGGAGAGCAACATCCGTTTTATGACCGTATGGATCTGTTAATTTGCAGGTTTTAAGAAGGCCATATCTCGGGCGAGGACTGTCTGGGCGTACTGTGGACATGCTCACTGCAACCTGGAGGAAGAGTACTCAAAAGCAGTACATTTCTTATGTAAAGAAATGGAAAAATTTCTGTGTACAAAAGAATATTGAATATTGTACGGCAGTTATCTCGCATGTCCTAGATTTTTTGTCAACACTCTATTACGATGAGGGGTTGAGTTATAGTGCGATTAATTCAGCCAGAAGTGCATTGTCCTCGTATTTATTGATGGGATCAGAAAGACATCCTGTTGGGTCTCATCCTCTCGTTTCCAGATTGATGAAAGACATTTTTAATTCCAGACCTCCTAAACCTAGGTACATGGCAATCTGGGAAGTAAGTGTGGTTCTCAAGCTACTTCGTCAATGGACTCCTGGTACATCTCTGACTTTGGCCAAACTCGTCATGAAGGTGGTCATGCTTATGGCACTAGTATCAGCACAGCGAGTGCAAACATTGCAAAAGTTACAGATAGACAGGATGGAAGTAGGTCCAGATAATGTTATGTTTTACATTTATGACCTACTCAAACAAAGCAGGCCAGGTGTGACAGGATTCAAGATTGTTTTCTCAGCATATCCCACGGATCCATGTCTATGTGTTAAGACATATTTGCTGCAATACATTGAGGCCACAAGGGCTTTACAAAATATGGAAACAGGGTTGTTTATCACTCACAAAAAAACACACAAGAGAGTGTCAGTGCAGACAATTTCAAGTGGTTAAAACAAGTCTTGATTGCTGCAGGTATTAACACTGATGTTTTTACATCCCATTCCACTAGGGCAGCAGCAACTTCGGCAGCCAGGGCGATGGACGTCCCCGTCGACCATATTCTCGCAGCCGCCGGGTGGTCCAATGAGTTGGTGTTTCAACAATTTTACCATCGGCCAATTGCCGATACGGGGCTGTTTGCAAATACTATATTAAGTTCTGTTTAAGTTTCCCCTGGGTTTGAGGGGATACTGTTAATTCTGTTATTCAAATAAATTAGTTACTGCATTTTCATGCAATGTAATTATTAATGCATTATTGATTATTTCTCGTTTTCCGAGTCAATCAATGCAGTGAGAAGCCGGGATTTGAATCTGCGGCATGAAATCACAAAGCTTTGAATCCTTCACGGAAGCACTCACGTGACTCCGAAGTAAAATAGTAAGATTAAACGAGAACTTACCAGTTTGATCTTTATTTTATGAGGAGTTATGTTGGTGATTACGTGCCCTCCACGCCCAACCCTCTCTCATAAGTTCAGCTGGTAGTTCTCAAGTTACTCATTTTACTATGTTACTTCGTTAATTGTTGTTTGTGATTTCATACCGCTGCTTTGAAGATTGACGTGCATGCGCACTGGCGGGACTTTTTCATGTAATCACCAACGTAGGGGGCGCTGCTCTGGCAGCAGCCATGTCAGCAGTACGTCAGTTTTTTCAACTATATTTTTTATTTTTAGTATGTTTTAAAGTGTGTATTTAATGTTTCTTTGTGTGTTTAGTGTGGGGGGTGGCGTGGGGGGGTAAGGGGGAAACCGCTTCGGTCGCCTCCTCCATGGAGAGGCGACTTTTTCCAGGTCGCCTCCCCCGTGGCCTAACATCAAGGATCGGCGCGGCCTTTCCCGGAGACGCGCCTGGGGCTTCAGCGGCGGGCGCAGCGTGGACTCTCGGCGTGGAGCGGGTGAACCCTCGCTGGGGCTCGCTGGAGGGGAGCGCTCCGTTTCGCTGGCCCGGGGCAGCCGGCAGCCTGAAGTCGCAGCCTGAAGTCGCGGTCTGCAGAGCTCCAGCTGGTGCGGCGTCTACAGCCCGGGATCCCTCTTGGGGGACCCGGGGGAAGAAGAAGAAGCCATCACTGCCGGCCCGCGGCCAACTTCTACCGCGGGGCCGGCATGGACTTACCATCACCCCTGGAGGGGAGCTTCGACCGCCGGCCCTGCAGTCTACGGTGCTTCTGGCTGCGGCGGGGACTTTAAATCTTGACCGCTGGCCTGCGGCTCACAACAATCTAAAGCCGCGGTCTCCGGTGAGGAAGAGCCGATCCTGGACTGACTTGGACTCTGGTCCTGTCCACGGGGGGAAATGGAGGAGGACTGGCCAAATTTTTGTGCCTTCCACCACAGTGATGAATGCTGTGGTGGATGTTTGTGTTACCCTTTGTGTGTCCTTTTTTATTGTATCGCTGCTGACAACCCAATCCATTGCCGGGTCGCTGCTCATGCGGTCGACCGGTCGGTGCAGATTAAATGTATTGTTTGTTTAAATTGCCCCTCGGGGACAAATAAAGTGCTTGGTAATTGGTGGTTACTCCTCATAAAATAAAGATCAAACTTCAAACTGGTAAGTTCTCATTTAATCTTACTATTTATGATGCTTTTATTTAATATACTAAGATTTTATATGTAGTTTATGATGTTTTTAATATGCAATGCATTTTTATGTAATGTTGCCCCTTGTCTGGACCTTTGAGTCTGAAATAAAGTTTATTATTATTATTATTATTATTATTATGTTACAGGGAGAATAGGATTGAGAGGGAAAGATAGACAATTCTGCGCCTTTGACCATGATTGAACGGCGGAGTAGACTCGATGGGCCGAATGAGCTAATTCTGCGCCTATGACTTATGAACTTATGAACCTTCTGCCAGGGCACGGGCCTTGAGATGAATGTGAAAAAGACCAAGGGTTTCCATGTGGTCAACAAGAGAAAGACATGTCTACAATCCATTAAATAACTGGACAATAAACAAGGGCTCAACCGATCACATAAAACCAGGGGAGATCGAGAAATATCCCGGTGCATGTGTCGACCCGCTGCTCAGGGGTGACCAATGAAAACTGGTACTTAAACCTGGATAAATAGTTTGACAGCCTTAAGAACACCAAGCTGAAACCATTTTGAAAGATTGAGATCCTTAGGGCCCACATGGTCCCAAGATTGTATTACCACCTTATCCTCATTCTTATTCTCTAGGCTTTAGCCAGAGTGTGGTGAATCTGTGGAATTCATGGCCACAGAAGCCTGTGGAGACCAAGTCAATGGATATTTTTAAGGCAGAGATAGATAGATTCTTGATTAGTATGGTTGTCACGGTTAATGGGGAGAAGGCAGGAGAATGGGGTTGAGAGGGAAAGATAGATCACCCATGATTGAATGGCGGAGTAGACTGATGGGCCGAATGGCCTAATTCTGCTCCTAACACTTATGAACTCATGGAAGCATCCCAGAAAAGGAAGTCTTATAAAGAAAACAGCAAAGGAGATCCTCCACATGCCGAGTGAAACCACGGATGGTAGCCTATATGCACAGAATTGTGATGGAGCCTACCAAAATTAGACACATACCATCCGCAGTCGTTAGGAAACAACTATCCTTGGAACACTCGGATGTTAAAATTATCAAGGCTTCATTCCAAATGGCTGGAAAGGAAGACATCACCCAGGGGAAACAGTTAAAATTTCTGCCAGTTCTACAAGAAATCGAAGAATTCCAGAACAAAAATACACCACCTGCAAGAGATGGAGAAGCCCCGGAGTAAATCCATTCGGACATAACATATCATGAATGTTTGACGGCTCTGAGCCTGTACTTGCTGGAGTTTAGAAGGATGAGGGGGGACCTCAATGAAACTTACCGAATAGCAATAAGTCTGGATAAGCCAGGCAGTAGCGCCCAACTGCCTCAAAAGTGCCACCATCGTTCCCGTCCCGAAGAAGCCCAACCCAGCCTGTGACAATGACTTTCGTCCAGTGGCTCTCACACCCATATTAATGAAGTGTTTTGAGAGGCTGGTCATGCAGCACATCAAAAACTGTCTCCCTGCCAACCTGGACCCACTGCAGTTCGCTTACAGAGCCAACAGAGGATGCAGTCTCTACAACACTCAACCTCGCACTATCACATCTCGACCGGAAAAACACCTATGCCAGGATCATCATCATAGACTTCAGCTCGGCTTTTAACACAATCATCCCACAGCAGATGGTGGAGAAGCTGAAGCTGTTGAAGGTGGACACTGGCACTTGCAACTGGGTCCTTAATTTTCTGACGCAGCGGCAGCAGACAGTCAGGGTGGGCAGCCGGACATCAAGAACCATCGAAGTGAGCACTGGCTCACCCGAAGGCTGTGTCCTAAGCCCCCTGCTGTTCAGTCTGCTTACTCATGACTGCACTGCCAGACTCAGCAATAATTATATCAATAAGTTCGCTGATGACACAACAGTGGTGTGTCTCATCAGTGACAACAATGAGTCGGCATACAGGATGGAGGTGGAGCTGCTTAGAATGGTGCAGATCTCACAATCTCACCCTCAATGTGGAAAAGACAAAGGAGACAGTTAGGCACCTGTCAAAGCAAGGCACTGTTCGGTCTGAATGTCTGTTTTTAGTTCAAATTTTAGGCCTATTTTTTTTAGATATGTTAATTTTAATTTTAAAGTTGTATGTATTTATTCTGTTTTTATTAACTGCACTGATGGGAACTGATTGAGAAACAATTTTTTTGTTTCTTCTGTGTATGTAAGTACTCAGTTAAAATGACATTAAAGCAAATACTGAATACTGAATGTGGGGAGGATGTTTTCTCCAGTGGGAGAGTCTCGGACCAGAGGGGACGGCCTCAGAATAAAAGGACGTACCTTTAGAAAGGAGATGAGGAGCAATTTCTTTAGTTGGTGGTGAATCTGTGGAATTCATTGCCAGACAGCTGTGAAGGCTAAGTTATTGAGTATTTTTAAAGTGAAGGTTGACAGGTTCATGATTAGTAAGGGTGTCAAAGGTTGTGGGGAATAGGCAGGAGAATGGGGAAAGGAAGATTGGTCATGATTGAACGGCAAAGTGCATTAGATGGGCTAAATGGCCTAATTATGCACCTAGGACTTATGAACATAACACCGACGAAGGAAGAAAAAGCCACCTAACATTTATTGGAACAGGAGAGGCTTAGAGTTCTGATAGTGGGCGAGCCTTCACAATAACAGCTGGGAATCACACCAGTTTATAAACAGACTCTTGCTGAGATGTAATCTATACCCAACAAGATGCACTATCAGACATTGAAGGGCTCAATACGTGAAAATGTGCAGGTGTCAGAGGTTATGGGGAGACGGCAGGAGAATGGGATTATGAGGGAGAGATAGATCAGCCATGATTGAATGACGGGATAGACTTGATGGGCAGAATGGCCTAAATCTGCTATCACTTATGACATTATAATATCCCTCTAACTATTTCCTTTCCATGCACCTGTTCAATTGTCTTTAGGAAGGTTGAAAGGAGATGGCTGAACTCTCTTATTGCCTATCCCTTGTGGCATGAATATTACTTGCCATCAGCCTCATAATATCAGCCTCAACATGGAATTTGTCAAGGCCTCTGATTCCCTCAAAATATATGATTGGAGGGTAGGGCTGTGCCCTCACCAGCAAACAGCCAAATTTCTAACGTTGTTGTTAGGCGGCATTTGGATCATGTACGCTGTCGAACCTACGTAAGACGCAATGAAGCTATAGAAATGGTTCCTGTTGTCAACGACCAAGCTACTTCAGTCTGAAGAAGGGTTTCGGCCCGAAACGTTGCCTATTTCCTTCGCTCCATAGATGCTGCTGCACCCGCTGAGTTTCTCCAGCATTTTTGTGTACCTTTGATTTTCTAGCATCTGCAGTTCCTTCTTTAACACTAAGCTACTTTAGTAGATGGACCAAAGGACACTGCATTGAGTAACAGTGAACATCACAGCCAACTGCCCCCTCCACCAGCTGAACACAAAGATACTTTCTTGATTAGTTGGGGTGTCAGGGATTATGGGGAGAAGGCAGGAGAATGGGGTTAGGATTGAGAGATAGATCAGCCATGATTGAATGGTGGAGTAGAAATTATTTAATCATTCTTCTATGAACATCTATCTGTTGATTTTCCTCTTTTGAAGTTCCCTCCTACAGGGGGGAGGGATGAACCGTCCTGAACGGTTAATTTACATGCATGTGTACCGGCATCTTACATGCATGGGCGCTGGCTTCTTACACGCAATTCCAGGAACATCATGGGTGTGCGCCTACATGGAAGATTAGGAACGCCGTCCATTCAGAGGACCGAGACGCGGGACACCATTTGTTAAGCTGCAGCCATTTTATGTAAGTTAGGCTGATGTACCATGTTGGAAGTTAGATAGTAAATAACTGTTTTAATTAGTTACTCCGTTGTTATTGTTCCGGGCAATACATAACAGAAATGACGAAAGTAAGATTATTGCACCATGAGCTGAAGATAGTTAGGCCCAACTGTTGATGGAACTCAGCTGGGAGACCAGAATTTGTTTCGTTTTTTTAGTTTAGAGAAACAGTACAGAAACTGGCCCTTCGGCCCTGCGAGTCCTCACCGAACCAGCGATCCCCACACATTAACACTATCCTACACACTCAAGACAATTTACCTGTATACCTGTACGTCTTTGGAGTGTGGGAGGAAACTGAAGATCTCGGAGAAAACCCACGCAGTCACGGGGAGAATGTCCAAACTCCGTACAGACAGCACCTGTAGTCGGGATCGAACCCGGGTCTCCAGCGCTGCAAGAACTGAAAGGCAACAATTCTACTGCACCGTGCTCAGTATAATTTCAGTTGATTTCAGTTTGATTTCAGGTTTAAATGGAGCTCAATCATTTTGGAAGGACTAAGGAACATAAATACAACACGTACAAAGGAACATAATGGAAGGAAGGGGAGGAATTCTTACCTTAAGTGTTTCATCACTCCAGGAACGGTGTCAGTGAACCTTTTACACCATATAATTGTTTAAAAAGCAGAAGAGATAAACTAGAGTTGCAGGCCAATTATTTTAACTTGCGTGGTTGGAAAATTGTTGGAATTAATTGTCCTAGTACTATTTTGTGGTTTAGAAGGAAAAGTTGCAAGAGAGTGCGAATGCTGGAATCATTTTGTATTAAAGGAGACCGCAGAGGACAATAAAGTTCACTTTCCAGAAGAAGTGATAACCACTTTGAAGAATAATTTCTATGTGGATGATTGCTTAAAATCCATGTCTACTGAGCAGGAAGCAATTCAAATGGTAATACATCTGACTTCTGCAATAAGGGAGGATTCACGCTTTCCAAGTGGATCACCAACAGTCATGTTGTATTGGAAAACATTCCACCAGATGGAGACCAGAGAATTGGATTTGGACAAAGACAATTTGCCAATGGAAATAGCATTGGGACAGCACTGGTGCATTGAAACAGATGTGTTCAAGATCGCTGAACAGATGTGTTCAAGATGTGTTCAGCAGACCGCTTCTTAAGCAATAAGAGATGCATCAATGGACCAGAGTTTCTCTGTAAGCCAAACAGAGAATGGCCAAAACTTGAGCTGGGATTTGAAATCTCTGCTAATGATCCGGAGATTATACAAAACTATCTTCAATCTGCAGCTCAACATTCAATTTAATTATACTGTATTATCGCCCATGTACAGTGAAATTCTCTGTTTTTGACTACATTGCACAAATTACGCAAAGTGTCGCCACTTGTCTGGTGTCAGAAAAGTTACAAAAATAATCATTAGGGTCCCGATGGACACTCTTTGTTCTCGGCCACCCCGTCCCCAGGTCTCGCCTTGTCCACAGCGGCCTACCCCTTGCCGGGTCCCTCATTGTTCTCGGTGGACCCCTTCGCCGGGTCGCTCCTTGTTCATGGAGTCTCCCCCCAGCACGGAGATCCTCTTTAGTATCGGCACCTCCCATTTCATCCCCCCCCATCACCACTCTGTTCTTGGCGGTCTCACCGCCCCTCTATGGCCCGCCATCTCTCCCCCTCATACGGTTCGCCAGCGAACCATCCATTTCCTCTCCAGTCCACCAGTTTTTCTGCCACGGGGGTTCTCCTCCCACAGACAACCTTGAAGACGCGAGACGTTAGACCCCTCCCCCCCCTCCTCCGACCGACCCCTTGTCCAGCGTCTGCCGGTCCTCCTTCCGGTCCCCTGTTTTCGGGGGTCGAGTGGGAGACGAGCCTCGGGGGCCACTGCAGGCCGGTCCCCTGTCCGTTGCTCTGGTGGCTCGGGGTCAGGCCTTGGGGGCAGCTTCTCTCAGCAGCTCGTGGCCTGTCGGGGCCTCTGGCCAGGTCCCCGGTTCTGCAGGTCCCGCGGACCCTCAGCATGGCTTCGGCCGCGTGGCTCCCTTGGGCCCCAACATGAGCAAGAGTGTACAATTGTGACTCTCCATGTGAAACTGGCCATTAATGGAAGCGGTGATTATGTGGTGGGCCTAGCTCACCATTCTGGCTTGGGTAATAAAATTGGTAAGGAACAAAGCTTTGGATGCTACACAGCCACTCCGTGTTTGACCCGAGATGGCTGATTTATCCGTATTTGGAATGACACACTTCTTTAATCAATATCAAAGCCTAATTTTCGCACTCATACATTTGAAATAATGCGCTCAAATTTTCTCTACCCACCATGTCGAGAAAATGTCCATCTGTCTTATCAGGGGAGACAAATGCTAAAAAAAACTCAAAAAGCTCAAAAGACAGTTGAGATGAGATTAGATATGATCCCTACTCGCACTCCCCTCCCGAGAGGCTAACCAGGTGTCCAAATGGATGTTGTGATGCGTCTAGCATAGTTACATGCTAGCGTTGCAGTGTAGTAGGACAATGCTAGTGATTGTGAGTGCTTGTGTTAGTGTTTGCCAGTGCAGTACCTTCTCCACCACCACTGGTGAAGAATGTGACTCGCCACCACTAGCTCACAGCAATGTGAGGAGAGCCGGGTGCGCCAGTCTCTCTCTGCCGGTACAAAGCCTCTCCAACAGCACGCCTCCTGTGGTGTCTCCCCGTGGCGGCACACGGAAACCGAGCACCGACTCAGGCTGAACTACAGAGGACTCAGAGGAGGTCCGGGCACCAGACACGCGGCACGCAGGCCCACCGGGTGGTGGACACACCCGGGTGCCCGTGAACCAGATCCCCAGCTATGGGTAAATAGTCCCACTGCCTTGTGGGAGCTTTTGGTGAAGCCAAGGCTAAGGGAATAACCCAGACAGAAAATCTGGAGTGTAGCCCCAATAGGAGGATTGATATCTCATTTTTGGCATTCTTCCAGCAGCTCCTGCAGCCAACCTGGTGCCATACGACGTGCCTGGCACTCCTTTGGATCCCATCAGTTAGGTCGTGGGGGCTGACGTTTGGAAAACCCAAGGTTTCCATCTTTTCCCCAGGCCTGCGCCCTGGAGAGGAACTTGAGCGCAGGAGGGAGCAGTTACGAGTGATAAGCCCGACTCGATCCCATTGCGGCAAAGACCATCTCTCGAGAATTGGGCTGGTCAGCCACAGCATGCATTGCGGCCAATGAAAGATGTGATCAACCACCTTCAGAGAGGAATGTGTGTGTTAGATGTTGGCTGCATGCTTGATTTAAGTGAGAGCACTGTTCATAGCATTCAACACAACGTTGAGAAGATTGAGAAAAGTGCTCAATCTGGACAATCTGCAAGTGCAATGAAAACATCTTTTAGTTTAGTTTCGAGATACATTGCGGAAACAGGCCTTTCGACCCACCGAGTCCACACCGACCAGTGATCCTCACACATTAGCACCTTCCTGCACACACACGAGGGACAATTTACAATTTATACTTATTCTAGACAATTAACCTACAAACCTGTACGTCAATGGAGTGTGGGAGGAAACCGAAGATCTTGGAGAAAACCCAAGCGGTCACGGGGAGAACGTACAACCTCCAAACAGACAGCACCCTTAGTCAGGATGGAACCCGGGTCCCGGGCGCTGCAAGCGCTGTAAGGCACGAAATCTACCGCTGCGCCACCATACTGCCCTCTAACGCTCGGAGTTTTACAATGGAACACATGGATGTGGTTCGAAGATCAAAATCAGTGCAACATGTTCCTAGCCCGGGCAAAAACCTGCACAATCTATGAACAATAACAAAACGATGCAGAAGGCCTAGTGAAGCCATTAAATGGGGAGACTGCATCTGCCGACGCCATGTCTGCCGAGTGGTTTATCTAGATCAGGGTGTCAAACTACCTGCCCGCGATGATTTGGGGGGAAAAAAGTATATTCACGACCATTTATTATGTATCTGTAAGGCAGCCGTTCTCTCTCTCTCGCCGCTCTCTGGCTCGACGCTCTCTCTCCCACCGTTGTCTGTGCCGCCTGCTATGCCAGCAGCATGTTAGGTGTACTTAGAAAACAATAGGCGGCAGTTAACCATCCGCTGTGCAGAAGCACCTCCCACTCTGCACTGAAGACCACTAGAGCCCCACATGTCGTCAGACACAGTTTAAACACAAGTAGTACTCAGGTACGTAACACCAGTAGCAAGGCTGAGACTGTTTGCTGCTGTGGTTCAAAATACTTTCCAAGAAGAGGAAAGTTGACATCGAAGGTCAGATATTCAACGATAATTGGAAAGATATGTTTTTCTTCTGCGGGGTCAACCTATGTGTCTGATATGATCGCAACAAGTGGCTGTGACAAAAGAGTACAATATCAAACACTATCAGACGTCACATGGAGAAAAATATGACAAGTACGCAGGACGACACAGAACGCAAAAGGTAAACGAGCTTGAAGCAGCTCTGAAACTTCACCAAAAGTCAAGAGACTCATGATGGAGCTGTCAAGGCCAGCAATATTATTGCCAACAAAATAGCTGCTGCGTCAAAGCCACACACAGAGGGGGAATTCATCAAAGCATGCATGCTGACGGCGGCTCAGCTGGTGTGCCCTGAGAAGAGACAGGCTTTTGGTAATATCAGCTTATCAAGAAATACTGTGGCAGAGAAAATCGGGGACCTTCCAGGAGATTTGAACTAATCAACTAAAAGACAAAGTGAAGTCATTTATTGACTTCACTATTGTAATTGATGAGAACACCGACGTGATAATATTTATTTGTGGTGTTGCTACATCTTTGACCCTCACTGAGGAGTTTGTGGAGATGGTGCCCATGACAAGCACCACAACAGTTGACTGCAGTCACGCTGTCAGTGTGGCAACAGGTGGCGCACTGTCCATGTCGGGCAAAAGGCAGGTGTTGTTGTGCAACTCAGAGAGAACGTTCAGACAGCGAATCCAGAGCAGGAATTCTGGAATTGTCATTGTATTATACACCAAGAGGCGTATTGTAGCAGGAGCCTGAAATTGGACAATGTCATGGATGTAGTGCTCAAAACGGTGATTCGAGCCAAGGGACTCAACCATAGGCAATTTGACACTCTTTTGTAATGAATATTGTGATTCATTCATTTTCTGACTTGTATTATTGTAAATGTGATCACTTCAATACAAATTAGAGGCTAACTGTGTTCATTGTGTGAGTTTGATTGCTGGAAACAGGTTAATAGAAATTAGTTGCACTTGTATAGCCTACATTTACAATTTGTTTCGTTAGGTCTACATTTTTGTCTGCTAATGTTGGATTTCAAATGGTTTAATGGAAAGAGTGGGGCTCCCAAAACAATCTTAGCTAAAATCGCATCATTTTTTCTATCTCTCATCACAACTTTCTTGTACCCTACAATTAATTGATAAGTAAGTGAAGTAGTTTTTCTTGATTTACGAAAAGCCTTCGATACTGTGAACTATCAGATCTTGATGACCAAATTGTCTTATTTTAACCTCTCTCTGAGCACGATGAAATGGATTGAGTCATATATGGTACAGAGAAAACAGTGTGTTAGAGTACGCAACATTAAATCTGCAACTTCTGAAAACACTCTTGGTGTACCTTCAATCTTGGGACCGCTATTATTCAGTCTATACATTAATTAGTCTAGTTTTTGGTTTTTAGTTTGTGTTTTGGGGGGGCGGGGGGTTGTAACGGGGTTTGCAGTCTCTCCCTGCAGGGGAATGCGACTTTTTGTCGTATTTCCCTTCTCTGCCTCCGTCTGCGCTGAGGCCTAATGGAGGTGGCGACCTCGAGGCTCTGGAGGCAGAGCCTGTCAGGACTCGCCCTGAGCTCGCTCCCGTGAGGGTGGTCCGGCTCAGGGCTGGAACAGTGCTCCTGTGAGCGCCCAAGTCAGGGCGGCCCGGCCCGAGGGAGAAGCGACGCCCAAGTCGGGGCGGCCCGGCCCGAGGGAGGTTCGGCGCCCAAGTAGGGGCGGCCCGGCCCGGGGAAGAAGCGACGCCCATGTCGGGGCAGCCCGACCAGAGGGAGAAGCGACGCCCATGTCGGGGCAGCCCGGCCAGAGGGAGAAACGACGCCCAAGTCGGGGCGGCCCGGCCCGGGGAAGAAGCGACGCCCATGTCGGAGCGGCCCGGCCCGGGGGAGGTACGGCGCCCATGTCGGGGCGGCCCAGCCCAAGGCTGAAGACGGCACGGTACTCACGTGAGGGTGGCTAGGACGGTGTTCTGGCGGTGGTGGCCTGAGTCCGGGGTTCGGCCGCGGGCCAGCGGCTGCGTCTGCAGGACTGGTGGGCGGCAGCTTCGACCACACCGGGCTGCGGTGTTTGAGCCGCGGGAAACATCGCCCGGGGGGTATCGCCTCAGCGCAGAGGGAGAAGAGGAGGGAAGAGACTGCAGACCTAAGACTTTTGCCTCCATCACAGTGAGGAGATGTTGGGTGGACTCACTGTGGTGGATGTTAATATGTGTTTATTGTTTTATGTATGACTGTTGCAATTTCGTTCAGACTTCGGTCTGAATGACAATAACCATATAACCATATAACCATATAACAATTACAGCACGGAAACAGGCCATCTCGACCCTTCTAGTCCGTGCCGAACACGTATTCTCCCCTAGTCCCATATACCTGCGCTCAGACCATAACCCTCCATTCCTTTCCCGTCCATATAACTATCCAATTTATTTTTAAATGATAAAAACGAACCTGCCTCCACCACCTTCACTGGAAGCTCATTCCACACAGCCACCACTCTCTGAGTAAAGAAGTTCCCCCTCATGTTACCCCTAAACTTCTGCCCCTTAATTCTCAAGTCATGTCCCCTTGTTTGAATCTTCCCTACTCTCAATGGGAAAAGCTTATCCACGTCAACTCTGTCTATCCCTCTCATCATTTTAAAGACCTCTATCAAGTCCCCCCTTAACCTTCTGCGCTCCAAAGAATAAAGCCCTAACTTGTTCAACCTTTCTCTGTAACTTAGTTGTTGAAACCCAGGCAACATTCTAGTAAATCTCCTCTGTACTCTCTCTATTTTGTTGACATCCTTCCTATAGGTGACCAAAATTGTACACCATACTCCAGAATTGGCCTCCCCAATGCCTTGTACAATTTTAATATTACATCCCAACTTCTATACTCAATGCTCTGATTTATAAAAGCCAGCAAACCAAAAGCTTTCTTTACCACCCTATCTACATGAGATTCCACTTTCAGGGAACTGTGCAGTTATTCCAAGATCCCTCTGTTCACCTGCATTCTTCAATTCCCTACCATTTACCATGTACGTCCTATTTTGATTTGTCCTGCCAAGTTATCCACCTGGGGCGCCGTCGAGTATGGCTGCCCTGCCAGCAGCTGTTAGTTTTTTCACCCTTTTTTTAATTTTTAGTTAGTTGAAAGTGTTTGTTTTGGAGGTCTTTAGTCTTTTTATGTGGGGGGTGGGGGGTGGGGTTAGGGGGAAACTATTTTCTCAGTACCTACCTGGTCGGAGTTGCGGCTTTTCTCCGAGCCGTATCTTCGCCCCTTCCTCGCGGCCTACGGGCAGACTGGAGCGGCGTTTTCCTGCCGGGACCGGCCAGGACTTCCGCTTCGGCGGCGGCACAGCGCTGAAGCACCATCGCGGAGCGGGCGATGCCTAACCCGGGTCGCCGTGCAGTAAGCTCCGGAGTGCTGTGACAGCTGGCACCAACATCGCGGAGCTGCGGTCAGCGGTCTGCGGTCAGTGGAGCTTCCAGCCGTAGGCGGCGCTGAACCCTAAACACCGCGGAGCCTGGGATCTAACGACGAGGTCGCCACAGTCGGAGCATCGACCAGCGCGGCTCGTGGACTTCGGGAGCCATGGTCTACTGGGAGGAGGCGGCCGCTCCAGACACTCCGGGCCGCTGAGAGTGTTCACCCGACGCCGGAGCTTCATCATCCGGCGAGAGGGCCTGAGGCATCGGGCTGCCGTATCGGCGACTGCAGAGGCCTCGATAGGCCCCGACTATGGCTGAACTGGGGATGGGACTGGACTTTGCTGCCTTCCCCCACAGTGGGAACCATTGTGGGGGGATGTTTTTATGTTGTTAAATTCTTTGATGTAATCTTTCTTTGTGTGCTGCATGGCAAGTCAAATTTCACTGCACCAATTGGTGTATGTGACAATAAATGTCTACCTATCTATCTATGTAGCACCTCACACTTATCAGCATTAAACTCCATCTGCCATCTTTCAGCCCACTCTTCCAACCGGCATAAATCTCTCTGTGGACTTTGAAAATCTACTTCATTATCCACAGCCCCACCTATCTTAGTATCATCTGCATACTTACTAATCCAATTTACCACACCATCATCCAGATCATTGATGTACATGACAAACAACAGTGGACCAAACACAGATCCCTGTGGCACCCCACTAGTCACTGGCCTCCAACCTGACAAACAACCATCCACCATTACTCTCTGGCATCTCCCATTCAGCCACTGTTGAATCCATCTTACTACTCCACCATTAATACCCAACCATTGAACCTTCTTAACCAACCTTCCGTGAGGAACCTTGTCAAAGGCCTTACTGAAGTCCATATATACAACATCCATGGCTTTACCCTCATCAATTTCCCGAGTAACCTCTTCAAAAAATTCAAGAAGATTAGTCAAACTTGACCTTCCAGGCACAAATCCATGTTGACTGTTCCTAATCAGCCCCTGTTTATCCAGATGCTTATATATATTATCTCTAAGTATCCTTTCCATTAATTTGCCCACCACTGACGTCAAACTAACAGGTCTATGATTGCTAGGTTTACTCTTAGGGCTATCTAATCTCCAATCTATCTAATCTAATAATCTACCAAGTAGCTGCCCATCAAATGTAACTTGCCAGATGTATGCTGATGATGCAGTCGTGTATGTACAAGCCAAAAACAAACATCAAGCTGCACAAGATCTATCAGCTGCTATGATTAATGTGCCAAACTGGGTGCAATGTTCTGATCTACATCTTAATGTGTCAAAGACTGTCTGTATGCTTTTCTCTAAAAAGGCAAGTACTGATGTAGATCCTGATGTGTTTGTACATGGAACAAAACTTGAAATTGTACATGAGCTTAAATATTTAGGAATCATGATCGATTCACAGCTCTGCTTCAAACAACAAATGAAAAGAACAGTAAATATAATTAAATGTAAACGGACCATGACCCCACTGACGAGCACCAGGCCACCATCTCCAGCACTATCACCGACTTCATCCACTACCACGCCCTGCCCGACCGAGCCTCCAACCTCATGGTTCCCCAGCCCCGCACAGCCCGCTTTTACCTTCTCCCCAAAATCCACAAACCTGACTGTCCCGGTAGACCCATTGTCTCTGCCTGTTCGTGCCCCACCGAACTCATCTCCACCTACCTCGACTCCATCCTATCCCCCTTGGTTAAATCCCTCCCTACCTATGTTCAAGGCACCTCAGACACTCTCCGTCGTCTCCGCGCATTCCACTCTCTAGGCCCTCACCCCCTCATCTTCACCATGGACGTCCAGTCATTGTACACCTCCATCCCCAACCAGGATGGTCTCGAAGCCCTCCGTTTTTTCCTCGACCGTAGAAGCAACCTATACCCGGCCACTGACACCCTCCTCCGCCTAGCGGAGCTGGTCCTTACACTTAATAACTTTTCATTTGACTCCTCCCATTTCCTCCAAATACAAGGCGTAGCTATGGGCACATGCATGGGCCCCAGCTACGCCTGCCTCTTTGTCGGGTACGTAGAACAATCCTTGTTCAATGCGTACCAGGGCCCCATCCCCGACCTCTACCTCCGCTACATCGATGATTGTTTTGGTGCCACATCCTGCACCCACACACAACTGAGTGACTTCATCCGCTTCACCACCAACTTCCATCCGGCACTCAAATACACCTGGACCATTTCCGACAATTCCCTACCATTCCTTGACCTCACTATCTCCATCGAAGGTGATAGACTCCTTACTGACATCCACTACAAACCCACCGACTCCCATGGCTATCTGGACTACACTTCTTCCCACCCTGCTTCCTGTAAGGACTCCATCCCCCACTCCCAATTCCTCCGTCTACGCCGCATCTGACCCCACCACTCGCCACATCTTCCCATCTCCCCCCATGTCTGCCTTCCGCAAAGACCGCCCCCTCCGTAACTCCCTTGTCAATTCTTCCCTTCCCTCCCATACCACCCCCTCCCCTGGTACTTTCCCTTGCAACCGCAAGAGATGCAACACTTGTCCCTTCACCTCCCCCCTCGACTCCATTCAAGGACCCAAGCAGTCGTTCCAGATGCGACAGAGGTTCACCTGCATCTCCTCCAACCTCATCTATTGCATCCACTGCTCTAGATGCCAGCTGATCTACATCGGTGAGACCAAGCGGAGGCTTGGCGATCGTTTCGCCGAACACCTCCGGTCGGTCCGCAATAACCAACTTGACCTCCCGGTGGCTCAGCACTTCAACTCCCCCTCCCATTCCGTATCTGACCTCTCTGTCCTGGGTCTCCTCCATGGCCACAGCGAGCAACACCGTAAATTGGAGGAAATGCACCTCATATTCCGCTTGGGCAGTCTACATCCTGGGGGCTTGAACATTGAATTCTCCCAATTCTGCTAGCCCTTGCTGTCCCCTCCCCTTCATCAGCCCTCTGGTTGTCTACTCCCCTCCCCCAGCCCTCGGGCTCCTCCTCCGCCTTTTTCCTTTTTTCCTTTCTTCTCCCCACCCCCTATCAGTCTGAAGAAGGGTTTCGGCCCGAAACGTTGCCTATTTCCTTCGCTCCATAGATGCTGCTGCACCCGCTGAGTTTCTCCAGCATTTTTGTGTACATATAATTAAATGTAACTTGTCCAATTTTAGATATATTAGAAATAATTTAACTATTGATTCAGCTAAACTATATTTCAATGCAATGATTATGCCATATAAGACCTACTGTATAACAAGTTGGACACTGGCATGCAAGTCGACACTAAAGCCTGTTGAAATTGCTTATAAACAAGCCCTAAAAATTCATGACAAAAAGCCCTGAATGTACCATCACTGTAGCATCATGAAGAAATGTAATCTGCTGAGCTGTGAAAACGTAATAAAATATGCAGATTCTATTTTGGTTTACAAAACCTTCCATGGACTAGCCCCACCTCAGTTAAAGGACTTTATAAAGAAAAACACAAATAGGTCGACTGGAGCAGGCTCCAGAGGTGATTGTCTAGTCCTATTTAGGAAATGTGTTTTTGGGCAGTCAGTGTTTTCATATCGAGCGTCGCAGACCTGGAACACAACACCAAGCGTCATACGGGATCTGCCAACCTTTACCTCATTTACCAAACATCTAAAATCATGGTTACTGGAAAATCAATACTGCACTCATAATCTACCTTAAAATTATCCACCGCTATCTGGTCTGTCATAAGCAGCATTGTTTATTGTACTCTTTATTGTTCTTTTTATTTTATTGGGTTTTTTTTCTTATTGATTGATTGTGTTGTGATGTGTTTAACTTGTTTATTTAACATCAACCTGCCAAAGGGACTAAAGATGTAAATTAGCGACTGGTTATAATCTTGCATATTTACATGTAAATGTTTATCAATATGCACTGTCCCTGTTTAAAAAACAAACAATTAAAAAATTAAAAAAATTAATAAAAATACCAATCATAAAAGTAATGCTTGCTAGGCAATCTTCTTCATAAGAAATGAAGGTCATAAAGTGAAACACTTTGAAGTTATAGCAGAGACTGAGACACATGAGAGCAGGTTGAAAAAACGGCAACGAAAGCTGTGGGAGCACGCGTGCGTTCGCGCGTGTACAACAGATCCAGCTCGCATGAAGTCGTTTTTGCCCATTCCGGCCCGTGACCTAAAATGAATTTGACACCCCTGATCTATATCCTAAAGGCTATTATTGAGGAGGGGGCTATTCTGCAAGGCATATTTTCAATCAGAACGAAACAGCTCTTTTCTGGAAGAGAATGTCAGTTCGAATATATATATCTCTCGCGAGTACAAAATGGCAATTGGTTTCAAGGCATCGAAGGATCGTTGCACCTTACTGTCAGGGGCAATGCTGAAGGTGGCTACAAATTAAAATCAGTGCCTGTGCATCATTTGACAAACCTCCATTTGTATATTTATTTCCCAAGCCTAGCCGAGAAGGGGAAGAGCACAGGAGATTTAAAAAGCAGCCATTAAGGTAAGGACTTGGTAGTTTAAGAACAAACAGGGGCCAGGCTTCTGCAGAGTGGCCATTTTGCAGCAAGCGTAGTGAGAATGGATGAGTGTGAGTTCCAGGTGTGGAGTTTGAGGAGCAAGTGCTGAGGCGTTGGCTTGTGAGGTTTCGGTGAGGAGGCTGAGCAGAGGTTTGGGAAATAAACTGTGAGGTCTTTTAACTTAGGGTATTGGGGATGGGAATCAGGGCAATGATATGCCCTTCCTGCAGGATGTGGGAGATCAGTAACACACCACAGTGACTACACCTGTGGGAAGTGAGTCCAGCTGCAGTTCCTGACTGACTGCATTGAAGAACTGGAGCTGGAGTTGGGAGCATTCAGAATCAGCCAGGATAATGAAAGATACTGAGAGCCAGGATACGCTGAAACCCCTGTCTCACGGTGCGAGTCCACCCACGAGTGATCCTGAGTTAAAAACAAATCAAACTCGTGGTAATCATGTAGAATTAACGTAGCGGGAACGTCTGAACTCGTGGACGTAACTTAGCGACTCGTAACGCTAACGGCAGGCACTCGGGAAACTTGTTAACTCGTGAAAAATTTTCAACATGTTGAAAGATTTCCACGAGTCAAATTTACTCTTGAAGGAAAAATTTGAAACTTTGAAACTCGTTGTAATACTGTAGTAGCCTGTGAGTTTACCGTAGTGACTCGTGAGTAACTCGTGGGTTTGGCCTGAGTGCCAGAAGTGAAATGTTGAAGATTAGTCAGATCTTAATGGAAAATTTTACAGTGATCTAACAACAGGAGCAAAAAGCACTCACCGGGGATCTGAGAAACAGTGGCATAAAGAATGAACCATGCAGTGTGGGGAAAGCCGCATTGCGAGAGTTAGTTCCCTTCAGAACATTAACTTTTCACATTGAAACGGTGCCATGAATCCTTGTTAAGTTAATGCACTTTTTATGGAGAAGCAGATATATGGAACAGGTGTCCCGTCTCAGGATTTATATCCGACAAATTAACATCAGTTATTGAAGGCTGATGCGTTTATACAGGGGATTTTCTCAGGCATCACTTTCCATCCCGTCAGTCCGCGTTAGAGAGCAATTGGTCAAAACAATATTGTAAATGGGACGTTTTATTTTATTGTTTTATAAATGGGAATTTTATAAATGTAATAAATTATAAATGGGAAGGAACTGCAGATGCAGGTTTAATCCGAAGAAGGGTCTCGACCCGAAACGTCACCTATTCCTTCTCTCCAGAGATGCCGTCTGTCCCGCTGAGTTACTTTAGCTTCTTGATAAATGAATCGTTGGAAGCTCCTTCATGGCGTGTTACTATTCAGAGTTTTAAGTGTATTTGTACTAACCCGTGCTATATGCTTGCCAAAGATAGGAGGCGTTCAGTGGGGAAGTTCACAAAATAAGTTCACAAGTTACATAGATACATAGATACATAGAAATTAGGTGCAGGAGTAGGCCATTCGGCCCTTCGAGCCTGCACCGCCATTCAATACGATCATGGCTGATCATCCAACTCAGTATCCCGTACCTGCCTTCTCTCCATACCCCCTGATCCCTTTAGCCACAAGGGCCACATCTAATTCCCTCTTAAATATAGCCAATGAACTGGCCTCAACTACCCTCTGTGGCAGAGAGTTCCAGAGATTCACCACTCTCTGTGTGAAAAAGTTTTTCCTCATCTCGGTCTTAAAGGATTTTCCCCTTATCCTTAAGCTGTGACCCCTTGTCCTGGACTTCCCCAACATCGGGAACAATCTTCCTGCATCTAGCCTGTCCAACCCCATAAGAATCTTGTACGTTTCTATAAGATCCCCTCTCAATCTCCTAAATTCTAGCGAGTATAAGCCAAGTCTATCCAGTCTTTCTTCATATGAAAGTCCTGACATCCCAGGAATCAGTCTGGTGAACCTTCTCTGCACTCCCTCTATGGCTATAATGTCCTTCCTCAGATTTGGAGACCAAAACTGTACGCAATACTCCAGGTGTGGTCTCACCAAGACCCTGTACAACTGCAGTAGAACCTCACTGCTCCTATACTCAAATCCTCTTGCTATGAAGGCCAACATACCATTCGCTTTCTTCACTGCCTGCTGCACCTGCATGCCTACTTTCAATGACTGGTGTACCATGACACCCAGGTCTCGCTGCATCTCCCCATTTCCTAATCGGCCACCATTTAGATAATAGTCTGCCTTCCCGTTTTTGCTACCAAAGTGGATAACCTCACATTTATCCACATTATACTGCATCTGCCAAACATTTGCCCACTCACCCAGCCTATCCAAGTCACCTTGCAGTCTCCTAGCATCCTCCTCACAGCTAACACTGCCCCCCAGCTTAGTGTCATCCGCAAACTTGGAGATGTTGCTTTCAATTCCCTCGTCCAGATCATTAATATAAATTGTAAATAGCTGGGGTCCCAGCACTGAGCCTTGTGGTACCCCACTAGTCACTGCCTGCCATTGTGAAAAGGACCCGTTTACTCCTACTCTTTGCTTCCTGTTTGCCAGCCAGTTCTCTATCCACATCAATACTGAACCCCCAATACCGTGTGATTTAAGTTTGTATCCTAATCTCTTATGTGGTACCTTGTCGAAAGCCTTCTGAAAGTCCAGATACAACACATCCACTGGTTCTCCCCTATCCACTCTACTAGTTACATCCTCGAAAAATTCTATAAGATTCGTCAGACACGATTTACCTTTCGTAAATCCATGCTGACTTTGTCCAATGATTTCACCACTTTCCAAATGTGCTGCTATCCCATCTTTAATAACTGACTCTAGCAGTTTCCCCACTACCGATGTTAGACTAACTGGTTCAAGAAGTTCAAGAAGGAACTGCAGATGCTGGAAAATCGAAGGTAGACAAAAGTGCTGGAGAAACTCAACGGGTGCGGCAGCATCTATGGAGCGAAGGAAATAGGCAACGTTTCGGGCCGAAACCATTCTTCAGTCTGAAGAAGGGTTTCGGCCCGAAACGTTGCCTATTTCCTTCGCTCCATAGATGCTGCCGCACCCGCAAATAAGTTCACAAGCTGCATTGGTAATTAAGACCAGAGATATTTTTGTGTGTTATGTAAAATAAATTAATTTCAGGTTCTTTACATCACAAGTATTTTCCTAAAAAGGTACCCACAACTTTATGTTGTAAATGTGTTGGTTTCAGTCCAGCAAAAACATATAACATAAGTCCTTAATGACATTTCATAGAAACACAGCGAGAGAGTGTGAGATGTAGATGGGATATGACTCAAATTTTTAACTAACCCCTGTGTTTGTGTATTCATATTTTTCTAATAAATTATGGTATCTACACCAGATGACAGTGTACCACAATATAGGAAAACATTCTCATATTTACAATTAAGGGTCAATTGTATTTGGGTTTTTAATGAAAACTCAGTTTACCCGAGTTTAAATTGAAACTTGGGCCAAGCGCTGAGAAACTCTGGGACGCCACTGCTGAAGAGAACATCTGAGCTTTGTCTTTCATTCAGAGGTTCGCGGGCCGGCTGGGGTGACT
Organism: Malacoraja senta; assembly: GCA_038087875.1. Taxonomy (NCBI): domain Eukaryota; kingdom Metazoa; phylum Chordata; class Chondrichthyes; order Rajiformes; family Rajidae; genus Malacoraja; species Malacoraja senta. The sequence continues at coordinate 43,300 of JAXLNO010001059.1, forward strand.
GTAGGGCTCTGACAACTTTGTTTCCCAGGGCTGGGGTTAGTGTGAAAAGGGTGGTTTCTGGGCAGATCTGCCCAATCAGCAATGTTTTGATCCGCTGCTTTTTATACAGTTTAAGTCGCGACGGTGGGACGGCTGCTCTGACGGACATACTGGGTGAGTAGAGAGACACACACTGCTATCCCTCTGGTCTACGGACCTTGCTGTCGGGGGAAAAAATAACGTTAATGTTCAATTTACCTAATCTTTTTCTTTAGAAGTTTACCAACGTTTTGATGAGAGATAAATTAAGGGAATAAAACAATCCTACTAGACACAAAAAGCTGGAGTAACTCAGCCAAGCCGGCAGCATCTCTGGAGAGAAACGTTTTTTCAGTCTGAAGAAGGGACTCGACCAGAAATGTCACCCATTCCTTCTCTCCAGAAATGCTGCATGTCCCGCTGTGTTACTCCAGCATTTTGTGTCTATCTTCGGTGTAAACCAGCATCTGCAGTTCCTCCCGACACAAAACAGCCCATGCCTTTCAATGATTGATGCCAGACCTTGAACAAATGCAGTTCAAAATGGACTTTTGAATGCAATTTTGGAAGGATTGTTTCTTGAAACAAACTGCTCTAAAAGTTTGAAGGGAGGAATTGCAGATACTAGTTTAAACCAAAGATAGACACAAAATGATGGATTCTCAGCTGGTCAGTCAGCATCTCTGGAGAAAAGAAATAGGTGTTATTTCGGGTCGAGATCGTTCTTCAGGCTGGGTCTTTTTATAGTGAGAAAAAAATGCATGACATAATTTTTACCATGTGATGATTTTTCCACACGTCGGTAGTCGTTGTTGGCTCAAGAGTAACTCGGGAGAGAAACTTCATACATCGCAGAAATGAGAAGTAAACGGCAAACTTTAACATAAACGCGGGAACCCGTTTAAACTCGTGAACATAAATTTGGAATCTCGTAGACAACCACCAGTTTGATTTTTTCTTTCACTCGGGAACACTCGTGGGTGGACGCACCGCGAGACAGGGCCATGAGGCACAATAAGGGACAGATCCGTCTGTACTTTCTGAGGAGGCTCCGCTCTTTCGAGGACTGCAGGAAGATGTAGCATACGTTCTATCAATCAGTGGTGGCCTGTGCCATCTTCTATGCTGTCGTGTGCTGCGGTAGCAGAATAAAGGCCGCGGATGCCAACAGAATCAACATGCTCATCAGGAAGGCTGGCTCCGCCCTGGGAATGGAGTTGGATTCATTGGAGTTGGTCTCGGAAAGGATGATGCTCCTCAAACTGTAGAGCATCTTGGACAATACATCTCACCCCCCCCCCCTCCCCCTCCATGGCACACTGATCAACCTAAGGTGCACCTTTAGCAACAGGCTGGTCCCACCAAGGTGCAGCACAGAACGCCACAGGTGATCCTTTTTTCCTGTGGCTATCAAACTGTACAACTCCTCGCCCTTGATCCCCCCCTCACATTTTGCAAATTCCTCATCCTGGACTTTTCCATTCGATAATTTAATTTCATGATTGTGCAATATTACATATGTGCTGTGCAATAAAGGGTCAGTTTAATTGCGTTATTATTATAATGCACAGGACACTTTCAATCCGTTGTAAATATCTTTTGCCTGCTGGCAGACCAACAGATAAATAAAGTTGTATCGTATAGTGTGAGTTTTAGTGAGATGGTCACTCCTAAGGTGAAGGCTGGGGGGGTGTTGTGGCTGCGAGGATGACCGGTCCTCACCCTGTCACGGTGGGTGTCGAAGAGAGACGTGTGCATGGAGCGATTCCGGCCGGGCTTATCCCCACTCCGTCGGAATTGTTCATAGGACCCATGGCCCGGGTCCCTCCCCGAGAGCCGGCCCCAGGCAACATGAGCCGCCTTTCCGAGATGCCCAGCGTGCCGTTCTGTGACGCGGAGAGGCGCGTGTTGTACAGACTCGTCCGCCGCCTGTCACTTCTGCGGTGAGGAGGCGTCCGTGTACCATTTGTATGTACAACGTGAGAGGTTGCAGCCCCTGTTCGAGTATCTGAAGGGGCTGCTCCTCAAGTTCAGGCTCCATTTTAGCCCTGATTTTTGGGCACCCAGTACAGAGGGGGGAGGGTCAGGAGGGAGGAGGGGGGTCTCTGTGTCTGTCTGCTCCTGGGCCTGGCAAAGATGGCCATTCGCTGGTCCAGGCAGCGGGCAGTCGACGGCCGCACAGGGGTCGGCTGCCTGCCCCTTTTCCGGGGTTACGTGTCCCTGGAGAGGGAACACGCGGTGTCCACGGGGACGCTGGAGGCCTTCCGTGAACGCTGGTCGAGTGTATTATAGACAAGGACGGCGGGATCTTAATTTGAATTTTTGTTTTGTTTGTAAACTGCCGATACAGGCAGCTTTTGATATGAATGCTATACTACTTTGTATGTTGATTTTATTTTTGGAATTAAATATTTGTTTAAAAAAAAAAGGTGAAGGCTGCATCATTGGGGTCCTGGGGGGAGAATATATGGGGTGGCATCTGTTACATGCCACAGACCTGTGGCATGTAACAGATATTTAAGTTGGCTCATGGACTCGCCAGCCGCCTGTCACTTCTGCAGCAAGGAAGAGACCGTGTTCCATGTCTATATGGAGTGTGAGAGTGCAGCCCGTTTGACTATCTGAAGGGGATGCTCCTCAAGTTTTGGCTGCACTTTAACCCCACGCTCCTGATCTTTGGTCACCCAGTAGAGGGGGGAGGGTCGTTAGGGAGGGGGCGTCACCCTGACGGTTTGTTCCTGGGCCTGGCCAAGATTGCCTTTCGCAGATCCAGCAGTGGGCAGTCAAGGGTTCTGCACCAGTCGACTGCCTGCCCCTCTTCCGGGTCTACGTCCATGCCCGTGTGTCCCTACAGAGGGAGCAAACGGTATCCAGGAGGAGTCTAGAGGCCTTCCGTGAATGCTGGTCACCATGGGGAGTCGAGTGTTTGGAGATGAAGTTGACAATATTTTAATTTGATAACTATTTGATTGTAACTTGCCAATGGTAGTCTTGATTTTATTATTATTCTGTATTTGTGTTTGTTTGAATGAAAGCTCTTTGTATTTAAAAAAGAAGTGAAGGCTGCAGGTACGTTTGTGACCACAGGGAAGACAAAGGAAGAGACACACAGTGCAGGCAGTACTGTCCCCATTGCCCTCAGTAACACATTTCAGATACTGTTGGGGGAAGATGACCTTTCTGAAGGCAGCAGCAGTGGCCATGTCCGTGGCATCAAATCAATTCTGCATGAATACATCATCTTCACTGCATAATGAATCAAATCAGCTTCGCACCAGCAAAATGACTCAAAACTGCCTTGCTTCAACAACCATCACAAGAATGGACTGTCACAATGCATCTTCCCTAAGTGGGAGTACTAACCACTAAACAATTGCTGGGAAGTCAAACCATGGACACACTCCATTTTATGTGGCACTACAATCATGCTAAATGGGATGGAGTCCGAACAAATCTGGAGGCTCAAAACTTGGTATGCACGAGTTTACTGGTTTTGACTTGGCCTCTTTGGCCTGAAATGTTAACTCTGTTACTCTTCTCACAGATGTTCACCGACCTGCTGAGTGTTTCCTGCATTTTCTGTTTCTTTGAATTTCTATCAGAAAGTCAACAGCTGCAAGTTCCTGAGTCAGGAATCTTCATATTTCTGAAGATCTGTCCTGAGCTTGGTACATTAATGTAATCACTAGGCAAGCTCATCAACAACTGTACTTCCTTGGAAGATTGAGGAGATTTGTTTTGTCAACAAATACTCCGTTGAAGCTCCACAGATAGAGATTACATTGAGTGGTTGCATTGCGGCCTAGTTTCGCAAATCAAACGCCTAGGAATGGAGATTACAGACTTCTGTAGACACTGCCTGGATCATCACAGGTACTAACATCCCCAACGTCAAAAGGATTTTTTCGAGTCACTAACATCAAAGACCCACACCTCCCTGGCCATGCTGTTATTTCACGCGTACCATCTGGAAAGTGGTGCAGGAGCCTGAAAACCATGACCTCCAGGTCAAGACTAGCAGCAACCATCGCACTATATATCACAGACCTTGGCAACTTTAAACCAGTCCTGCAATGGACCAGAACTTTACTTCATTCGATGCCAGATCCACGCTCTCAACAAACGTTTCTTCGCCTATCTGGGCTCCACTAAGGATCACAAGCTTGCACGTCCCCAGACCAGTCCCTCCATTGACACTCCTTGACTCGACCGCTGCAGCTCCACTACTGGACCATGCCACCTGCCCTACCACCATGGGGCTAGGACTCCCGATGCCATAGCTGCCAAGAGGAGCAGCACCCACATCCACCACCACTACATTGACGACTGGATTGGTGCTACCATCCTGCACTCAAGATACACTTGGACCATCTCCTACATCTCCCTACATTTTCTTAATCTCACCGTCTCCATCACAGGAGATGGTCCAAGCCTATCAACTCACAATGACTCCCACAGCTATCTAGGCTACATGTCTTACCACCCTGCTTCCTGTAAAGACTCTATCCCCTACTCCCAATTCCTCCGTCTACGCCAAATCTGCGCCCAAGATGAGGTGTTCCATACCAGGACATCCGAGATGTCCCCATTGATTAGGGACAGAGGATCTCCTCGGTATCCCGCAGCTCCGCTCTTGCTCCCCTTCCCTCCAGTTATGACAGGAACAGAGTCCCCCTAGTCATCCAATACAGCAGATAATCCTCCGACATTTTCGCCACCTCCAACGGGATCCCACCACTAGCCACATCTTCCCATCTCCACCCCTTTCCGCAGAGACCGTTCCCTATGTAACTCCCTAGTCAACTCGTCCCTTCCCAAACTTCCTCCTCTCCAGGTACTTTCCCCTACAACCGCAGGAGATGCAACACCTGAGCAGGAGATGAACCTATACTGCCCTCCTCTGCTTCATCCAAGGACCCCAACAACCTTTTCAGGTGAAGCAGAGGTTCACTTGCACCACCTCCAACCACATTTACTGTATCTGCTGTTCTAGGTGTACCTGTAATATGCTCTCTGAAAGTGAAGGGGGCCATTCATACATGAGCACATTCACATTTTCTGCAAGTCCATCCAGGTGTGGACTCTTATATATCAGCGAGACCGAGCGCAGGACTCCTGCTTTTGCATTATTATGGCTGCCTAGTATTATGGTTATAAATTTATTCCATTTTTTTATTCCTGTTTTATCTGTGTATGTGAGTCAAGCCTGTTAAGCTGCTAGCTGCAAGAATTTAATCATTCTGTTACCGGTACATACGACAATTAAACACTCTTAACTCTCCAAGAATTACTGTGGGGCGTCAGCAGAAATGCAACCCACCACATTCTACAATGTCATGACTTAGCAGATTCCTCATTCTTCTCATCTTTTCAGTCAAGCCGGCGGGTCAAGACTGGTTCAATGAGGAGTGCAGAAGGGCACCTTCAGGTATGTCCAAAAATGATGACATGCCAGCTCAGTGCATCTTCAATACCATGCATGATCCACAGTAAAAGCGGCACACGCAGGCAGCATCCCTGGAGAGATGGAACGGGCCCCGTTCCAAGGAAGGAGATGGCCGGAGGCCCACAACAGCCTAGGATGTGTCGGGATGTGTCATAAGAACTAGAGGGTGGACTTTTAAAATGGCACTAAAATATGGCACCTCTTGCATACGGGCTCTGCAGACGATTTCTGTACACTTGCTAATCGAGGATCAGGGGTATGGCAATACTGTACAGGAAGCTTTGTGTGAAAAATAATTTCTTCTGTACGACATAAGGAAGACATTTAAAGACTGCATGGATGAACTACAAAAATTGTTCATCCCAGTTTGGCAAAAGAATAAATCAGGGAAGGTAGTGCATCCGTGGATAACAAGGGAAATCAGGGATGGTATCAAAGCGAAGGATGATGCGTACAAATTAGCCAGAAAAAGCAGCATACCGGAGGACTGGGAGAAATTCAGAGACCAGCAGAGGAGGACAAAGGGCTTAATTAGGAAAGGAAAAATAGATTATGAAAGAAAACTGGCAGGGAACATAAAAACTGACTGCAAAAGTTTTTATAGATATGTGAAAAGAAAGAGATTAGTTAAAACAAATGTAGGTCCCTTGCAGTCAGAAACAGGTGAGTTGATCATGGGGAACAAGGGTATGGCGGACCAATTGAATAACTACTTTGGTTCCGTCTTCACTGAGGAAGACATAAATAATCTGCCGGAAATAGCAGGGGACCGCGGGTCAAAGGAGTTGGAGGAATTGAGTGAAATCCACGTTAGTCGGGAAGTGGTGTTGGGTAAATTGAATGGATTAAAGGCCGATAAATCCCCAGGGCCAGATAGGCTGCATCCCAGAGTACTTAAGGAAGTAGCTCCAGAAATAGTGGATGCATTAGTAATAATCTTTCAAAACTCTTTAGATTCTAGAGTAGTTCCTGAGGATTGGCGGGTAGCAAACGTAACCCCACTTTTCAAGAAGGGAGGGAGAGAGAAAACGGGGAATTACAGACCAGTTAGTCTAACATCGGTAGTGGGGAAACTGCTAGAGTCAGTTATTAAAGATAGGATAGCAGCACATTTGGAAAGTGGTGAAATCATTGGACAAAGTCAGCATGGATTTACGAAAGGTAAATCATGTCTGACGAATCTTATAGAATTTTTCGAGGATGTAACTAGTAGCGTGGATAGGGGAGAACCAGTGGATGTGGTGTATCTGGACTTCCAGAAGGCTTTCGACAAGGTCCCACATAAGAGATTAGTATACAAACTTAAAGCACATGGCATTGGGGGTTCAGTATTGATGTGGATAGAGAACTGGCTGGCAAACAGGGAGCAAAGAGTAGGAGTAAACGGGTCCTTTTCACAATGGCAGGCAGTGACTAGTGGGGTACCGCAAGGCTCAGTGCTGGGACCCCAGCTATTTACAATATATATTAATGATCTGGATGAGGGAATTGAAGGCAATATCTCCACGTTTGCGGATGACACTAAGCTGGGGGGCAGTGTTAGCTGTGAGGAGGATGCTAGGAGACTGCAAGGTGACTTGGATAGGCTGGGTGAGTGGGCAAATGTTTGGCAGATGCAGTATAATGTGGATAAATGTGAGGTTATCCATTTTGGTGGCAAAAACAGGAAAGCAGACTATTATCTAAATGGTGGCCGACTAGGAAAAGGGGAGATGCAGCGAGACCTGGGTGTCATGGTACACCAGTCATTGAAAGTAGGCATGCAGGTGCAGCAGGCAGTGAAGAAAGCGAATGGTATGTTAGCTTTCATAGCAAAAGGATTTGAGTATAGGAGCAGGGAGGTTCTACTGCAGTTGTACAGGGTCTTGGTGAGACCACACCTGGAGTATTGCGTACAGTTTTGGTCTCCAAATCTGAGGAAGGACATTATTGCCATAGAGGGAGTGCAGAGAAGGTTCACCAGACTGATTCCTGGGATGTCAGGACTGTCTTATGAAGAAAGACTGGATAGACTTGGTTTATACTCTCTAGAATTTAGGAGATTGAGAGGGGATCTTATAGAAACGTACAAAATTCTTATGGGATTGGACAGGCTAGATGCAGGAAGATTGCTCCCGATGTTGGGGAAGTCCAGCTTAAGGCAATGTTGGGGTCACAGCTTAAGGATAAGGGGGAAATCCTTTAAAACCGAGATGAGAAGAACATTTTTCACACAGAGAGTGGTGAATCTCTGGAACTCTCTGCCACAGAGGGTAGTCGAGGCCAGTTCATTGGCTATATTTAAGAGGGAGTTAGATGTGGCCCTTGTGGCTAAAGGGATCAGAGGGTATGGAGAGAAGGCAGGTACGGGATACTGAGTTGGATGATCAGCCATGATCATATTGAATGGCGGTGCAGGCTCGAAGGGCCGAATGGCCTACTCCTGCACCTAATTTCTATGTTTCTATGTTTCTATGAAAGGTTTTAAATTGAAGAAAACGACAAGGAACCAACGTGAAAACCTGTCTGCTCTGAAATATTCTCTTAAAGAAGCTTCTACTGAAAAATGCTGGAGAACTATGTCACTGGGTAAGAACAAATCACTGCATGCATCTTTCTTCAAACTGTAAGCTTTACTTGTTTTAATATGTAATGCATATTCCCCATTCAGAAAGAATGTGACTTGATTTGTATTTTACTGGCATCTTTAGGTAGCAGCTATCTAATTCATATTGCACATACCTGCTATGTTTAATTCTTTCAATAGGCGAAGACAATGAAACCATGCATCTTGTATTCACTGGAGTTTAGCTTGTATTCACTGGAGCTTAGAAGGATGAGGGGGATCTTATAGAAACAAGGAATTCCATAAATTCACAACTCTCTGGGTGAAAAAGTTTTTTCTCAGCTCAGTCTTAAATGACCTCCCCTTTATTCTAAGACTGTGGCCCCTGGTTCTGGACTCGACCAACATTGGGAACATTTTTCCTGCATCTAGCTTGTCCAGTCCTTTTATAATTTTATATGTTTCTATAAGATTCCCCATCATCCTTCTAAACTCCAGTGAATACAAGCCTAGTCTTTTCAATCTTTCCTCATATGACAGTCCCGCCATCCCAGGGATCAATCTCGTGAACCTACCTCAATCACAAGGATGTTCTTCCTCAAATTAGGAGACGAAAACTGTACACAATACTCCAGATGTGGTCTCACCAAAGCCCTATACAACTGCAGAAGAACATCTTTACTCCTATACTGAAATCCTCTTGTTATGAAGGCCAACATTCCATTAGCTTTCTTCACTGCTTGCTTCTTCAAAGCCAACTTTCAATGACCGGTGTACAAGGACGCCCAGGTCTCGCTGCACCTCCCCCTTACCTAACCTGACCCCATTGAGATAATAATCTGCCCCCTTGATTTTGCCGCCAAAATGAATAACCTCACATTTATCTATATTATACTGCATCTGCCAGGCATCTGCCCACTCACTCAACCTGTCCAAGTCACCCTGCAACCTCTTAACATCCTATTCACAGTTCACACTGTCACCCAACTTTGTGTCATCTGCAAACTTGCTAATGTTGCTCCTAATTCCTTCTTCCAAATCATTAATATATATGGTAAACAGTTGTGGCCCCAACACCGAGCCTTGTGGCACTCCACTCGCCGCTGCCTGCCATTCTGAAAAGGACCCGTTCACTCCTACTCTTTGCTTCCAGTCTGCCAACCGATTTTCTATCCATGTCAACACCCTACCCCCAATACCATGTGCTCTAATTTTAGTCACCAGTCTCCCGTGCGGGACCTTATCAAAGGCTTTCTGAAAGTCTAGATACACTACACCCACTGGCACCCCTTCATCCATTTTACTTGTCACATCCTCAAAAAATTCCAGAAGATTAGTCAAGCATGATTTCCCTTTCATAAATCCATGTTGACGGACTAATCCTTTTACTGCTCTCCAAATGCCCTATTATTACCTCTTTAATAGTTGACTCCATCATCTTTCCCACCATCGGTCAGGCTAACTGGTCTGTAATTCCCCGTTTTCTCTCTCGCTCCTTTCTTGAAAAGTGGGATAACTTTAGCTATCCACCAATCCACAGGAACTGATCCTGAATCTATCGAACATTGGAAAATGATCACCAATGCGTCCACTATTTCTAGAGCCACCTCCGTGAGGACCCTGGGATGCAGACCATCTGGTCCAATGGATTTATCATCCTTCAGTCCCAATAGTCTACCCAATATTATTACTCGCCTAATGAAAATTTCCTTCCGTTCCTCTACCCCCTTTGAGAGCTAGCTCTCCCTAGTTTCATTGCATAGGCCTTGATGAGTGACATGAATTCTAGAAATGTAGCCTTAGTGTAAAGTCAAATGCTGTTAATTCTAGTTTTTGATTGTGACATGAAAACAGCATGAAAGAGAAAGGTGCAAGTACTTTTTGGATTTTTGCAATCTTGCACATAACATATGGTACAAGAATATGACCAGGAATTTTCAGTGCCATGTTAAATCATGATATGTGTATTAATATCCTCAATGTTGCTTCTTACTTTATAAGGTTAACATTTACAAAAATAATGTCAATCTACTCATTATCCAGCTTGTCGGTAAAATAAGCTGCAGGTCTTAATTTGTAACTTTTTAATGAAAAGTGGTATAACCTAATGTTTTATTATCAATCTGAAAAAAAAGCCTAGCAAGTTATAGGTGGATACAGGCAAAGAGGTTTTATTGGCGGATGGGCGGATAAACAGTTAAATAAAAAAGAGACAAGGCTGTCAGATAATGAGAGAAAATGAGTGAAATACAATGCAGGAGGGAGATAATGGGCTTATGTTCACTGGAATTTAGACTGAGCTTATATTCACTGGAATTTCGACCATTCTATTCCTTCCTCCAGTTTTGGGGGGGGGGCGTCCTGTGGCATCAGCTAATACACGGGCCACTTATGGTCGAACCCTCGTCAGTAGGTACGAGGGCTGGCACGTGACGTCATGGGCTAGAGGGAGTGTCCTGCTACTTAAGGTTATCTCACCTCGAGACCTTTGCAGTCAACAGGTAGCTGAGCCCGAGAGAACAGCCTCGCTCAGCTACAGCAGCAATGATAATATAGTTAGCGCACCAAGCTAACGTGTAGAACCTGAATACACGACTGTTTGAACCTGCCTGACGTCTGGCCTTATTCACCACGTTTGGTGCCGCTACAGGGGTAACTTTATCACACAAAGGGTGATGGGTGGATGGAACGAGCTGCCAGAAGAGGTAGTTGAGACTGGGACTATCCCAACATTTAAGAAACAGTTAGACAGGTACATGGATAGGACTGGTTTGGAGGGATATGGACCAAACGCAGGCAGGTGGGACTAATGTAGCTGGGACATGTTGGCTGGTGTGAGCAAGTTGGGCAGAAGGGCCTGTTTCCACACTGTATCACTCGATAATCTTTAGAAAATTAAATAGTTCATGTCCAGCATTCAGCTGAATCTGGACGACATTCAGCGTAGACTAAACAGTGGCAAGTAACATTCATACACAGAAGAATCAAAGATCAGCTCCAAAAATGGAGAATCGAACTGCATACAGATGATGTTCAATCGCATTAGCATTGCCAAGTCACACCAACATTCTGGGGTCGTCACTGGCCAGAACTCAACTAGATGAAACACAATTACTGTGGCTACAAGAGCTGGTCAGGGATTGTAGTAACCCATCTACTCATGTCCCGAAGTTTTCAACCAGATGCAAGGCAGGAGCTTGATAGGATTCTATCCATTTGCATCAATTAATGCATCTCCAACAGCATTCCCATAGTTGAGATCATTATTCAAAGCAGCCCACCTGTTTTGCATTCCACTGAAACAAGATTGATATTCTTTCCCCACACCTCCATTGTGCTAGGACTAGCTTTTATAACTCACTTGCCGGTCAAGAAGTCAACAGGACATTATCACATGTACTACGAGGCAGGTGCTCTCTCTTTAGTGAGATGATGAAGGGAGCCAAGAGGCCATCTCCACAGCAATGATGCCTTTCGAAGTTCACTCCAGCGCACAAGTATGTAGGTAAAGTGTGGCACCCAGGGAAGACTTTGTTCTTAAAAACAAATAGCATGGAGTAATGATTTGTAAGAACCAATAAACAATTGGGAAAATACCACAGCTGAGAAAGGTGGGTATAGGATCAGGAACATTCAGGAGTTAATATACAAAACCAAAGTATCAAATACAATGGAAGCAGAGGATCATTGGGATTATTTCTACCGCAAAAACTGAAGCCAGAGGGAGAAGAGCCATCTTTCTGGAAGTAATAGTCTGCTTTTTAACAAGAAAAAGGTTTTAAAAACCAGTGGGAAGAGTTGCAGTTTTTCAGAATTGCTGATTGTGGAGGCAGAACATAAGTGTGAAGCAGGTGTCCGACAGGCTTGTCTAGAGGGGGGAGGGGGAGAAAACAAAGCCTGGCAAGTGATCAAAAAGCATTTATTTCAAGAGAATTAGAATATAAAAACAGGGATGTAATACTGTGGCTTTAGAAGGCACTGGTCAGACAGCATTTGGAGTATTGTGAGCAGTTTTGGGCCTAAATCTGAGGTGGGGGCTGGCTGTGCCGACATCCAGAGGTGGTTTACGTGAATGATCCCGGGGACGATTGGGTTAACGTATGAGCGTTTGACCACTCAAGACCTGTACTCACTGGAGTTTGGAAAGACGAGAGAGGACCTCATTGAAACTTACAGAATAATGATAGGCCTGGATAAGGTGGATGTGGAGAGGATGTTTCCACTAGTGAGATGGTCTCGGACCACAGGGCACAGCCTCGGAATATAAGGACATACCTATAGAAAGATAAGGATGAATTTCTTCAGTCAGAGAGTGGTGAATCTGTGGAATTCATTGCCATAGGTGGCTGTGGAGGCCATGTCATTGTGTATACTTAAAGCAGAGATTGACATGTTCTTGATTAGGAAGGGTGTCAAAGGTTATGGGAGAAAGTAGGAAAATGGGGTCGAGAAGGAAAGATAGATGAGCCATGATTAAATGGCAGAGTAGACTCACTGGGGCGAATGGTTAAATATACTCGATTGACTTATGAACTTGTAAATGCATTTTAAATCGATTACTCAGGAAGGATACAAGTCACATTTACCACTCTGACGGTGACACAAAAACATTTAGGCTTTGCAAGTAAGGCAATTTGTAATGGGATTATTCGTTTAATTAAAGCAAAAGTGTTTTTCATACGTCTGGCAGGAGTATTTTGTGGTATTATCAGATGCTTGTAATCATGGGAAATATTAATGCAGTTTGTCACCCATGTTTACATGCAATTCTACAGTAGGTTTTAATGTCCAATGTTCCAATGACAGTCTAGAGTTGTCTACGACTTGTGTCTGAGTCCTGTCATTGGTTGGAATGACCAGTACCTAAAACCAAGCATTCCACATCACCTCATCAGTGGAATCAATGCTACACTGCACAGTGTGCTACCTTAGCAACGGAGCAGGAACAGTAACCCAGCTCTCACCTCTAGAATTCCATGTAAACTAAATGGTACAATTATATGGGGGATGTTGGGACAGAGACCGCTGCAGATGTACAAAGGCAATTTTTAACAATTGCAGAACAAGTTGGTTGAGTAGTCAGTTTAAAAAAGGAACACCGAACCTTTGGAACAGAGAAGCAAAGTATAAAAGCAAGGTATGCTACATTTTTACAAATCTCTTCTGCACAAGTCTGCTCGACTGCATTAAACAGCAAGAATGGTATCAAGATGAAAGGTTTCACTTACATGAAAAATCCAAAGAGGATTGTCGTGCTTAGAGAAGGTTAAAAGGAGTGTTCATAGATCAGTCAGGTACATATGGTTCTTGCCAAAGGCATAAAGGTTTCCAACCAAGGGATACTGATTTACTGAAAAAGAATCAAGGCAATACTTTTGATCTATTACGTAAAATAGCCAGGCATGTGTAAAGTATGCCTGGGAATCGAGAGACAATCCATTAATGACTTTGTTTGCCAGATTACAATTCATTCTTCATTACAGAAACTAAACAAGCATATGGCAAATTTGTTGTGCCTCAGCATTCGGTCCCTCCCTCCTGAATATAAAATTATATTCTGTGCCATAAATACTTTTCTATACCTCAATTAGATGATCTGCACAACATCCCTCTTCAAAGCTAAAAGCATAATCAATTCAGTTCCTCTAATATTTTTCTTGACATTCAATTAGACAATGACAGAGCAGAACACAGGCCGTCCCAGAGTAACAAATGCCCCACTTACGAGAAACCCATACATGTAGAAAAGCTCCAATACTAAATTCAAAAGTCCGATGTACATACATACGTTCATTTCTAGGAACGTTCGAACTAGTTTTGTCTCTTTTAACAATTGTTCCTTCTTGTGAGCATTATGTGTTTTTTAATGCCATTCAGTACAAAATGGTAAACATAGAGTGATTTTTGTCTATTTTCTGACATGTACAGAAAATCAACATCTGTACAAATGGAATCCATTTGTTAGTCAGGGAAGGCCTGTGCTCAGATTAATTTATGCACATTTGCTCTGAATCCCTCATTAACCCTCCCACCAAAATTCTTATCTAACATGGCAGTGAAAGTACCAACTGACCCACAGCATCCAAAAAGCCTTTTGGGGAGAGCGCTCCAGGTTTCCACTGTGTTGTGTGAATCAGACGTCTTGCCAGTTTCAAGGAATCGTAGAGTTGGTGACATAGAAGATGGTGTCCGTGCCGGCTGGAAAATTCCAGAACTTGATCCGTAGCCTTTCAGGCAGGCGCACTGTTCATCTTCCAAAATTCCGTAGGTTGCAGAATGGTTCACATAAATTGGAAGAGAGCAAATGACGCTATACTGGTTTATACCGAAGATAGACACAAAAAATGGTGTAACTCAGCGGGTCAGGAAGCATCTCTGGGGAAGAGGAATAAGTAACGTTTCGGGTCGAGACCCTTCTTCAGAAGGAGAAAGAAATAGATTCAATTTCCATTAGCCCTCCAGGTTATTCATATTCCGGAGAACCAAAACTTGCACTCTGATAGCAGTAAATCTGATGCAGTATTTTTTCCAGTGTGATTATTGCGCCCATTGGTTCAAATAGGGAATCTGTGGCCGAATAATGGTGCTCGCAAGCATTCCCTGCAGCCGGTCGACATCGCAGAACTGCAGCCAACACTGTGGGATCCCGTCCCACGCACTGCACTGACGCAAGCCACTATGATTTTTTAATATGCAAGCGAGCTACAGTGACGACCTGGCTGTTTTTTGTTTGTTTCAAATGCAGAAGCGAACGGATATAGTTAGAAATTAAATAAATAAATGGTTAGGTATAGGAAGGAACTGCAGATGCTGGTTTAAACAGAAGATAGGCACAAAAAGCTGGAGTAACTCAGCAGGTCAGGCAGCATCTCTGGAAAAAGGAACTACAGATGCTGGTTTATACCAAAGATAGACACAATAAGCTGGAGAACTCAGCCAGTCAGGCAACATTTCTGGAGAAAAGCAATAAGTGACGTTTCGGATCGAGACCCTTTTTCAGACTGAGAGTCAGGGGAAAGGGAAATTATCTATAGATGGTGATAGAGAAATATAGAACAAATGAATGAAAGTTATACAACAAAGTAACGATGATCAAGGAAAGGTGAGAGAAGGAATGTGTGACAATTCTGGTCGAGATCCTTCTTCTCCAGAGATGCTATCTGTCCCACTGAGTTACTCCAGCATTTTGTGTCTATCTTCAGTTTAAACCAGCATCTGCAGTTCCTTCCTACATACATGGTCCATTGTTGGCAGCGAAGATACACAAAATGCTAGAGTAACTCAGCGGGACAGGCAGCATCTCTGAAGAGAAGGAATTGGTCCTCCATCCTTTTCTCCGACTAGTTTTACTGTCCTCCTGATTAATTTTAATGTTTGCATACCTCGTTGTCACCTTCCCCTCAGCCAACAATGAACACAAAACACTGGAGTTACTCAGCGGGACAGGCAGCATCTTTGGAGGGTCTGAAGAAAGGTCTCGAACTGAAACATCACTCATTCCTCTGCTGTCTATCTAGGGTGGGGGTAGTGTGTAGGAAGGAACTGCGGATGCTGGTTTAAACCGAAGATAGACACCAAATGCTGGAAAACTCAGCAGGACAGGCAATATCTCCGGAGGGAAGGAATGGGTGACGTTTCGGGTCGAGATTCTTCTTCAGACTGAGAGTCGGGGGAAAGGGAGACAGAGATATGGAATGTTAAGATGTGAGAACCGAGATCAAAGGGGACTATGGTCAAGGAAGGTTCATTGTTAGCGGAGGGGAAGCTGACAACGAGGCAAACAATCAGTAAAATGGTTTAATCAGTGAAACTAATCGGAGAACTAGGAGGGGTGAGGCGGAGCGAGGGGGGAAGCAATGCTAACTTGAAGTTAAATAAATCAATATTCATACCGCTGAATAGATACAAAAAGCTGGAGTAACTCAGCGGGTTCGGCAGCATCTCTGGAGAAAAGGAATAGTGGACATTTTGGGTCAAGATCCTTCTTCATTCATACCACTGGGCTGTAAGCTGCCCAAGCGAAAAAAATATGATCTGCTGTTCCTCCAATTTACCTTGTAGGTATGTTACAAAACTTACCTTCAGTCGCGCTGTAATTCTGCCACTGGCCGTGTGCGCGATTTTGGCGCCTTTAAGGGGGGGCGGGGTTAAAACACGGGTTTCTCCCTTGTCCTGGAAATATTTTGTGGGAGTACAAACCTTGGCTGACAAAATCGTTCCTACCGGCGTTTTGTGAATTTTTAATTTTTATTAAATCGTCAATGTCAGCGCTACAGTCATTTCAAAAGCAGCTCCTGAAGCGTCAACGCCGATAACGGGGACGGATTTCACACAATGGACAGGTAAACGAAAGTGCTTTCTTTAAATGTATAAAAGTGCTTCTTAAGAAGCCTTTAATTCACATTTTGTCATGCGACCGGTGATTTTATTCCCCGAATTAACGGCAGTATTTTTCATGCCAATACGGGGTTAAATTCACCGCAAATCAACGTTCCAAAAGATCGCGTTCCAGTAATCCTGACTCGCAAGATGAATTAAATCCCCATTAATTTACAGGTATTAAACATTCAATTCCTTCCATTTGGCCTGTAAATTCATGAAAATTAGATTTAAAAATTATGTTATATTGTGAATTATTGTGTGAATGTTATTTGGACACTTAGGCTATTTAAAAATGTTAATCTTTTCTTAAGAAATTGATAGATGTTTAGATCTAGTAATTGAATTTTGTAATTAGCTACAATTAGGTAACTAACTAATTATATGCTTTACTTTCATGTCTTCGAAGTAAGATTGTTTCATATTTGTTTCAGAATGCTTCAATCTATAATACCTGAAAATTTCTTTCAGTTACCATAATTTTTAAGAAAGTTATGGGCTTTTAACTGTCCTCGATCACAGCTTTTGTGTTAAGTCAATGGAAAAGCAATAGGGAACTAGATGCTAATTTCTGAGTATGATAATGGCCATAACCTTTTTAATACTGAAGATATGAAAGTGAATTAAGTGTCAAATTAAACTTCTTTTTATGCTTTATCTGATGGGATAAATTGCAGACTTTATTTTTAAAATCTCAAAATTTTGTAACATTGCTATACCTTGGGCTTCACTCTGGCAGTGGAGAGTGGACGGAGAGAGAGACGATGCAAGGGTTACTTGAAGGTAGATAAATCAATGTTCATTCTTTAGTTTAGTGTTTAGTTTAGAGATACAGCGCGGAAACAGGCCCTTCGGCCCACTAAATCCACCTTCCCCTTTACCTCCACCTTCCCGCCCACGCTCTGTCCTCGACCGTCGTCATGGCCGCATCGACAAGATGGCGTCGCGTCACGTCACGTGGCGGCCACATTAATGACGGAGGCGGGACGTCAGGTGACCCTCAGTGCGGGTTGGAGAGGAGGGATCCCAGGATAAGGGGGTACGGACAAGCGAGAGAGGGGAAGGGGCAGAGGAGGTGGGGAGGAAGGAAGGAAGGTCAGCGCTCCTCGGACAACACCGGCATCATCGCCCCGCTGCCTTGGCCGTCCCTGTCCACCGCCAAGTTCCGCAGCCGGTGGGCCGAAGGGCCTGTTTCCGCGCTGTATCTCTAAACTAAAGAATGAACATTGATTTATCTACCTTCAAGTAACCCTTGCATCGTCTCTCTCTCCGTCTACTCTCCACTGCCAGAGTGAAGCCCAAGGTAAATTGGAGGAACAGCAGATCATATTTCGCTTGGGCAGCTTACAGCCCAGTGGTATGAATGAAGAAGGATCTTGACCCAAAATGACCCCTATTCCTTTTCTCCAGAGATGCTGCCGAACCCGCTGAGTTACTCCAGCTTTTTGTATCTATTCAGCGGTATGCATATTGATTTATTTAACTTCAAGTTAGCATTGCTTCCCCCCTCGCTCCGCCTCACCCCTCCTAGTTCTCCGAATAGTTTCACTGATTAAACCATTTTACTGATTGTTTGCCTCGTTGTCAGCTTCCCCTCCGCTAACAATGAACCTTCCTTGACCATAGTCCCCTTTGATCTCTGTTCTCACATCTTAACATTCCATATCTCTGTCTCCCTTTCCCCTGACTCTCAGTCTGAAGAAGAATTTCGACCCGAAACGTCACCCATTCCTTCCCTCCGGAGATACTGCCTGTCCTGCTGAGTTTTCCAGCATTTGTTGTCTATCTTCGGTTTAAACCAGCATCCGCAGTTCCTTCCTGCACACTACCCCCACCCTAGATAGATAGGAGAGGAATGAATGACGTTTCAGTTCGAGACCTTTCTTCAGACCCTCCAAAGCTGCTGCCTGTCCCGCTGAGTAACTCCAGCGTTTTGTGTTCATTGTTGGCTGAGGGGAAGGTGACAACGAGGTATGGAAACATTAAAATTAATCAGGAGGACAGAAAAACTAGTCGGAGAATAGGATGGAGGACCAATTCCTTCTCTTCAGAGATGCTGCCTGACCTGCTGAGTTACTCCAGCTTTTTGTGCCTATCTTCTGTTTAAACCAACATCTGCTGGCAGTTAATCAGTGGAAGCTGGAGAGGAGTTTAGTAAATGATAATACCTTTAATCTGTTTTTTACCATAAAAGAGTTGAAGGATGCAATTATGTCTGGGGCAAATACCACCCCGGGGAGAGATAGGTTGTCATATGAGTTATTTAAACATCTGGGTGATACTGTACTTGATGAAATCTTAGCTTTGTTTAATACTGTGTGGGCAGAGGGTTATTTACCAAAGGAATGGAAACATGCAGTCGTGGTCCCTATTTTAAAACTGGGCAAAGAGGCATCTGACCCTAGTTCATATCGCCCTATAGCGCTCACAGCAGTGCTCTGTAAAATTATGGAGAGGATGGTAACCAACAGACTAGTATATTTTTTAGAAACCAGAGCACTATTGGTTGATGTACAGAATGGCTTTAGGAATGGAGTCTGTATCAGTTTTGGATCAGGATATTAAAAGGGCATTTAGAAGCAAGGAAACAGTAGTGAGTGTATTCCTTGATATTGAGAAGGCATATGATTCTTTGTGGAAGGAGGGATTAATGATTCAAATTTTTGACTTGGGAGTCAGGGGACGAATGTTCAACTGGATTAAGGATTTTTTATTGAATAGAACAATACAAGTAATGGTTGGTAGTGTCAGATCAGAGACTGTAGAAATAGAGAATGGAACCCCGCAGGGAAGTGTTATCAGTCCAGTTTTATTTAATATCATGATAAACGACATATTTTGTAAATTAGAGAGAGGATTTGGTCTGTCTTTGTTTGCAGATGACGGGGCCATCTGGAAAAGAGGTTGTAATGTAGAGTTTGTTTTAAAACAGATTCAAAGAGTGTTAGTGTCTGTAGAGGAATGGGGGAACACATGGGGCTTTAAAATCTCTGCCTCTAAGACTAAATATATGGTATTTGGTTTTAAAAGAAAGTTACCTAAGTTAGGGCTGTATATGTATGGGTCTCTATTGGAGAAAGTAAAGGTTTTTAAGTTTTTGGGTGTTTGGTTTGAAGAGCGTATGACTTGGGCTGTGCATGTAGGTGAAATTGTGTTGAAGTGTGAAAAAGTTCTGAATGTTATGAGAAGTCTGGTTGGGTGTGAGTGGGGGGCCAACAGGGAGACAATGCTGCTAATTTATCAGGCCTTGATCAGATCTTCTCTTGACTATGGGTGTTTTGTGTATGGGTCTGCGTCTAAAACTGTTCTGGCTAGGCTAGATGTGTTGCAGGCAAAGGCTTTGAGGCTTTGCTGTGGAGCTTTCAGGACTTCCCCAGTCCCTGCCCTGATTGTTGAAATGGGAGAAATGCCCTTATGGTTAAGGCGCATTAAGCTAGGGTTACATTACTGGGCTAAACTTTGTGGGTGTAATGATACCTTCCCAGCAAGGTGTTTGTTGCAAGAGGTTGATGATGGTAACAAATATAACACATTTTTTGTCATTATAAATCAGTGGGCTAGGAAGCTGGGTTTGGAACAAGGGGGTATTATAGAGCATACAATAAGGCTACCTGTGCCCTATTGGGTTCTTCCTGAACTGTTTATTGAGCTTGCTTTTCTTCAGGAAAAAGATAAGCGCGAGGTGACTCCAAGAATAGTGGAATATCTTAATTCAATCAGTGAGAGCACTTTGATTGTTTTTACAGAAGGATCTAAAGATCCAGTTAGTGGGAGAGCTGGGTTTGGAGTGTATGTGGAGCAGCTTGGGTTGAAGATTGGCCGGCGCATTTCTGATGGAAGTTCTGTTTCTCACGACTGAATTAATGGCAATTCAATGGGCTCTATGGTGGATTGAGGAAGCCAGTTTTAGAGAAGTCATTATCTGTTCTGATTCTGCAGCTGCTCTTGAAACTTTAAGAGTAGGGAAATCTAAAGCTTGTCCCTGACATTCTAAATGAAATCTTGAGTGTGTTTTCTAGAATTGGGTTTGCGTGTAACATCACTTTTTGCTGGGTTCCCGGACATGCTGGGGTGAGGGGGAATGAGCAGGTGGACCTCATAGCAAATAGAGTTTAAGAAGAGAGAAATAGGTATCCATGTATTATTGGGGAGAGTGGAACTGAGAGAAATAATTAAAGAGGGCTTAACAAAAGAATGGCAGAGTGGATGGGAAATGGAAGTCAGGGGAGACACTACTTTTCTATACAATCTGAAGTTAGGAAAATATGTTTCTGTACATCTCTGTCCCGCAGGGACTCAGTTAAACTGTGTAGATTGAGGTTGGGACACTGTGGGTTAAATTACTATTTGTGCATTGTAGGGAAACATGTTTCTGGCTTGTGTGAATGTGGGAGTAATGAGACAGTTAAGCATGTTTTCCTATAATGTAAAAAGTATACGGTAGAAAGAAAAGTATTGTTTGTTAGACTGACAAGACTTGGAGTTGAGGCTTTTTCTGTTTTATCTTTGTTTGGACACAATGAGAAACATCAACTGATATCCAGGGCTGTTCTTCAATTCCTGCAAGTTACAGGACTGTATGTAAGAATTTAGTTCAAACTTTGACCTGTGGAGGGCAGTAATACACTTAGCAGCATCTACACTGCCGGAATCCTACAAGAAGAAGAAGACCCAGCATCTGCAGTTCCTTCCTATACCTAACCATTTATTAATTTTATTTCTAACTATCTCCGTTCGCTTCTGCATTTGAAACAAACAAAAAACAGCCAGGTCGTCACTGTAGCTCGCTTGCATATTAAAAAATCACAGTGGCTTGCGTCAGTGCAGTGCGTGGGACGGGATCCCACAGTGTTGGCTGCAGTTCTGCGATGTCGACCGGCTGCAGGCAACGCTTGCGAGCACCATTATTCAGCCACAGATTTCCTATTTGAACCAATGGGCGCAATAATAACACTGGAAAAAATACTGCATCAGATTTACTGCTATCAGAGTGCAAGTTTTGGTTCTCCGGAATATGAATAGCTGGAGGGCTAATGGAAATTGAATGTATTTCTTTCTCCTTCTGAAGAAGGGTCTCGACCCGAAACATCACTTATTCCTCTTCTCCAGAGATGCTGCCTGACCCGCTGAGTTACACCATTTTTTGTGTCTATCTTCGGTATAAACCAGTATCTGCAGTATCAAGCCGGGCAAAATGAACACGGCTTTTAGGTTGCCCGGCGGGACTTTAGGTGGCCATTGGCAACTGGGCAACCGTTAATTTCGAGCCCTGCTGTATGTTTTATCTTTGGTGTGCTAGTTGTAAATGTGCGCTGCATCTGCTAAATGATTTAGTTTTTATGTACCCTGCTACCATATCTTTAATTTAAGTCCACAGTCTAGCATTTCCCTAATGCTGATGCCAGCCTAACTGATCTGCAGTACCTCATTTTCTATCTCCCTCTCTCCAGAATAGTGAGGTGTCATTTGCTCTCTTCCAATTTATGTGAACCTTCTGCAACCTACGGAATTTTGGAAGATGAACAGTGCGCCTGCCTGAAAGGCTACGGATCAAGTTCTGGAATTTTCCAGCCGGCACGGACACCATCTTCTATGTCACCAACTCTACGATTCCTTGAAACTGGCAAGACGTCTGATTCCACAACACAGTGGAAACCTGGAGCGCTCTCCCAAAAGGCTTTTTGGATGCTGTGGGTCAGTTGGTACTTTCACTGCCATGTTAGATAAGAATTTTGGTGGGAGAGGTTAATGATGGATTCAGAGCAAATGTGCATAAATTACTCTGAGCACAG
>JAXLNO010001060.1:0-18212 GCA_038087875.1 Malacoraja senta
AAGGGCCTGTTTCCATTGCATTACTTCCACAACCCTCTCCCCCTCCGTCCACTCTCGATCTCCTCATCATTCTCCCTCCTCCACTCCCCCCTCCCCGTCTCTCACTCCCTCTCCCCGTTTCTCACTCGCTCTCTCCCCGTCTCTCCCTGCCTCCCCCATTTCTCTCTCTCTCTCCTCTCCTCCTCTTCTCTCCCTCCCTCTTCCCTTCTGTCGCTCGTCCCATCCATGTCTCTCTCTCTCCCTCCCAGTCTCTCTCTCCCCGTCTCTCTCTACTTCCCCCTCTCACTCTCCCGTCTCTCATTTCCTCCGTCTCCATCTTTGGCACCTCTCTCTCTCTCTCGTTTCTCCTTCCCTCCCTCCGTCTATCTCTAGACCTCTCTCTCCTCTCTGTACCTCCCTCCCTGTACCCTCTCTCTCTCGCCCCGTCACTTTCTCTCTCTGACTCTTCTGTCAGACACCCCTCCTTCCTGCTGCGACAAACGCCGAGACGCAGAGCGAGAGTGAGTGAAGAGGAGAGGGAGAGACAGACGGGAGGGGGGTGAGAGAAACGGGGAGGGAAACAAGAGAGAGTGAGAGGATTGGAGGGGAGGGGAGGGAGTGAAAGAGATGAGACGGGGAGGGGAGAGAGAGTGACTGAGGGGAGGAGAGAGAGGGGAGAGGGAGATGGAGAGGAGAGGGGAGGGGAGGGAGGGAGAGAGACGGGAGGAAGAGAGAGAGACGGGGAGAGAGACACGTGGAGGGAGAGCGAGATAGATGGTGAAGGAGGGAAACAGAGAGAGAGAGAGAGGAAAAGTAAGAGTGACGGGGAGGCGAGGGAGAGAGAGTGGGAGAGAGTGAGAGAGACGGAGAGGAGAGGGAGAGAGAGTCGGGGAGGGTGAGAGATAGAGACGGGTAGGGGAAAGAAAAAGAGACGGGTAGGGGAGGGAGAGATTGCCGGGGATGGAGGGAGAGAGAGTGACGGGGAGGGAAAGAGAGGACAAGGACGGGGGGACAGCGACGTGGAGGGAAAAAGAGAGAGAGGTGGAGAGGGAGGGGATGGGAGAGAGAATGGAGGGGAAGAGAGAGGGAGACGGGGAGGGGAAGGAGAGAGAGAGATGCGACGAGTAGGGGACCAGAGAGAGAAAGAGACGGGGAGGGGAAAGAGAGAGTGACGGAGACGGGGGAGAGAGACGGGAAGGGGGAGAGATGGAGGGGCGACGGAGACAGGGACACGGACCCCAACGTCCCACCCATTCCCCTGCCTCCCCTCCTCCCTCCCTCTCTCCCTCCATCCTCTTCCTCCCCTCTATGTTTACATACTGTTTGGTGCTGCTGCTAGTTGGGATGTCATTATTGTGTCTGGGATATTTGACAATGAAACACACGAGAGTCTTGACCCGCTGCCCCTCTCCCTCTTACACAGTCTCTCTCCCTCCGCGTTGCTCTCTTATCCATCCAGTCACTCCACTCTCTTTCTCCGTTCCCCCCTTCTTTCTCCTTTCTTTCTCCCTGTCTCTCCCTCCGGAGAAGAACGGGGGACCTCATTGATACAACGTTAAAGTCATTTGGCCAGAGACATTTGGCCAGACATTTAGACAGGAACATGGATAGGACAGGTTTAACGGTATACTTACAGGTGCCCTCCCCTAAATCCGAGTGGTTGAAATGCTCTCACGGAGACAAAGACCCGATGGGGAGAGAGATGGGGAGAGAGGGGGGAGAGTGGGGGAGATAGTGGAGAAAGGAGATAGAGGGAGTGAGAGAGGGAGAGAGAGAGAGAGAGAGAGAGAGAGAGAGAGAGAGAGAGATTAGATAATAATACTAATAATAATAATAATAATATCTTTTATTGTCATTGCACGTCTGTGCAACGAGATTTAGTATGCAGCTCCACCGATGTACAAGAAAAGTAAAATAAATAAATAAGCAACCTGAGTGAGGTGACCATCCGAGGGAGACTTTCCAGGGGGGGTGGGGGGGGGGCACTCAGCAGGGCCGGTTCAGAGCCGCTATAGCTCTTGGAATAAAGCTGTTTCTGAGTCTGGAGGTTCGGGCGTAGAAGGCCTTGTAACGTCTGCCGGAGGGAAGTAGTTCATACAGTCCGTTACAAGGGTGTGATGAGTCCTTATGGATGCTGACGGCCTTCCTGAGGCACCGTGTATGGTAGATGCCCTCCAAGGCTGGTAGCTCTGTCCCAACGATCCTCTGCGCTCTGTGGACGACGCGCTGAAGAGCTCTCCTCTCCGCCTCCGTGCAGCTGCGATACCACACAGAGATGCCATACGTTAATATGCTCTCTGTGGTGCAGCGGCAGAACATTGTCAGCAGCTGTTGGGGCAGACCAGTCTTTTTTAATGTCCTCAGGAAGAACAGTCGTTGCTGTGCCTTCTTGACCAGCGCAGCGGTGTTGGTGGACCATGTGAGGTCCTCTGAAATGTGAGTGCCCAGAAACTTAAAGCTGGACACTCTCTCCACACTTTCCCCGTAAATGGAGATTGGGGCGTATTCTCCATTATGGGACCTCCTGGAGTCAATAATCAGCTCCTTGGTCTTGGAGGTGTTTAGTGACAAGTTGTTATGAGCGCACCAGTCCGCCAGGTTCTGCACCTCCGCTCTGTATTTTGTTTCATCACCGTTGGTGATCAGCCCAATCACTGTTGTGTCGTCTGCAAACTTCACGATGGCGTTGGTGTCGAATGCAGGGACACAGTCGTGAGTGAAGAGGGAGTAGAGCATGGGGTTTAGTACACAGCCCTGTGGTGTGCCGGTGCTCAGGGTGATAGTGGAGGACAGGTGCGGGCCCAGTCTCACTGACTGCGGTCGCTCCGTCAGAAAGCTCAGGATCCAATCGCATATCGGCGAGCTGAGGCCTAGCTGGTGGAGTTTGGTGGTGAGCTTGGTGGGGATGACCGTATTGAATGCAGAGCTATAGTCATGGAAGAGCATCCTCACATACGTGCCCTGTCTGTCCAGGTGAGTCAGGACAGTGTGAAGAGCCAGAGAGATGACATCCTCTGTTGATCTATTTGCCCTGTATGCAAATTGATGGGAGTCCAGTGAGGCAGGGATGCTGGATTTGATATGGGAGAGGTCCAGCCTTTCGAAGCACTTCATTGGGATTGGAGTTAGGGCAACCGGGTGGTAGTCGTTCAGGTTGGTGACTTTGGACTTTTTCGGCACCGGCACTATGGTGGTTGTTTTCAGGCACTTGGGGACCGTTGCCAGAGATAGAGACAAATTGAAGATTCTCGTGAATACCTCCGCCAGCTGTACAGCACAGTCCTTTAGTACCCTTCCCTGGACTCCATCCGAGCCTGCTGCCTTGCGTGGATTGATCCTACGCAGAGCGCACTGTACCTCCTGGGTGCTCAGTGTTAAGGCCTGTCCCTCGGCCATGGCCGGGGTTATTCCACTCCTGGTGGTGTTGCCAGTTTCGAACCGGGCAAAGAAGGTGTTTAGTTCGTTCTTCTTTTCGTGTCTTTGAAGCTGGTTGGCTATATGACAGTTTCCCATTCCTTTACACAGTCCTTTGCGTTTTTATTGAACACTGCAAGATCCTTTGAGCTGCACTGGTTGGGTAGTAAGGGGCAGACAAGGCAGTGCTGCATTGTGTGGTCCTCTTCTCCACATTCACAGGTGATTTGGCCAGTTTCATAGCCCCATCTGGCCATGGCATCTTTTGATCGCCCTGTTCCTGTTCTCAGGCGGTTGAGCGTCTTCCACTGGACCCATGGTGCTTCTGAGCCCGGGGGGGGGGCTTCAGAAGGAGGGATACCCATGTCAGTTTAGTTCGTTGGCCAGTGTGATATCACCGTGGGGGCAGGCGGGGCTGCTCTTGTAGTCGGTGATGTCTATGACACCCTGCCACATGCTTCTGGTGTCCGCGGTGTTGAAGTGGCCTTCCACCCTTTGCCTGTGGATGTCTTTGGCCTTTTTTATGCCTTTCTTCAGGTTCGACCTGGCCGCACTGTAAGCAGAAGTGTCCCTGGATTTAAAGGCATTGTTGCGTGCCCTTAGCATATCCTGAACCTCCTTGTTCATCCAGGGTTTCCGGTTTGGGAACATCTTTATTTTCTTGTCCACTGTGACAGTCTCCACACAGCAGTTGATAGATAGATAGATAGACATTTATTGTCACGTACACCAATTTGACTTGCCATGCAGCACACAAATAAAGATTACATCAAAGAATTTAACAACATAAAAACATCCCCCCACAATGGTTTCCACTGTGGGGGAAGGCAGCAAAGTCCAGTCCCATCCCCAGTTCACCCATAGTCGGGGCCTATTGAGGCCTCTGCAGTCGCCGATACGGCAGTCCGATGCCTCAGGCCCTTAGTGGATGTGTACTCCTCCAAGTCTACCTCTGTACCACTGGTAGCCTGTTGTGCAAACAGGTCCCATTCGGTGCGATCAAAGCAGTCCTGGAGTTATAGAGTGGCGTCCTCGGGCCATATTTTGACCGTCCTTATTGCAGGTTTGGTCTTGCGGATGAGGGGTTTGTATGCAGGCAGTATAAACAGTGAGAGGTGATCGGATTGTCCCAGGGATGGGCGGGGGAGAGCTCTGTATGCGTCCTTGATGTTGGTGTACACTTTATCCAACGTGTTTGAGCCCCTGGTAGGGCACTGCACATGCTGGTGGAATTTGCGGAGTGTGGCTCGTAGGTCGACCTGGTTAAAGTCCCCTGCAACAATGAAGATTAGATTAGATTAGATTAGATTCCTTTATTTGTCATTCAGACCTTTCGGTCTGAACGAAATTTCGTTGCCTATATACAAATAAATAACAAAACACACAATAAACACAAATGAACATCCACCACAGTGAGTTCACCAGGCACCTCCTCACTGTGATGGAGGCAAAAGTCTTAAAGTCTCTGTCTCTTCCCTCTTTGTTCTCCCTCTGCGCTGAGGCGATCCAGGCTTCTGATGTTGTGACCCCGCCGGGTGATGGTAAGTCAGTCCCGCGGCTGAATCCGTGCTCCGCGACGGGCCGGTTCAATCTCCGCGGCCCGGGGTGGCCGAAGCTGCCGCCCTCCAGTCCAGCCGACGCAGCTGTAGTTGTGGGAGCTCCATCAAAACAGGTCACCCACCTGTGACCTGCGAGCTCCCGACGATGTCGTCCACTGGGCCAGCTGCGGCCGAGCCCCGGATTCAGGTCGCCACCAGTGTCTTTGGTCGCCACCGCCGGAACGCCACCACAGCCCGGTCGGCCAGCCTCGCGTTGGTAAGTCCTCGCTCTGCCTCCGGAGTCTCGAGGTCGGTCGCAGTTGGAGGCCGCCAGCTCCGCCATTAGGCCTCAGCGCAGACGGAGGCAGAGAAGGGGGATACGATAAGAAGAAGTCGCATTCACCCGCAGGAAGAGACAAAAATCATGTTTCACCCCCCCCCACCCACACATACACAACCCAATAAACTGAAATTTAACTAAAACAGGACAAAAGAAAACAACAAAAGTAAAAACAGACGGACTGCAGGCGAGCCGCAGCTGTTCACCAGCGCCGCCACGAGAGAGAGAGAGAGAGAGAGAGAGAGAGAGAGAGAGAGAGAGAGAGAGCGAGAGAGAGAGAGAGATAGAGCGAGAGAGCGAGAGAGTGAGTGGGAGAGAAAGAGAAATAGGGAGAAAAGCGGGGGGTGGAGAGAGAAGGATTGGGAGGGGAGGAGAGAGAGAGAGGGAGAGAGTAGAAGGTCTGGGCGAGGGAGAGAGCGAGACGGGGAGTGGAGGAAGTGAGAGACGGGATCTCGTCTGAAGAACGGTCTCGACCCGAATCATGTCCCATTCATTCTCCCCTGAAATGTTGCATGTCCCGCTGTTCCGCCAGAATTGTGTCTATGTTAAGCCAAGTTATGTCGTGCCCAGGTTAATAAACTGTGCTCAACATATGATGAGCGTTTGTCGGCACTGGACCTGTACTCATTGAAGTTCAGAATAACGAGGGGGGACCTCATTGAAACAACGTTTGTGACATTTGGACAGGTACATGGATAAGACAGATTTAAAGGGATATATACAGATGCCCTCCCCTAATTCTCTCATTTACAGGGGGAAAGATTTAATAGGAACATGAGGGGTAACTTTTCCACACAGAGGGTGGTGGGTTTTATGGAACAGCTGCCGGAAGATGCAGTTGAGGCAGGGACTATCACATCGTTTGGACAGGTACATAGATAGCACAGGTTTGGAGGGATATGGGCCAAACACTGGCAGGTGGGATAAGTGTAAATGGAGCATTTTGGTCAGTGTGAGCAAGTTGACGGAAGAGCCTGTTTTCGTTGTATTACTTCCACAACCCTCTCCCCCCTCCGTCACTCTCTTGATCTCCCCTTCATTCTCCCCCTCCTCCACTTCCCCCTCCCCGTCTCTCCCTCCCTCTCCCCGTTTCTCACTCGCTCTCTCCCCGTCTCTCCCTCCCTCCCCCATTTATCTCTCTCTACTCTCTTCCTCTTCTCCCCCTCCCTCTCCTCTTCTCTCGCTCGCCCCATCCATGTCTCTCTCTCTCCCTCCCAGTCTCTCTCTCCCCGTCTCTCTCTACTTCCCCCTCTCACTCTCCCGTCTCTCATTCCCTCCTCCATCTTTGGCACCTCTCTCTCTCCCGTCTCTCCATCCCTCCCTACGTCTCCATCTCTAGACCTCTCTCTGTCCTCTCTGTTCCTCCCTCCCTGTACGCTCTCTCTCACGCCCCATCACTTTCTCTCTCTGACTTTTTCTGTCAGACACTCCCTCCTTCCTGCTGCGACAAACGCCGAGACGCAGAGCGAGAGTGAGTGACGAGGAGAGGGAGAGACAGACGGGAGGGGGTGAGAGAAACGGGGAGGGAAAAAGAGAGAGAGAGAGAATTGGAGGGGAGGGGAGGGAGTGAAAGGTTTGAGACGGAGATTTAGTTCGACCGAGTTCGAGTACGAGTTCGAGATCATGTTCGAGATACAGTTAGTTCGAATTCGAATTCCAGGTAGAGTTCGAATTCTAGTTCAAGTTGGAGTTCGAGCTCGAGTTCGAGTTGAATAAATGAATGAATGAATGAATGAATTTATTGGCCAAGTATTCACATACAAGGAATTTGCCTTGGTGCTCCGCCCGCAAGTCGAACTCCAACTCGAGTTTATCGAGTTCGAGATAGAGTACGAGTTCGAGTTCGAGATCGAGATAGAGATAGAGTTCGAGTTCGAGTTGAATGAATGAATGAAAGAATGAATGCATGAATGAATGAATGAATGAATGAATGAATGAATGAATGAATGAATGAATGAATGAATGAATGAATGAATGAATGAATACATTTATTGACCAAGAATTCACAAACAAGGAATTTGCTTTGGTGGTCCGTCAGCGTCGAACTCGAACTCGAGTTCGAGTTCGAGTTCGAGATCGTATTCGAGTTCGAGTTCGAATTCGAGTTCGAGATAGAGTTCGAGTTCGAGTTCGAGTTCGAGTTTATTTTATTTTATTTAATTTTATTCTTTATTTCGAACAGAATAAAATAATAAAAAGCAAGTGTGAAACAGCATACAAAAAAACAAAACAAGAATATTTATAAAGTGTCATAAACAATATCTATAAATAAATGAAATCGTATATGTCCGAAAAGGAGCAGGAAGAAGCCAAAGCTTATTATTTCCCATCCCCTTATTCAACTGCTTATAATTATCGTATACACATTTAGCAGCTATATGTACACCATATGTACACCAGCAGCTATATGTACACCAGCAGCTATTATTTACATTTATACACTAATCAAATATTTACAAAGCCATACAAAAAAAGAGAGAAAAAAGAAAAGAAAAAACCCTCATATACTATACAGTATCCCTCAGTCATATATACAACCCATACCCCTCATATACTATACAGTATCCCTTAGTCATATATACAACCCATCACCCTATAATCACCCTTCCCGATACAATCAGTATAACAAATATCCCACTCACAATCACCTATCCTCATCCGAATATCCTTTAAAAAATGTGTTTTTTCACATCTTTTTAAACTGAATTATGTTTGTGCTAAGCTTTATCTCCTGTTCCAGACCATTCCACAAATTCACCCCACAGATTGCTATGCACATAATTTTAAGAGTTGTTCTGATATTGTGTTTTTAAAAATTATTTTCCCCTCTCAAATTATACCCACCCTGTCTTTCCATAAACATTTTTTCTCGAGTTCGAGATCAAGTTCGAGCTCGAGTTCGAATTGAATGAATGAATGAACACGTTTATTGGCCTAGTACTCACATACAGGGAAGTTGCCTTGGTGCTCCGCCCGCAAGTCGAACTCAAACTCGAGTTCGAGATCGGGTTCGAGTTCGAGATAGAGAACGAGTTCGCGTTCGAGTTAGTTCGAGTTCAAGAATCAAGAATCAAGAGAATTTATTGTCGTCATGTGTCCCTGATAGGACAATGAAATTCTTGCTTTGCTTCAGCACAACAGAACATAGTAGACATTGACTACAAAACAGACCAGTGTGTCCATATACCATTATCTACGTAAAAAGTACAAATAACAGATAATGGACTATTAATGTTCAGAGTTTTGTCCGAGCCAAGTTTAAAAGCCTGATGGCTTTGGGGAAGTAGCTATTCCTGAACCTGGTCATTGCAGTCTTCAGGCTCCTGTACCTTTTACCTGAAGGTAGCGGGGAGATGAGTGTGTGGCCAGGGTGGTGTGGTTCCTTGATGATGTTGCCAGCCTTTTTGAGGCAGCGACTGCGATAGATCCCCTCGATGGAAGGGAGGTCAGAGCCGATGATGGACTGGGCAGTGTTTACTACTTTTTGTAGTCTTTTCCTCTCCAGGGCGCTCAAGTTGCCGAACCAAACCACGATGCAACCGGTCAGCATGCTCTATACTGTGCACCTGTAGAAGTTCGAGAGCGTCCTCCTTGACAAACTGACGCTCCGTAATCTTCTCAGGAAATAGAGGCGCTGATGTGCTTTCTTAATAATTGCATCAGTGTTCTCGGACCAGGAAAGATCTTCAGAGATGTTCACGCCAAAGAATTAGAAGCTCTTGACCCTTTCAACCATCGACCCAAACGGGACTGTGGGTCCCCATCCTACTCCTTCCAAAGTCCACAATCAGTTCCTCGGTTTTGCTGGTGTTGAGGGCCAAGTTATTGTGCTGGCACCATATGGACATTTGCTCGATCTCTCTTCTATACTCTGACTCATCCCCATCAGTGATAGGTCCCACAACAGTGGTGTCGTCAGCGAATTTGATGATGGAGTTCGCACTATGACTGGCTACGCAGTCATGAGTATAGAGTGAGTACAGCAGGGGGCTGAGCACGCAGCCTTGAGGTGCTCCCGTGCTGATTGTTATCCAGTCTGACACATTTCCACCAATACGAACATACTGTGGTCTGTGAATGAAGAAGTCGAGGATCCAATTGCAGAGGGATGCGCAGAGACCCAGTTCTGCGAGTTTGGTAGCCAGCTTGGAGGGGATGATTGTATTAAATGCCGAGCTGTAATCAATGAATAACAGCCTGACATATGAGTTTGTGTTGTCCAAGTGGTCCAGAGCGGAGTGGAGGGCCAGAGAGTTCGCATCCACCGTTGATCTGTTGTGGCAGTAATCGAACAGCAGGTGGTCCAGATTTTTGTCGAGGTAGGAGTTGATTTGCGCCATGATGAACCTCTCAAAGCACTTCATCACCACAGGCGTTAGTGCCACTGGTCGATAGTCATTGAGGCACGTCACTTACTCATCTTGGGCACCGATATAATTGATGCCGTTTTGAAGCAGGTGGGAACCTCGGACCTCAGAAATGAGAGGTTGAAAATATCCGTAAAAAGTCCAGCCAGTTGGTCCGCACAGGTTTTTTTCGAACACGACCAGTTCGAATTGGAGTTGGAGTTCGAGATAGTTCGAGTTCGAGATAGAGCTCAAGTTCAATGAATGAATGAATGAATACATTTATGGGCCAAGTATTCTCATACAAGGAATTTGCATTGGTGCTCCGCCAGCAAATCGAACTCCAACTCGAGTTCGAAATAGAGTACGAGTTCGAGTTCGTTTCTGGGAGATAGAGTTCGAGTTCGAGTTGAATGAATGAATACGAATACGAGTACGAGAGAGAGATAGATAGATAGAGAGAGAGAGAGAGAGAGAGAGAGAGAGAGAGAGAGAGAGAGAGAGAGAGAGAGAGAGAGAGAGAGAGAGAGAGAGAGAGAGAGAGAGAGAGAGAGAGAGAGAGAGAGAGAGAGAGAGAGGAGAGAGAGAGAGAGAGAGAGAGAGAACGAATTCGAGATTGTTGATTTGTAGTGCTTATAATAACAATGGCCTTACACCATGTCAGTTATAATAGAGTTTATTGGTTACAAGCACTACAACTTCTCACTTAGGAGCTCAATTTAAGACTAACGGAATGCAGCAGACCGTGACGCTAACAAGCTAGTGGGCGTAACTACAAATGGAAGACATAGCATGCCACGAATCTACATCCCCCTCTTAAAGAATCAATAACGATGTATATCCATAACTAAGCAAAGCAAATATCACCACCGGACAGACTGGTGGAAAGTGAAACATAGTCCGGATACATCACGATCGGCCTGCAAACACGACCGGGACGTGTACGATAGAGGCCATCTCCATTATTTTTCTCTGGGGAAAGAGCAGACGATATCACCGCCGTGGGGGAGTGGACGAACGTCCCTGGAGTCGAAGCAGGAGAATGTGGCGCAGGCGAAGATGGAACAGACAGAGGAACTGTCGCAGGCATGGATTGTTGTGCTGGCAAGAGCATGCGGGGGTCACTAGATGCAGATTGCAATGAACTTGTACGATCCGGAAAATAAGGAGGAGGGATTGACTCGTTCACAGGCAGAAGATGTCGCATCAGTAGGTGCCGCCATCGGCTCTAACAATGTACCAGCGTGGCTCCGAAGCGGGACCAGATACCACCCCAATACGATCATGGCCTTTGCCAGTCTGTAAGAGGACCACCTGTCCTTTGGTCAATGGTGGCATTGGCTTACTCGTCTTGTCGAACCATATCTTTTGAACGTCACGCTTTTGTTGCAATCTGGATTGAACCTCCTTTGGCGGAAACACATGTGGGGTTAATGTTTGCTCCGCTACGGGAAGCGTGGAGGAGGAGAGAGAAGAGGGGAGAGAGAGGAGGATAGAGAAGGGAGAAAGAGAAGGGAGGGAGAGAGAAGAGAGAGAGGGAAGAGGGAGAGAGAAGGGGGAGACGGGAGCGTGGGGTTCATTTTCCCACACAAGCCATAGGTGACTGGGCAATCTGAACCCAAGCACCAAGTTGAAAGCGGCCGAATGTGTGCATTCCTCGGAACAGCCGCCATTCTCCCACCGCCACCCTCCGTGAGCTGCGGGTCGGGTGGAGCGGAGGTTTGGGACAATGTTCATGCCTTCACATTGATGTGATGGACGCGGGGGTCTGGACAAATCGCTGACAAGTCCGTTATTGGACTTTTCTGTTGAGCGGCAGTCGGTCCTTAGGATTGTTGGCGCCTTTCGGGTAGGTGGCGTTTTGACAGAACGGCCATTTGGTAAGTTTGCTTTTCGGCGTCGCAGCTTTTCGGTACGTTGGCTTTTAGGTGTCCCGCCCTTTCGGTTAGTTTGCACTTAGGCATCCCGTCCTTTCGGTTAGTAGGCGTTTCGTCCTCGGACCCTTTCGTTTTATTGGCGTTTCGGCCTCGTTTCCATTCGGTTCTTTGGCTTCGACTTCTTTGCTTCGGCTTCCTGTCTGTCGGCGCCACGTCTGGGTATCATCTGGCCAGCCGTGCTTAACGACAGAAGTTGGCGACCGTAGGGTCTTGTCGGTGGCAGTCTGGGCAACCAGGTCCTCCATCCAAGATGAAGGGATGAAGGATACAGTCATCACGATAAAGTCATCATCCTGCGAGGGCAGATCCTCGCCGGTCGTCCGAGATGCATGTGAAAGAGTGTCCGCCAGGTGCATATCCATTCCACGTTTGCAGGTCAGGACGATGTCATATTTGTGAAGTTGTAGTAACATTTGTTGTGGGCGCGCTGGAGGGTTATGAATAGGTTATTGAAAATGCTGATAAGAGGTTGGTGGTCGGTTTAAATTGTAATAGTGCGACCAAAGATGAAATCGTTGAACTTTTTGCAGGCGAACACAACCGCAAACTGCTCTTCTCCGAATTGGGCGAATCGTTGTTCTGTGACAGACATGGTTCGCGAGGCCTAGGCGACAGGTTTATTGCAATGGCCATCATTCTGAAGGTATGCAGCGCGCAGCCCGTGTTGTGAGGCGGCACATGGCACATGGCAGTAATAGGCAGTCTAGGATCAAAGTACGCTAGAGTAGGGGTGGCCGACATCTGCCGTTTAAGAATGTCAAATGCTGTCTGTTATTGCTCATGCCAGGTCTAAGCAGATTCGTTGTTTGTGAGATGGCGCAATGGGGCTGATATTTCGCTGAAATCTGGAATGAATTTGCTCAAATAGTTAGCCATGCGAAGGGACCTCTGTAAACTGAGCACATCTGTGGGTGCTGGAAGCTCATTAATTGCACTGGTTTTCGCTGGATCCGTTTTTAGGCCGTCTTTGGTAAATATATGGCCTAAGTATTTTCCCTCGTTCACTCTGAATTTGCATTTTTTAGGATTTAGCTTGAGATGGATGGCCTCTGCACGCCTCAATACTTTTGTCAGATTGGCATCGTGCTCCTTGACCGTTTTCCCAGCAATGAGGATATCGTGCACTACGATGGAGCATGGGTATCCTGCAAACAATTATTCCATGGATTGTTGAAATACTTCACTGGCAGAACTTATACCAAAAGGCATCCTCAGAAATTTATGACGTCCGAACGGAGTACTGAAAGTTGTCAACTTGGAGGAGTTATGTTCCAGTGGAATCTGCCAGAATGGGCTCTTGGCATCTTGCACTGTGAAGATACTTGCTTTAGCCATCTGCGCCGCAATCTCGTCCACAGAGCACATAGGATAACTTGCCGTTTAATTTCTGTATTTAGGTCCTTGGGGTTGATACAAATCCGTATCTCATCTGTTATTCTTATAAGCGACAACCATTGTGGAGACCCAGTCCGAGGGGTCAGTTACTGGAGTAATCACACCCAGTCACCATTCTGTTAAGTTCACTTTGAACGCGATCCCGCATAGCGTGGGGAATCTTGTGAGGCGGACGAACAACTGGGATTGCCTCAGGGTCAATAGTAATCGTGGATCTAACAGGCAACTTGCCCAGCTTCTCATTAAACAAATCCTTGTATTGTGTTGGAATTTGATGTGTAAAATCATTGTCTGTAGACAGTGGACAGACAGAAGGGCCGAAAGAAACCAAACCCATGTCTAGGCTTGCATCGGCACCCAGCATGGATGGTACCTTCTCGCGTACCACGTAGAAATCCAGGATGTGGTCACGTGAGTTGTGACAGCAACGTAACTCTACTTGGCCGATAGGGTGTAGTCGAGAACCATCAAACGAGACAAGTGATGCAGTTGTATGAGTTAAAGTTTCTGTGATTTTCAGCATCTGGAAGAGGGCCAAAGAGATTACATGCAGCGCGCCCCCGTCGACCTTGAGATAAAGGGTTCTGCCATTAATAAGCAATTCAACCTTGGGATCTAGCCGGTTGGGCACTGAATTAGACAAGGCATTTACATCAATCTCTGCACTATCGCCATCTGTTTGTACATCCATGGGAACTAGGTGTGCGAACTCGGAGCGTGAATATTCATTATGGTTTGGCGAGTTGACAGACTCTCATTTGAAATCTGTCACTGCGTGAACGACAGCATTTGACGAAATTGTTTCTTTTATTGCAGAATCGACAGTTTTCCATACGCGAACTGCAATATGTGAACCCCCACAGTTAAAACAATTAGCGATCAATCTTAGGTTATTCGCTGGCCCCTGTGACGAGCGAGCAGGAGTTTGATAAGACAACCTGGCCGCATTAGCTTCACGAGCAGCAGAGTGTCCAAGAGATTGAATGTGAGCATTAGTCAGTTCAGCTATGCGACAGCGGTGTTCAACAGCCGCTAAAGTCAGGTCAACTTCCTGCAGTAATTCATCGCGTAATTCATCATTCAATATGCCATGGATTAAGCGTCCCGTACAAGACTATATTGCATCTCTCTGAAATCGCATCGACTAGCGACATGCTTCAGCGCATTAACATGTAGTTCAACAGGTTCTCCTTGTTTTTGACTTTGAAAATAATTATGGCGTTCCATGCACACATTAATTTGTAACTCACATAATTGTCAGAATTTACGTAGGAGACATTCAGGATCACGGCGAGACTCCGCAGCAATTTGATCACCGTTGGCATCAACTCTAGCCGGTGCATGGTGAAATCTTCTGGCACGACGAGCAGCCTCAGTGCCTGCCAAATTGAGAAGAATTCATGCACGAAGAGCAGGATCAGCAGCAGGAAATGCAGCCTCAACGTAGATTGAAAAATCCTCTTCAAACACACGCCATCGCTCTGCAAGATCTGCATCGAACACCAAGATCCCTGGCTTCCTGAGAGCAGAAGCCATTATCCACAGTAGAAAAATAACAAACCAAGATTTAAAAAAAATAGAATCAATTGAGGAGTAAGTCCGTACACTCTGACACCATGTCGATTGATGTCCTTATAATAAGAGTAGCCTTATATCAAGATAAGGATTCTAAGGATAAGTACATGGAGGGC
The DNA here is from genome assembly GCA_038087875.1 of Malacoraja senta. NCBI lineage: Eukaryota > Metazoa > Chordata > Chondrichthyes > Rajiformes > Rajidae > Malacoraja > Malacoraja senta. Next base: position 14,641 of record JAXLNO010001060.1, read on the forward strand.
GAGGGGGAGACGGGGAGGGAGAGAGAGAGACGGGGAGGGGAGGGAGGAAGAGGTGTGGGAGAGGGGCAGGGAAGGGACGGGAGAGAGCGACGGGTAGGGTAAGAGAAAGTGGGAGGGAGGGGGGGAGAGAGAGGGACTGGAACAGAGAGAGAGATGGAGAGAGAGGGAGAGATGCAGTGAGAGTGAGAGCGAGAGAGACGGGGAGGGGAGGGAGACGGAGAGACTGGGAGGGGAGGGAGAGAGATAGACGGGGAGGGAGAGAGAATGAGACGGAGAGAGAGTGATGCGGAGAGAGGAGGGAGAGGGACGCGGAGGGAGAGAGATAGACGGGGAGGGAGAGAGAATGAGACTGAGAGAGAGTGATGCGGAGAGAGGAGAGAGACGCGGAAGTAGAGAAAGACGGGAGTGGAGGAGAGAAATAGACTGGGAGGGAAGGGAGAGATAGTGGAGAGAGACGGGAAAGGGAGGGAGACGGGTCGGGGGGTAGAGAGAGAGAGAGAAACGGGCAGGAGAGGAAGACAGAGAGACGGGGAGGGGAGGGAGAGATAGGCGGGGAGGGAGAGATGGGAAGAGGAGGTAGAGAGAAACAGGTAGGAAAGGGAGAGAGAGACGGAGAGGGAGAGAGAGATGGGTAGGGAGAGAGGGAGATGGGTAGGGAGAGAGAGAGAGATGGGGAGGTGAGGGAGAAAGACGGGTGGGGAGATAGAGACGCTGAGGGAGAGAGGCACGGGGTGGATATAGATAGGGCAAGAAAGAATGAGACGGGGAGACAGAGAGAGAGAGACGGGGAGATGGAGAGAAACAGACGGGTGGGGAGGTAGTGAGAGATGGGGAGGGGAGGGAGAGAGAGCGAGAGGGGGAGAGAGAGCGGCATTAAACAGCGAGAGACGGGGGAGAGAGAGCGGGAGAGAGAGGGAGAGAGAGGGAGAGAGAGAGAGAGAGAGATGATGACCGTTTGTCGGTACTGGGCTTGTACCCACTGGAGTTTAGAAGAACGAGGGCGGACCTCAATGAAACGTTTGTCATTTCGCCACACATTTAGACATGTACATGGATAGGACATGTTTAAAGGTATATTTACAGGTGGCCTCCCCTTATTCCCGCATTTACAGGTGCCCTCCCTTAAATCCAAGTGGTAGATTTGCTGCCTCAAGGGCCAGAGACCCCAGTTCGATCCTCACCACGGGCGCGGTCTGTACAGAGTTTGCACTTTCTCCCCGCGACCTGCCTCGGGCCGGCACCGTGCGTCCAACTCACCCCCCCCCTCCTCTCTCTCCCTATCCAGAGGATATAGATTCAAGGTGATGGGGAAAATATTTAGTAGGGACCTGAGGGTTCCTACATTTCCACACAGAGGGTGGTAGGTTGGTAGGTTGTATGAACCAGCTGCCGGAAGATGTAGTTGAGGCAGGATTATCACAACGTTTGGACAAGTACAGCGATAGGACAGGTTTGGAGGGATATGGACCCAACGCGGGCAGGTGGAATAAATGTAGATGGGGCATGTTGGTCAGTTTGGGCAAGTTAACCAAAGGACCAATTTCCATCTTGTGTTACATCCGCACCCCTCTCCCCGTCACTTTCTCGGTCTCTCCATCACTCTCCCTCAACCTCTTCCCTTTTCCCGTCTCTCCCTCCCTCTCGCCCTCTCACTTTCTCTCTCCCTGCCTCTCCCTCCCTCCCTCCTTCTTTATCTCTCCACTCTCCCCATCTATCTCTCTCCCCGTTTCTCTCTCTGTTCCTCTCCCCGTCGCCCTCTCTACGACTCTCTCTCCCCGTATCTCTCTACTTCCCCCTCACTGTCTCTCCCTTCGTCCATCTCCCCATCTCTCTCCCTCTGCCCCGAGACCATCCCCTCAGTCGATGACCCCTGCCACATGCAGCCCCACCACTCATTTACCACCCCATCACACACACACACCTTCTACATGTTCATCATGTCGATGCCAAAGTGAGAGGTGCTCGGCCAGTCCGGGATCTAATACCATCTCGTCCTCTTCGTACGTGTACACCTCCAGAAGGGCGGGGGAGTGAGACGGGGGTGTCAGACACTCCCTCCCTCCAGTTGTGGCCGAGACGGGGAGCGGGAGTGACGAGGAGAAGGAGCGGAGGGGAAGATGACAAGGAGAGAGACGTAGAGGGGAGAGAGAGGCAGGGAGGGGTGAGAGAGGTAGGCGGCAGAGAGAAAGAAGGAGAGGGAGAGAGACGGGGAGCAGAGAGAGGACACGGGGAGAGACACGTGGAGGGAGAGAGACATGTTGAGGGAGGGATAGAGAGACATGGGGAGGGGGAGAGAGAATGTAAGAGTGATGGGGAGGCGAGGAGAGACGGGATGGGAGGGAGAATGTCGGGGAGGGAGAGAGAGAGAGACGGGTAGGGAAGGAGAAAGAGACGGTAGAGAAGGGAGAGAGAAGAACGAGGAGGTCAATGAAACAACGTTAAAGGTAATTTGGCCAGATACATTTGGCCAGACATTTAGACAGGTACATGGATAGGACAGGTTTAAAGGTATAATTACAGGTGCCCTCCCCTAATTCTCTCACTTACAGGTGCCATCCCTTAAATCCATTTGGTAGTTGCTGCCTCACAGCGCCAGAGACCCGATGGGGAGAGAGATGGGGAGAGGTGGGGAAAGAGGGGGTAGAGGGGAGAGAGAGACACACAAAGAGAGCGAGAGAGAGAGAGAGAGAGAGAGAGAGAGAGAGAGAGAGAGAGAGAGAGAGAGAGAGAGAGAGAGAGAGAGAGAGAGAGAGAGAGAGAGAGGGAGGGGGAGAGAGAAAGAGAGAGGGGATGGAGAGAGAAGGATGGGTAGGGAGGAGACAGAGCGAGACGGGGAGTGGAGAGAGTGAGAGATGGGGTCTCGTCTGAAGAACGGTCTCGACACGAATGTCTCATTCATTCTCCCCAGAGAATCTGCATGCCCCGCTGAGTTACGCCAGAATTGTGTTTGTTTATGTTAAACCAAGTTGTCGTGGCCAGGTTAATAAACTGTGCTCAACATATGATGAGCGTTTTTAGGCACTGGTAGGGGAAGGAGGAAGAGACGGGTGGGGGAGAGAGAAATACCGGGGAGGGAGGGGGAAAGAAGAACGAGGGAAGCCAGTGCCGAGCGTTTGTCGGCACTGGGCCTGGACCCACTGGAGTTTAGAAAGAGGGGAGACCTCAAAGAAACGTTTGTCATTTGGCCGGATACATTTGGCCATACATTTAGACAGGTACACGGATAGGACATGTTTAAAGGTATACTTACAGGTGCCCTCCCCTTATTCCCGCATTGACAGGTGCCCTCCATTAAATCCAAATGGTAGATTTGCTGCCTCACAGCGCCGGAGACGCGAGTTCGATCCTGACCACGGGCTCGGTCTGTACAGAGTTTGCACTTTCTCGCCTCGACCTGCCTCGTGCCGGCACGGTGCCTCCAACTCTCACATCCCCCGCCCCCTCTCTCTCCCTATCCAGAGGATATAGATTCAATGGAAGGGGAAAAGATTTAATAGGAACCTGAGGGGGTAACCTTTCCACACAGAGGGTGGTGGGTTGTATGGATCAGCTGCCGGAAGGTGTAGTTGAGG
>JAXLNO010001061.1:0-78840 GCA_038087875.1 Malacoraja senta
GGAACAACTAACATGCACTTTGTTGAAATAATCTCAAAGGACTGCAACTGAGTTGAAGGACAGAAGGGGGTCTCAAGTGATCATCCCCTGCATCTGCAGAATGCTTCCTCAGCACTGCACTGTAAAGCAGCAGAGACCCTGTCCCCAATGCTCTTTAACTATTAATAGGAATAATATCACCATTGACTGTAAAATACAGCTATTTACATTATTTGTGCATTATTTTTGCAACCTGTGTCTGCTTGCAATGTATGTATATCAGTCTTACAAGGAACCCTGCCTAAGGCACAGACTGGATGATGTTACTTCTTTATACCTGATTCAATGGCTGATCTGCCACAATAAGACAATCTGGGGCGATTGTATTTCGGAGAAGGTAAGAGATATTGCTTCACTTTGTAATGAGCCCTTGAAAGGACAATTGCCGGGAAGAATGGAGTCTTTATGCCTGAATTGACGGCATATCTGGAGGGCAAGTCACGAAGGTAACGGCATCCTATTGTACAACAACAGGACCCTGTCTGATCGGCAATCCACCGAGAATCAAGAGAAATCTGCTGAAACCGCTGTTTGTTTTGTGTTGGTTAAGTGGTCACAATAAACTAAACTGACAGATTATGTAGCAGTGTGCTGAAGGCAACAGGCTCAAAGTCAGGGAGCTTCACCCTCGCTGGGTGGAATATTTATCTCGAAATCTCAAACAAGGCAAGTGTAGGTGAAATGTGAGAGATGACAAATTAATATTAAAACATTTCACTTTTATTATAAAAGCAAAAATCAACAAATCATGATTTCTTCCTGTCTGATGGCGCTGCCTGTCCCGCTGAGTTACTCCAGCATTTTGTGTCTAAAATGATTTCTTCACCTCTTTAAAGTAAAACATGGTACTTAAGATACATCACCCATTTCATATGGTCCTGTGTGCTCTAGGGATGGTGAGAACCAAGGTTTGTTGCCTGTGTGCACTAAGTAAGCTGATCCCAGGCAGATAGTGCTGAGCTTGATAAAAACCCATTCAGAACAGGAGGAGAAAGGACAACAGATTTGGCTGAGCAATGATTCTTACTGGAATGTGTGTGTTTGTGGGAACTGAGTTTGGAGGATATGGGGGACATAATGAATCTGAATCTGCATGAGAATAGTTCGTTAAGTTTAGGGTCACGTGTACTGAGGCACAGTAAAAGACTTTTGTTGCGTGCTAACCAGTCAGCGGAGAGACAATACGTGATTACAATGGTAGAAATTTACAGTGTACAGATACATGTTAAGGGAAGAAGGTAAAGTAAGAAGCAAGGTAAAGTAAGAATTGTCATTGCAGGCGAAGAGGTTTAAAAGTGTGGAGCAATTGTAGTTCTGCTTCTGTGACTAGCACACAATCGCATGGGCTGGGCGCCATCTTGGAAGAGGATGCCATGGGGTTGCCAGACCCACAGGATAAATCGCTGCCTTTTGGAGAGGGAGGCAGAAGGATAAGATATCCTTTAAGAAAGGCGGGAGAGTGAAGCAGGGAATTATAGACCAGTTAGCCCGACATCGGTGGTGGGAAAGATGCTGGAATCAATTATTAAAGATGTAATAGCGGCACATTTAGATAGCAGTAACAGGATCGGTCCAAGTCAGCGTGGATTTACGAAGGGGAAATCTTGCTTGACCAATTTTATGGAATTTTATGAGGATGTAACAAGTAAAATGGATAGGGAGAACTGGTGGATGTAGTGTATCGGGACTCTCAAAGAGCCATTGATAAGGTCCCACACAGGCGATTAGTGGGTAAAATTAGAGCACATGGTATTGGGGGTATGGTATTGACATGGATAGAAAATTGGTTGGCAGACAGGAAACAAAGAGTAGAGATTAACGGGTCCCTTTCAGAATGGCAGGTAGTGATTATTGGAGTGCCGCAAGGCTCGGTGCTGGAACTGCATCCATTTACAATATACATTAATGATTTAGATGAAGGATTAAAAGTAACATTAGCAAATTTGCAGATGACACAAAGCTGGGTAGCATTGTGAACTGTGAAGAGGATGCAGGGTGACTTGGATAGGTTGGGTGAGTGGGCAGATGCATGGCAGATTCAGTATAATGTGGATAAATGTGAGGTTATCCACTTTGGTGGAAAGAACAAGAAGGCAGATTATTATCTTAATGGTGTCAGATTAGTAAAAGGGGAGGTGCAATGGAGACCTGGATGTCCTTGTACATCAGTCACTGAAAGTAAGCATGCAGGTACAAGCTGTGAAGAAAGCTAATGGCATGTTGGCCTTCATAACGAGAAGATTTGAGTATAGGAGCAAAGAGGTTCTTCTGCAGTTGTACAGGGCCCTGGTGAAACCACACCTGGAGTATTGTATGCAGTTTTGTCACCTAATTTGAGGAAGTACATTCTTGCTATTGAGGGAGTGCAGGGTAGGTTCACGAGGCTAATTCCCAGGATGGTGGGACTATCATATGCTGATAGAATGGAACGACTGGGCTGCATTCACTGGAATTCAGAAGGAATGAGGAGAGATCTTATAGAAACATATAAAATTATATGTTATTTACATATACATAAAAATATATATATTATATGGGGAGGGACTCAAATAGAGAAAGCTAGTGGACAGGGTGTGAGGCAGGAGGCAGAGAAGGGAAGCACACAGACCCAACATGTAGGGGGGAATGAAGAAAAAGATAATAAACAGAGAATAAGAGGTGGTGGGTTTCTTAAATTTGTGAGCAGAGACAGAGGGGTGTAAAATGAGGGTAGAAGCAACAGGTAGCAAGGTGAAAAGTAAAAGTGGTAGGCAGACAAATCCAGGGTAAAAATCAAAAATGGCCATTTTTCAACATAATTGTATAAGGGGTAAGAGTGTTGTAAAAACAAGCCTGAAGGCTTTGTGTCTCAATGCAAGGAACATTCGTAGTAAGGTGGATGAGTTGAATGTGCAGATAGCTATTAATGAATATGATATAGTTGGGATCACGGAGACATGGCTCCAGGGTGACCAAGGCTGGGAGCTGAACATCCAGGGATATTCAATATTCAGGAGGGATAGACAGAAAGGAAAAGGAGGTGGGTAGCGTTGCTGGTTAGAGAGGAGATTAACGCAATAGAAAGGAAGGACATTAGCTGGAGGATGTGGAATCGATATGGGTAGAGCTACGAAAAACTAATGGGCAGAAAACGCTAGTGGGAATTATGTACAGGCCACCTAACAGTAGTAGTGGAGTTGGGGATGGCATCAAACAGGAAATTATAAATGCGTGCAACAAAGGTAAAACAGTTATAATGGGTGACTTCAATCTACATATAGATTGGGTGAATCAAATTGGCAGGGGTGCTGAGAAAGAGGATTTCTTGGAATGTATGCGGGATAGTTTTCCAAATCAACATGTAGAGGAACCAACAAGAGAGCAGGCTATTCTAGACTGGGTATTGAGTAATGAGGAAGGGTTAGTTAGCAGTCTTGTTGTGCGTGGCCCCCTTGGGCAAGAGTGACCATAATATGGTTGAGTTCTTCATTAGGATGGAGAGTGACATAATTAATTCAGAAACAAGGGTTCTGAACTTAAAGAAAGGTAACTTTGAGCGTATGAATTGGCCAAGATAGACTGGCAATTGATTCTTAAAGGGTTGACGGTGGATATGCAATGGAAGGCATTTAAAGGCTGCATGGATGAACTACAACAATTGTTCATCCCAGTTTGGCAAAAGAATAAATCAGGGAAGGTAGTGCATCCGTAGATAACAAGGGTAATCAGGGATAGTATCAAAACAAAAGATGAAGCATACAAATTAGCCAGAAAAAGCAGCCTACCAGAGGACTGGGAGAAATTCAGCAGAGGAGGACAAAGGGTTTAATTAGGAAAGGGCAAATAGATTATGAAAGAAAACGGGCAGGGAACATAAAAACTGACAGCAAAAGTTTTTATAGATATGTCAAGAGAAAAAGATTAGTTAAAACAAATGTAGGTCCCTTGCAGTTAGAAACAGGTGAATTGATCATGGGGAACAAGGACAGGCAGAACCCACAATACCATGTGATTTAAGTTTGTATCCTAATCTCTTATGTGGTACCTTGTCGAAAGCCTTCTGAAAGTCCAGATACAACACATCCACTGGTCACCCCTATACACTCTACTAGTTACATCCTCGAAAAATTCTATAAGATTCGTCAGACACGATTTACCTTTCGTAAATCCATGCTGACTTTGTCCAATGATTTTCACCACTTTCCAAATGTGCTGCTATCCCATCTTTAATAACTGACTCTAGCAGTTTCCCCACTACCGATGTTAGACTAACTGGTCTGTAATTCCCCGTTTTCTCTCTCCCTCCCTTCTTAAAAAGTGGGGTTACGTTTGCTACCCTCCAATCCTCAGGAACTACTCCAGAATCTAAAGAGTTTTGAAAAATTAGCACTAATGCATCCACTATTTCTGGAGCTACTTCCTTAAGTACTCTGGGATGCAGCCTATCTGGCCCTGGTGATTTATCTGCCTTTAATCCATTCAATTTACCCAACACCACTTCCCGACTAACCTGGATTCACTCAGTTCCTCCATCTCCTTTGACCCGCGGCCCCCTGCTATTTCCGGCAGATTATTTATGTCTTCCTTAGTGAAGACGGAACCAAAGTAGTTATTCAATTGGTCCGCCATATCCTTGTTCCCCATGATCAATTCACCTGTTTCTGACTGCAAGGGACCTACATTTGTTTTAACTAATCTCTTTCTCTTCACATACCTATAAAAACTTTTGCAGTCAGTTTTTATGTTCCCTGCCAGTTTCCTTTCATAATCTATTTTCCCTTTCCTAATTAAGCCCTTTGTCCTCCTCTGCTGGTCTCTGAATTTCTCCCAGTCCTCTGGTATGCTGCTTTTTCTGGCTAATTTGTACGCATCATCTTTTGCTTTGATACTATCCCTGATTTCCCTTGTTATCCACGGATGCACTACCTTCCCTGATTTATTCTTTTGCCAAACTGGGATGAACAATTTTTGTAGTTCCATCCATGCAGTCTTTAAATGCCTTCATTGCATATCCACCGTCAACCCTTTTAGAACTAATTGCCAGTCAATCTTGGCCAATTCACGTCTCATACCCTCAAAGTTACCTTTCTTTAAGTTCAGAACCTTTGTTTCTGAATTAACAATGTCACTCTCCATCCTAATGAAGAACTCAACCATATTATGGTCACTCTTGCCCAAGGGGGCACGCACAACAAGTCTGCTAACTAACCCTTCCTCATTACTCAATACCCAGTCTAGAATAGCCTGCTCTCTCGTTGGTTCCTCTACATGTTGGTTTAGATAACTATCCCTCATACATTCCAAGAAATCCTCTTCCTCAGCACCCCTGCCAATTTGATTCACCCAATCTATATGTAGATTGAAGTCACCCATTATAACTGTTTTGCCTTGGTTGCACGCATTTCTAATTTCCTGTTTGATGCCATCCCCAACTTCACTACTACTGCTAGGTGGCCTGTACACAACACCCACCAGCGTTTTCTGCCCCTTAGTGTTTCGCAGCTCTACCCATACCGATTCCACATCCTCCAAGCTAATGTCCTTCCTTTCCACTGCGTTAATCTCCTCTCTAACCAGCAACGCTACCCCACCTCCTTTCCTTTCTCTCTATCCCTCCTGAATATTGAATATCCCTGGATGTTCAGCTCCCAGCCTTGGTCACCCTGGAGCCATGTCTCCGTGATCCCAACTATATCATAATCATTAATTGCTATCTGCACGTTCAACTCATCCACCTTATTACGAATGCTCCTTGCATTGAGACACAAAGCCTTCAGGCTTGTTTTTACAACGCTCTTACCCCTTATACAATTATGTTGAAAAGTGGCTCTTTTTGATTTTTGCCCTGGATTTGTCTGCCTGCCACTTTTACTTTTCACCTTGCTACCTATTGCTTCCGCCCGCATTTTACACCCCTCTGTTTCTCTGCTCACCCATTTAAGAACCCCACCACCTCTTATTCTCTGTTTATTATTGTTTTCTTCTTCCCCCCCTACATGTTGGGTCTGAGTGCTTTCCTTCTCTGCCTCCTGCCTCACACACTGTCTAATAGCATTCTCTATTTGAGTCCCTTCAGAAGGCTTTCGACAAGGTCCCACATAAGAGATAATATACAAACTTAAAGCACACGGTATTCGGGGTTCGGTATTGATGTGGATAGAGAACTGGCTGGCAGACAGGAATATTTATCTCGAAATCTCAACAAGGCAGGTGTAGGTGAAATGTAAGAGATGACAAAGAGTAGGAGTAAACGGGTCCTTTTCAGAATGGCAGGCAGTGACTAGTGGGGTACCGCAAGGCTCAGTGCTGGGACCTCAGCTATTTAGAATATATATTAATGATTTGGACGAGGGAATTGAATGCAACATCTCCAAGTTTGCGGATGACACGAAGCTGGGGGGCAGTGTTAGCTGTGAGGAGGGTGCTAGGAGGCTGCAAGATGACTTGGATAGGCTGGGTGAGTGGGCAAATGCGTGGCAGATGCAGTATAATGTGGATAAATGCGAGGTTATCCACTTTGGTGACAAAAACAGGAAAGTAGACTATTACCTGAATGGTGGCCGATTATGAAAAGGGGAGATGCAACGAGACCTGGGTGTCATGGTACACCAGTCATTGAAAGTGGCAAGCAGGTGCAGCAGGCAGTGAAGAAAGCTAATGGTATGTTAGCATTCATAGCAAAAGGATTTGAGTATAGGAGCAGGGAGGTTCTACTGCAGTTGTACAGGGTCATGGTGAGACCACACCTGGAGTATTGCGTACAGTTTTGGTCTCCTAATCTGAGGAAGGACATTCTTGCCATAGAGGGAGTACAGAGAAGGTTCACCAGACTGATTCCTGGGATGTCAGGACTTTCATATGAGGAAAGACTGGATAGACTCGGCTTGTACTCGCTGGAATTTAGAAGACTGAGGGGGGATCTTATAGAAACTTACAAAATTCTTAAGGGGTTGGACAGGCTAGATGCAGGAAGATTGTTCCCGATGTTGGGGGAGTCCAGAACAAGGGTTCACAGTTTAAGGATAAAGGGGAAATCTTTTAGGACTGAGATGTGAAAAACATTTTTTACACAGAGAGTGGTGAATCTCTGGAATTCTCTGCCACAGAATGTAGTTGAGGCCAGTTCATTGTCTATATTTAAGAGGGAGTTAGATGTGGCCCTTGTGGCTAAAGGGATTCAGGGGGTATGGAGAGAAAGCAGGTACAGGATACTGAGTTGGATGATCAGCCATGATCATATTGAATGGCGGTGCAGGCTCGAAGGGCCGAATGGCCTACTCCTGCACCTATTTTCTATGTTTCTATGTTTCTATTAGGGATTGGACTCTAGTGATGAAGGAAACATGTTCCCGATGTTGAGGGAGTCAAGAAACAGGGGCCACAGTTTAAGAATAAAGCGGAGGCCATTTAAACTGAGATGAGAACAAACTTTTTCACCAGAGAGTGGTGAATTTGTGGAATTCTCTGCCTCAAAAGGCCAATTCACTGGATGCATTCAAAAGAGAGTTATTATTATTTTTTTAAATTTTTTTTTTTTTTTTAATTTTTTATTTATTAGAAGTACATTACATTACAACCACATACATTAGTACTCGTCACTTATGTCTTCTTACAATTAATGTACTCCATTTATTTTTTACACTAGTAAAAGGAAAAGATTGAAAGAAAGAAGAAAGTGAAGGAAAAAGTGAGAGTGTAGAAAATGTGACAACAAAAAAGGACGAAGACCCTATAAGAACAAAATTAAAAACAAAAGAAAAAGAGTTAAGAAATAGACCCTAGAAAAGAAAGAGAAAGAGAAAGAGGAAAAAAAGAGAAACAAATATTTTTATGAGCATTACGCAAATGGGACATACCAACTCTTCAACTATCATCCCCCCTTACCTGACCTCAATTTTTTTTTAAGGTACCTTTGCACCCTATATTTGTAATAATTCTATAAATGCAGACCACGTCAGGTGGAAGTGATCTGGTTTACCTGCTAGGAGGAGTCTTATCTCTTCTAGGTGTAATGTTTCGAACATATTTGAAATCCACATGTTTATAGTTGGTATTGGAGCCTTCTTCCAAAATTTTAGAATTAGCTTTTTTCCAGTTATTAACCCATAGTCTATTAGTTTCTTTTGAAACACATTTAGTTCTGGACCATCTTCCGTTATTCCGAAGATAATCCATTCTGCTTTGGGTATCAGTCTTATTTTAAATAATTTTGTAAAGATTTCGAAAATTTCATTCCAAATTTTTTGAATTTTTGTACAGAAAACGAATGAGTGCGCTATAGTAGCTTCTTGGGATTGACATTTATCACAAATAGATGATACATTTGGGAAAATTTTATGAATTTTAGTTTTCGAATAATATAATCTATGTAAAATTTTAAATTGTATTAAAGTGTGTCTTACATTAATCGAACATTTATGCACGTTTAATAAGTGTTCATTCCAACTTTCCTTTGAAATTTTAATAGCTAACTCTTGTTCCCAGTCTCTTCTGATACCCTCCGTAGATGGTATTTGTACATTTAAGATAATATTATACAAATATGATATTAAGTTTGCTGATTCAGCTTTTATCTGCATTGCCTCATCCAATGCATCTGCTGGGTTATTATAGTGATATTTTGTATATTTTTTCAAATAGTCGCATATTTGAAAATATTTTAAATATTGATTATTTCCGAGTTTATATTTTATTTGTAATTGTTGAAATGAAAGTAATTTTCCAGTTTCATACAAGTCACTGAGCATTTTAATTCCTAGTCTATCCCAATGTGTAAAAGCTTTATCTATAATAGAGGGATTAAACGGAGGGTTATTAACTATGGGTAATAAAAGTGATAAATTTCTTAATTTTAAATTTTGTTTTATTTGTTTCAAAATTCGGATTGTACTATGAATAATTGGGTTCTTATTATAATTTATATTATTCAGTTTCATTGGAGAGAGGAGGATCGCTCCAATGTTTCCAGAGGAGCAATCCTCTTTCTCCATTACAATCCAGTCCACTTGCTGGGCGGAGTTATCCATCAGTTGAATCATATTTTTAATATTTACTGACCAATAATAATACATAAAATTAGGTAGTGCTAAACCCCCTAATACTTTAGGTTTATTCAGATGAGTTTTTTGTATTCTATGTGATTTATAGTCGCATATAAAATTAGTGATATCTGAGTCGAGTTTTTTTTTAAACTTCTTTGGTAAGTATATAGGAATCGATTGAAATAGGTATAAAATTTGTGGTAGATAGATCATTTTTATTGCATTTATTCGGCCTATTAAAGACATCGGGAGCGTTTTCCAGAATTTAATTAGTGTGTTTAATTTATTAAGTAGGGGATCAAAATTTGCCTTAAACATACCTTGATGTGTTCTGGTAATTTCGATTCCCAAGTATTTAAATTTTTCTGTAGCTATTTTAAAAGGGAATTTTACAAGATGTGTTGAATCTTTCGGTTTTATTGACATAATTTCACTTTTATTCCAATTTATTCTATATCCAGAAAAAGATCCAAAGTCTTCAATTAAATTTAATATATTTGGTATAGTGATTTGAGGTTTTGTAATGTACAGTAATATATCATCCGCGTATAAAGATATTTTATTATATGTGTCTTTAGTATTATATCCATGGATATCAGGGTGTATTCTAATTTTTTCTGCTAGCGGTTCAATAATGAGAGCAAACAGCTGTGGTGATAATGAGCATCCTTGCCTATTTCCCGTTGATAGTTGGAATTTCGAGGATAATATGTTATTAGTTAGTATTCTAGCTGTAGGTTTGTTATATAGTAACTTGATCCATAGAATAAAATTCTCTCCCAGTTGGAATTTTTGTAATACTTTATCCATATAATTCCATTCTACTTGGTCAAATGCTTTTTCAGTATCCAGCGAAATAATTGATAATTCTTGATCTTCAGATTTGTGTGAGTGCATTATGTTGAGTAAACGTCTCATATTGTTAGATGAGTATCTCTTAGGGATAAACCCCGTCTGATCTGGGTTTATTAATTTACTAATGTATTTACTTAATCTTCTAGCTAATGTTTTCGCTAATATTTTTTGATCTGTGTTTAACAATGCTATAGCTCTATATGAACCCGGTTCTTCTAAATCTTTGTCTTTCTTAGGTATTAGTGTAATCGTTGATTCCGCTAATGTATCAGGTAGTATTTGTTTTTTAAAAAGCATATTGGTACATTTTTTCTAACTCAAAAGAGAGTTAGATAGAGTTCTTAGGGCTAGTGGAATCAAGGGATATGAGAAGAAGGCAGGAATGATCAGCCATGATCACAATGAATGGCGGTGCTGGCTCTGGGCCGAATGGCCTACTCCTGCACTTATCTTAATAATAATAATAATAATAATAATAAATACTTTATTGATCCCCTCAGGGAAATTCAGATGTCTTCTATGTATCTATGTATATGGTTCTGAACATTGTTGGGATATAGACTGTGCTGCTGGTATGTAACATAGAAGATAGAACATAGAACAGCACAGCACAGCAACAGGCCCATTCTCCAACACCGTCTGCTCCGAACGCCTCTGAGATGTGGGAGGAAACTGGAGCACCGGGAGAAAACCATGCAGTCAGCCACAGGGAGAACGTGCACACTCCACACACACAGCACAAGAGGTCAGGATTGAATCTGGGTCTCTGGAGCTGTGAAGCAGCAAGTCTACCAGCTGCGCCATTGTGCTGCCACCCACTCAGTGTTCCCTTACTATATTTATGTTCATGTTCATAAGTTATCGGAGCAGAATTAAGCCATTCGGCTCATCAAGTCCATTCATGGCTGATCTATCTTTCCCTCCCAACCCCATTCTCCTGCCTTCTCCCCTTAACCCCTGACACCCGTACTAATCAAGAATCTGTCAATCTCTGCCTTAAAAATATCTATTGACTTGGCCTCCACAGCCGTCTGTGGCAATGAATTCCACAGATTCACCACCCTCTGACTAAAGAAATTCCTCCTCATCTCCTTTCTAACAGTACGTCTTTTTTATTCTGAGGCTAACGGTAGGTATGTTACAATACTTACCTTCAGAGGCGCTGCAATTCTGCCACTGGCCGTGTGCGCGATTTTGGCGCCTTTGAGGGGGGGGGCAGGGTTAAAACGCGGTTTTTCCTACCTTGTCCTGTATTATATTTCGTTGGAGTACCAGCTTTTGCGGAAGAATCGTTCCGACGGGCGTTTTGAGTATTAAAAAAAAAAAATCTCCCGACAATTTCAGCGCTGCAGTCATTTTAAAATCAGCTTCTGAAGCCGTCAACGCCAACAACGGGGACGGATTTCACACACGGGAAAGGTAAACGAAAGTGGTTTATTTTTATGTATAAACGTTCTCCTTAAGAGGCCTTTAATTCACATTTTTACATGCGACACGGTGATTATTTTCCCCGAACTAACGGCAGTATTTTTCATGCCGATACGGGGTTAAATTCACCGCAAATCAATGTTCCAAATGATCGCGTTCCAGAAATCCCCATTCGCAAGATGATATAAATGCCCATTAATTTACAGGTATTAAACATTCAATTTCTTCCATTTGGCCTATAAATCCATGACAATGAGATAAAAAAATTATGTTATATTGTGAATTCTTGTGTGAATGTTATTTGGACACTTAGGCTATTAAAAAATGTTAATCTATTCTTAAGAAGTTGATAGATGTTTAGATCTAGTAATTGAATTTTGTTATAAGCTACAATTAGGTAACTAACTAATTATATGCTTTAATTTCAGGTCATCCAAGTAAGATTGTTTCATATTTGTTTCAAAATGCTTCAAACTATAATAACTGAAAATTTCTTTCAGTTCTCTTGATTTTTAAGAAAGTTATGGGCTTTTGACTGTCCTCGATCACAGCTTTTGTGTTAAGTCAATGGAAAAGCAATAGGGAACAAGATGCTAATTTCCGAGTATGAAAATGCCCATAACTGTTTTAATACTGAAGATATGAAAGTGAATTAGGTGTCAAATTAAACTTCTTTTTATGCTTTATCTGATGGGATAAATTACAGACTGTATTTTTAAAATCTCAAAATTTTGTAACATTGCTACTAACGGCCTCTGGTCCTAAACTCTCCCACTGGTGAAAGCATCCTCTCCACATTCACTCTATCCAGGCCTTTACCTACAACATAATGAAAGTAAAAGGACAGAGATTAATCTATGTTTCTATGTTCTAAATGTCCAATGTGAGGTGGCAATATATATATTGAATTCAGAATCCAAATCTGATGTGCACACATTATTATATTGCAGGCATTGCACGTGCAACTGAGGATGCATTTAAAAAATAGTGTGTCAAATCATGTTAATGCAATGTTATTATAAATATAGTATTTTTATTTTATGTAAAAAGTACAGACAATTTTAAGTAGATGAAAGTACTTGTTTGCCAAATCTTAAGGAATAAGGTTGATTACTAGCAGTGAATTACAGCACTAGCTTGTCTCTCATTTTAACTGAAAATCTATGCCTGCACTACATGAAAGTCTATGGAAACAAAGAACTACAGATGCTGGTTTATTCCAAAGATAGATACATTGATCATCAATAGCATCTGGACACCAATATGTCTAATATCAGTAAGTATATTCCAGCTCTTAAGTCTATTAATGATAAAATATACATTTTGGGGCTATATTTATGCATTCAACAATTATTTTCAATTGTCATGGGCAAATGGAAGATGGTTTGGCTTTAATACTGAGAGAGGGTTGGGGGGGTGGAGGGGGACTGTTTACAATTTATTAATCTATAAGCATTTGTAGTGTTTGTCAGTTGAATACTTTGTTAATGTTTTTTTTCATCTGAAACCTATTTATTGCTATAGAAATGCTGCAATCACAGAGGAAAAACGTTGTCTACAATGTAAACCAGACTCCAGGTACTTCAGAAAGGAAGTGCCTTATTCTGTGGAACAAGGCAAATTAGTGGTGGATTTGTATAAGCAAAATTCATGCATTGAATCAGTTCGCATTGTAAATCAATGCATTCCAGATTTCAACGGTCTGTCTTTTTAATCTTAATTTCCTCCTCTTAAACACCTTGCAGTGATTAGTTGTCTATTCCCCTTGTGAACTATTCAATGTTTGATTGCAATGCAGTCAATGGAAGTAATGTTCAGTCAGGCCAATCTTTGCAGTTTTGAGCTTGGAACCAAGACACATTTGTATCATAGAAAAGACACAAAATGCTGGAGTAACTCAGTGGGTCGGGCAGCATCCCTGGAGAACATGGATAGGTGATGTTGCAGGCCGGGACCCTTTTTCTTCCCTGAAGTAACTCCATTAATTTGTGTCTTTCCTTGGTAAACCTGCAGCAGTAGTTTGTTGTTTCGACAGTTGTACCATGCATCTACCAGCAATTGCACCATTAGTCCCCTGTCATCAGTGGTTCCCTCGTGCCTTGATCAACTTGATATTCTGTCGTGAGACAGATGTTCACATGCACCTCCTCTAACTTCATCTACCGCATTCGGTGCTCCTTTACTTTGGCAAGACCAAGCGTAGACCAGGGCTGCTGGATCTCCTGGTTGCTAACCACTTTAATTCACCATCCCATATCCATTCTGACCTTTCTGTCCTGGTCCTCCTCCATTGCCTGAGTGAAGCCACACGCAAACTGGAGGAACAGCACCTCATATTCCCCTTGGGTGGTTTATAACCCAATGATATGAAAATTGCATTTCCTACTTTTTGGTAACTTCCCCCACCCGCCTCCCACTCTTCCCCTCTCTTTCCTGCTCCCCTCCTCCCAGTGCACAATGTTATCTCTTCCTCCCCATACCCTTCCACCTATATCCCTTCGTCTGGCTTTACATTTCACACCCCTTCCCTCCTTATCTTTCACTTTTATTTTGTCTCCTTTTCATGTCTAGCCTTCGTCCATCCATCTCCCAATCAAACTCCGTAACACTAAACACTTAATCCATCGAATACTTGCCAGGATTTGTTACTTGGCCTTAAAAGCCTGTTGTCTTGGTGGCGGCACTAGGTCGGAGTTGCAGGGGTCGGCCTGGTTAGACGATGATGTCAGTGTCCTTCACCACTGCTCTGCCACTCCGAAACTCATGTTATAGAACATCGCATTATAAAGACGATTGTGTCAAGGAGGTGAGGCTAGACAGTTTCAGACACACAACAACAAAGTGGGTGGCGCCGTACGATGGCAGCCTCGCCAACAGTCTGTCTCGTCCTTTTCTTCCTTTGTTGTTTTTAGTCAGTTGTCTGCGGTCACGGTGGTGCAGCGGTAGAGTTGCTTCCTTACAGCAAAATGCAGCGCCAGAGACCCGGGTTCGATCCTGACTACGGGTGCTGTCTGTATGGAGTTTGTACATTCTCCCCATGATCTGTGTGGGTTTTCTCCGAGATCTTCGGTTTCCTCCCACATTCCAAAGACGTACAGGTTAATTGGCTTGATTAATTAGCTTGATAAATGTAAAAATTGTCCAGTATAAAATTGTCCAGTGCTGAGTGATGCTCTACCTGGAGCTTTTCAGCGTACTACATCTAGATCTAGAAATGTAGTTTTAGTGTATCTTTAGTTTTGTTTTATGTGGGGTGTGGGGGGTGGGGGAAACTGTTTTTAATCTCTTTCCTCGACGGAGATGCAACTTTTTCCGTATCGTATCTCCGCTTGCACTGCGGCCTAACATCGTGGAGCTTGCGATCCCTTTGTCAAGGATCGACTTCGGGAGCTCCAACCACGGGAACCTGCAGACTTAACATCATGGAGCTCGCGGTTCCTTGCTTAGGGATCGACTTTGGGAGCTCCAACCGCAGGAGCTTCGACCGTTCCGATCACAAGAGCTTTGATCGCTCCGACGCGGGAGTTTCAATCGCCGGCTGCGGGAGCTTCGATCACCACGACTGCGGATGGTTCGACTGCCCCGACCACGGGAGAAAAGGAGGGAAGAAGATAATACGTTATTGCCTTCCATCACAGTGCGGTGTGGTGGATGTTTATGTTAATTTTAATGTGGTTGTGTGTCTTGTTGCTTTTTTGGTATGGCTGTATGGCAAATCAAATTCCTTGTATGTTTTTACGTATTTGGCTAATAAATTAATTACAATTATAATTACAATTACAATATTTCCTGCAGGATTTTCAATAAGTCTGAGGTTTAGTTTAGATTAGTTTAGAGATACAGCATGGAAACAGGCCCTTCGGCCCACCGAGTCTGTGCCGTCCAGCGATCCCTGCGCATCAGCACTATCCTACACACATATGGGACAATTTACAATTATACCAAGGCAATTAACCTACAAACCTGTACGTCTTTGGAGTGTGGGAGGAAACCGAAGATCCCAGAGAAAACCCATGCAGATCACGGAGAGAATGCACAAACTCAATACAGACAGCACCCATAGTCAGGATCGAACCTGGGTCTCTGGCGCTGAAAGGCTGCAACTCTACCACTGCGCCACAGTGACACCCTCAATAAGTCTTTTCAATAAGTTTTTCTTTGTTGCTGCAAGGTACAAATTCTGAAAACTCCATGTTATATTAATAGAATATCATTGCACGAGTGTCAATAGAAGTGATTGCTTGTCAATTTCAACGGTCAATTTGTAGTTAAATCAGAACAGCTGTGTTCTTAACAGACAATGGTGTTTGATCACTGTGAGGTTACATGGAAACAGTTTTATTTTCTTATAATATTTCCCCCCAAAGCAGCTTTTTTTCCTGCTTGTCCATTTCCAAAGTAACTTTTAAGTGGTTTTCCAGGTTGCTGATCAAAATTGCAATAAGAAATTATGTTTAATGGAATTAGTGTTCTCTGATTCATTACTTGTGATAGATCCAATTCACTTTATGGAAGCAAGCATTATAGCAGAGCTACCCATACCTCCATATCCCAACATTTGCCTGTCTGTCACCTGGAATCATAGAGTCGTACAGCACAGAAACAGGCCCTTCAGCCCACATCCATACTGACCAAGATGCCCCATCTAAGCTAGTCCCATTTCCCTGCATTTGGTCCATATCCCTCTAAACGCTTCCTATCCATGTTCCTATCCAAATATCTTTGCCTTTGAAAAGATCTTTTGCTTCTCTGTTCTCTGCACTAAAGTGGATTAATTATACACCTTTCTACAGTCTATTATACCTGCCACATTTTTGCCCAAATACTAAATTACTCAATTAGCAATTACCCAAGGGCGGCACTGTTGTGCAGTGGTAGTTGTTGCCTAATAGTGCCAGTGACCCGGGTTCGACCCTGACTACGGTGCTGATTGTATGGAGTTTGTACGTTCTCTCCGTGACCACATGGGTTTTCTCCGGGTGTTCCAGTTTCCTCTCACACTCCAAAGATGTACAGGTTTGTAGGTTAATTGGCTTTGGCAAAAGTTGTAAATTGTCCCTAGTGTGTTGGATAGTGCTAGTGTACGGGGTGATCGCTGGTCGGCGCGGACTCAGTGGGCCGAAGGGTCTGTTTCTGCGCTGTATAACAAAACAAAAAACTAATCTACTTTACAGATCTAAATTGCTTCACAGTTTCTACACAGTTTGATGCGTTCACGGTGAAGCTGGCCAAATGAAATACACAGACTGGCTCACTTTTCCCTTTTAGAGAAAATAAAATTATTCAGTAGTATAGTCGTGATCTGTTTTCAGATTGCCATGGATAACAAGATGATTTTAAGCAGCCTACCGCAATGTTGTTTAGGAAGAATTACAAGCATCTGGCAGCTCTTCAAATGAATGTCTTCCATGTGTTGACAGATACAAGGAACTTAATGTTTCTGACAAGATTAAACATAGGTCTGATTCATCCCGCCGAATGGGAATGCACTTTATTGCAATAGAATTCAAAGCCATGTTTCTTTTAGTGTTGTAACTTCCAAAAACAACAACAAATTGTACTTAAGTTGCACTTCTCCTACAATTAAACACATGAAGCACTTCAGCGGAGATTTATGAAATTTGAAAATTTAAGCACAATTCGTTGGGAAGATTGGTTGACGAGATTGTTTGAAGGATTATCAATAAAAGGCAGAAGGAAATAGAGGTTCAGGTAGAGAATTCCAGAGGTTTAAAATTCTAAACTGAACAGAACCTAAACCAGCAATTCCGATGGCCTCCGTGTTTGTAGGCAGGGGAAGGAAAACAGCTTCTGATACCTGTCCAATGACTCCTATTGCATTCCAAATGCAAAATACTGCAGCTGCTGAAAATCTGAAATAAAACAGACAATCATGGATAAACACAGCAGGTAAGTCAGCTAGTTTGTTTTTTAAACTTAGTTTAATTTAGGGATACAATACGGAAACATGTCCTTCGGCCCACCGAGTCCGCAATGACCAGAGATCCTCGCACCCTAACACTATCCTACACACACTAGGGACAATTTACTATTTTACCGAAGCCAATTAGCCTACAAACCTGTACATCTTTGGAATGTGGGAGGAAACCAGAGCAGGCAGAGGAAACCCACGCAGGTCACGGGTGGAATGTACAAACTCCTTACAGACAGCATCTGTAATCAGGATCTAACCCGGGTATCTGCCGCTATATGGCAGCAACTCTGCCGTTATGCCACCGTGCCACCCATTTGTACATAAGACAATAGACAATAGACAATAGGTGCAGGAGTAGGCCATTTGGCCTTTTGAGCCAGCACCACCATTCAATGTGATCATGGCTGATCATCCCAAATCAGTACCCTGTTCCTGCCTTATCCCCATATCCCCTGACTACGCTATTTTTAAGAACCCTATCTAGCTCTCTCTTGAAAGCATCCAGGGAACCTGCCTCCACCGCCCTCCGAGGCAGAGAATTCCACACTCACCACTCTCTGTGAGAAAAAGTGTTTCCTCATCTCCGTTCTAAATGGCTTACTCCTTATTCTTAAACTGTGGCCCCTGGTTCTGGACTCCCCCAACATCGGGAACATGTTTCCTGCCTCCAGCGTGTCCAAACCCTTAACAATCTTATATGTTTCAATGATCTGGACATTGCTGGCAATTCTGACAGCTTCCCGACATGAAACCTCACGTACCCATTTCTCCATAGTTGCTGCCTGACCTGCTGTGTTACTCCAGAACTTTATGTTTTCCTCAAAATTCCAGCATCTGCAGTTCTTGTATCACCAATTTCCTCTTTGTGAAAGGTAAATCAGAAGGATCTCGCAACAATTCGATAGTTTCATGGTTCTGTTTTACAGCGATTAGATTTTTAAAAACATATAGGCTCATTTAATTGCTTGAACTTATTCACCCAGGTGCCAGGATAGGATTTGCACCCATGCTGCTGTTTGTGACGCAGACCTCCACCGATTAGTTCAAAAATTTAGCAACTATAGTATCATATTTACTGAACTGGGCAGAATGGCTCTACAAATTGCAGCCCAACCCATTGAGTATTTCAAGCCTTCTTTTCTATCCAACTCTGTATTGGGAGAACACTCGGTGCACTCAATGACGTTCGGATCAGTCCTTGCACATGGTCTGCTCCTACATATCCAGTAAATACTTGTGTATAAAATCGCTTGATTGTATCCATAAATAGTATTTTTTGTTAAAAGCCACAAAGTGCTGGAGTAACTCAGGGAGCTTCAGGAGTACAACTAAGTACTACTCCCAGCTATCCATGTTCTCCAGAGATGCTGCCTGACCCACTCAATTTAGTTTAGTTTAGAGATATAGCGCGGAAACAGGCCCATCGGCCCACCAACGATATTAACACTATCCCACACACACTAAGTTCTAGTTCAAATTTCAAGTTCAAATTTATTTGTCACATACACCGTAAGGTGCAGTTAATTGTACTTTACCATGCAGTGTTACAATTTAAAAAGGACATAATACACAACATAATTCAACACAGACATCCACCACAGCATTCTTCACTGTGGTTGAAGGCAATACAGTTCAGACAGTCCTCCTCCTCCTCCTTATTCACCCGTGGTCGGGGCCCTGACCCTCCGTAGTTGCCGCTATGGACGGCCCGATGATCAAGCCCTCTGGTCGGAACGCCGACGTCGGGACAGGTCGAGCAAAACCCAGCTCCCAATCGACCACCTCCTTACCGGAGACCGCGGCTTCCAGATGTTGTAGGCCGCAGGCCGGCGGTCGGAGCTCTTCTCCGGCGACCCCCGGCGAGGGAACGCCCGCTCAACGATGATAGGTCCGCTCCACGCCTGCCGCCAGAAGCTCCACAGACCAAGGCTCCAAGATGTTGTAGGCCGCGGTCCAGTGGTCGAAGCGCTTCTCCGGTGACCCCCGGCATAGGGGTCCGCGATGTTAAAGTCTAGAGACAATATTTACATTTACCAAGCCAATAAAAGTACATACCTGTATGCCTTTGGATTGTGGGAGGAAACCGAAGATCTCAAAGAAAACTCATGCAGCTCACGGGGAGAACGTACAAACTCGGTACAGACAGCACCTGTAGTCGGGATCGAACCCGGGTCTCCGGTGCTGCAAGCGCTGTACTGCTGCGCAACCGTGCCACCCTTGTGCCACCGTACCACCGTCGGATAGTTCTTCCAACAGTTATTCCAACAGTTTTTGTTTTGTTCCACATCCCAGCAGCTGTGGTCTCTTGTGTCTCAGCTTGTTGATATTTAGTGTCTAAGGTCATGTATAAGGGTTAATGAGATTCACAAAGGTTTCTTTGTACAATCCTACTCAGTTTAGCACCCTTCAACACATAGGGAGAAGTCAAAATGAGTAAATGGAAGAAAGGTCTACTACCATTATTTTTCTAAAAATATCCTGGTATTGCACGTGTCAGATAAATGTGTCACTTCCACACTTCGACATATTCAAGAAAAGCAGTTTTGTTGTTAATAGTGTCATAGAGTGTGCACATAGAAACAGACCCTTCGGCCAACCAAGGCTGTACCAGTATCATACACCCACTTACATCAATCCCACATTTCTCTCACTTCCTCCAAGGCAGAACTTGTACAATAAATGCTGGAGCCCTGGGAGCTTTGTGGGACTGAAATACCAAGGGAGCAAGTACATAGTTCCCTGCAAGTGCCAATGCTGGTGGATCGAGTGGTGAAGTATGGCAAGCTTGTTTTAGTCAGACAGGGTATTGAGTGCAGGAGTTTTGGACGCCATGCTACAGATGTACAAGACACTGACTGGTAAGGCCTTATTTGGAGTACTGGGTATAGTTCTGGCTTTCCTGCTGTTATTAAACTGGAAAGAGTTAAAACAGATCCATGAGGATGTTATCAAGTCTGGGGAGTTTGAGTTGGAAAGAGAGAGTTTGACTAGGTAACTTTCTCCCTGTGGTCTGAAGAAGGGTCTCGGGTCTGAAGATGGGCCTTCACCCGGAAAGTCACGTTCACATTTTAAGGAGATGCTGTGGTCTGAGGAAAGGACTCATTAGGGTCCCAAAACATCTTTTCTCCCTGGAGCAGAGCAGTTAGAGGGGTGACCTTACAGAGGTCTGTACAATTGTGAAGGGTATAGAAAAGTTGAAGAAGGGTCTGAAGAAGTGTCTCGACCTGAAATGTCAGCCATTCCTTCTCTCCGGAGATGCTGCCTGTCCGCTGAGTTACTACAGCTTTTTGTATCTATGTTCGGTTTAAACCAGCATCTGCAGTTGCTTCCTACACAAAATGAATAACCACTTCCTTTTCTCCAGGGTAGGTAAGTCTAAAACTGCAGGGCACAGGTTCAAGGTGAGAGGGGAAAGATTTAAGTGGACCTGAGATCCACCTTTTTTGCAAAGATGGCGGCGCGTATATGGAATGAGCTGCTAGAGAGTCATAGAGACACACAGCGCTGAAACAGGCCCTTCACCCCAACCGGTCCATGCCGCCCAAGGTGTCCCATCGATGCTAGTCCCACCTGCCGCATTTGGCCCATATCCCGCTAAACTTACCCTATCCATGTTGTCAAGTGTTATGGGGAAAAGGCAGAACAATGGGGCTGAGAGGAAAAGATAGATCCGCCTTGATTGGCAGTTGTCTTGATGGGCTGAATGGCCTAATTCTGTTTCTATCACTTATGAACTGTCCAAATGTCTTTTAAATGTTGTTACAGTACCTGCCTTAACTACCTCCTCTGGCAACTGATGTTCCGTACACCCACCACCCTTTGTGTGATAAATCTGCCCCAGGTTCTTATTAAATCTTTCCCTTCTCACCTTAAAACTATGTCCTCAGGTTCTTGATTCCCCTACGCTGGGTAAAATACTCTTGTACATTCACCTTATTTATTACAAGGTAGCTAGAGGCAGGTACACCTACAATAAAAGACACTTGAACAGGTATGAGGATAGGAATGATTTGGAGGTGATATGGTTGAAGCACAGGCAAGTGACACTGGCTGGGTTAGGCATATTGGACAGTATGGACATGTTGGGCCGAAAGGCCTGTTTCAGTGCTAAATTGTTTTACAGCTCCAAGACTCCCAGATTCTGCCACTCGCTTGGTGAAATTTAAGGGCCTGTCCCACTAGGTGACTGCCGGTGAGTGTCATAGTCGTAGCAGGTCACCAAAAAAACGGTGACTGGACTAATGGGCCTGTCCCAGTTAGATGATTTGTCAGACGACCGCTGGCAACTACGACAATGGAATTCACCAAAGTCAGCACCGGTGACAACCTACGTCACCTGGTGGCAACCCACGTATTCCTGGCCACAACCTACGCCATCCTGGCAACAACCTACGCCGACCTACGACAGCACCTACGTCAGGAGACGACAAGCTACGACAAGCCCAAGGTCGCCGACTGTCGCCGAAAGGTTTTGAACATTTAAAAATCCAGCGGCGACCAGAAAAACGCTCCGACTCTTTGGGCGACTGAGGAGACTACTCACGACCATACAGGCGACACCCTGGCGACTGTGTGGGGACAGTCTAGTCGCCGGCAGTTGCCTAAAAAATCGCTTGTGGGACAGGCCCTTTACAGTGGCCCCATTAACCCACCAACCTGCATGTCTCTGAGATGTGGTAAGGACCTGAAAATGGTCACAGGGACATGCAAACTCCACACAGACAGCAGTGGTGGTCAGGATTGTACCCCAATCACTGGCAGTGAGAGCCAGTAACTCTGTTTTTCTGGGCCACTGTGTTGAAAACAAAGAGATACCAAGAGGAACATTGACATAAAGCTCTCCCCCTTGTTCTTAAAATCCACCTGCAAATTGCACTTGCTTGTGCTTGGCCCATATCCCTTCCAAATCTTTCCTATCCTTATACCTGTTCAATCCATCCACCACCAAGAAAGGTGAATTGTGGACCAGAGGACAGAGGTTTTAGGTGAAGGGGGAAAGATTGAATAGGAGTATCTGAGAGGTATCTTTTTCACACAAAGGGTGGTGGGTGTATGGAACAAGCTACCAGAGGAGGTAGTTGAGGCTGCGACCATCCCAATGTTTAAGAAAATGTTAGACTGGTACATGGATACGACAGGTTTGGAGGGATATGGACCAAACGCGTGCAGGTGGGACTAGTGTAGCTGGGACATGTTGGCCGGAGTGCCCAAGTTGGGCTGAAGGTCCTGTTTCCACACTGTATCACTCTATGACTCTAAAATGGGGAGCATTTACCCAGCATTGCAGGTTATTTTCCACTGGAGATACCAGCTGTTTGTTGCAACAATTGCCCTCCTTGCGTCTAAAATAAAAAGTCAAACCCATTTGTCTTTAAGTTGCTGTTTGCCTAACTGTAAACTATGCAAGGAAGGGTATTGTACGGGCCTGTTTGGCAAAATTGATAACATCAGGCTGGGGAATAGTCTCCTCCAAAGATCCCAGTCAGACTGGGCGGCACGGTGGCATTGCGGTGAAACTACTGCTCCTGAAGTAGTTTCTACGTTCTCCCCGTGACCTGCGTAGGTTTTCTCCAAACTCTACGGTTTCCTCACACACTCCAAAGACGTACAGGTTTGTAAGTTAATTGGCTTGGTATAGATGTAAAATTGTCCCATGTGTAGTGTTAATGCGCAGGGATTGGTGGTCAGTGCGGACCCGGTGGGCCGAAGGGCCTGTTTCCGCGCTGTATCTCTAAACTAAACTACCGACATCCGAATAATGAAATTCTTAGACAAAAGGACAGAAAGTGCTGGAGTAACTCAACAGGTCAGGCTGAATCTCTGGAGAACATGGACAGGTAACGGACCCTTCTTTAGACTTACGCAGCAGCACAACAGGTCAGTGAACTTAGTTCTCAGAGATATAAAATAAACGTTAAAAATTACAATAAATTAATAACCCCAATACTAATTCAAAAAGCCTGCTTCCGTCTTTAAGGACTCTATGGTTCGATAACTCAAAGGAAAGGTCTGTTCACCCCAAGCAACCACTTGGTGCTTCTCACTAAACATTATTCCCTTATCATGTGTCAATACACTGTAAATGGCTCGATTGTAATCATGTATTGTCTTTCCGCTGACTGGTTAGCACGCAACAAAAGCTTTTCACTGTACACGTGACAATAAACTAAACTGAACTGGTGAATCTCCTCTGCACCATCTCCAGTGCAAGCACACCCTTCTATAATGTGGTGATCAGCACAGTACTGGAGACACAGGTAACTGCATGTGCCTGAATCTTGAGCTAAACAAACGGCCAAAGGAACTCAGCAGACCAGGCAGCATCTATGGAGGGAATGGACAGACAAAGTTTAGTGTTGGGTCCCTTCTTCACATTGTGGCTTAGCAAATGCTTTATACCATTGCACCATAATCAGTCGGCTCTGATTGTCGTCACATTACTATTTAGAACATGTAATATAGAATAGTACAGCACAGGAATAGGCCCTTCGGCCCATAATGTCCATGTTGAACATGATCTAAACTAAAGACAGGGACAAAACGCTGGAGTAAGGTGCAGGAGTAGGCCATTCGGCCCTTTGAGCCAACACCGTCATTCAATATGATCATGGTTGATCATCTAAAATCAGTACCCCGTTCCAGCTCTTTCCCCATATTCCTTGATGATATCCTCGTCTACGGCCGTAGTTGCTTTTCATTTTCTACGAGAAGAGATGTAGATTGGCTATTGCATGTTAACCTATCAGAATGCTTACTAGTAATAACCCCGCCTAGTGCATGCTTTATAGTGTAAGAACTCGTTTATTACATGTAGTAGATGCAGCAGACTGAACGTATAATGTACTGCATTTCTGACACTGAGAAGTCTATTAAAGATGCTTATACCTTTACCAGTGTACGAGTCAGGTAATTACAATTCCTTTAGCCCTATTGTAATCTATTGTAAGTGTTAAATGGATGTTAAATGGATTTCAGGTTGGAACCCTTAGGGTCATAGAGTCTTACAATGTGGAAACAGACCCTTTGGCTCAACTTGTCCACACTGGCCAACATGTCCCAGCTAGACTAGACCCACCTGCCTGCATTTAGCCTATCGTTCCAAACCTGTCCTATCTTTCACTGGCTTTACCTTGCACTAAACTGTTTCTTAAATGTTGGGATGGTCCCTGCCTCAACTACTTCATCTAGCAGCTCGTTCCATACACCCACCACCCTTTGTGTGATCCCTTATTCAGAGTCTGACTGATAGTTACTCCAGCATTTTGCATCTATCATTGGTATAAACCAGCATCTGCAGTTCATTTTTATTACAATCTATATATTACTAAAAGTCTCATCTTGTTTGGACGTCTGTCTGCGTGCGATCTCAAAGAACTACACCAAAACGGCACACAATAGCGCACACAATAACGCACCACCTTCCTCACCATTGACCAGTGGTTGTTTGTGTCACGTTTCGTTCAGATGATGTTATATTTCACAAGTTATCACATTTTTAAGTTTACTAAATCCACTTTGATAATCACTTCAACACTTCAGTGCTGGCAGTTGCAGCTTTGATGTCACAATGGGATCTCACAGTTCTCCATCTGACATTTGCAACAATGTTGCCATCATAGAAGACTTAAGGGCCTGTCCCACGGGCAGGCGACTCCATGCGGCAAGCGCGACCTAACCGGAAGCGGGGGCCGTGCGAGGGCCGCGCGGGGGCCGAGTGATCACTGTACGGCCTGTCCCACGGGCATGCGATTCCATGCGGCAAGCGCAACCTAACCGGAAGCGGGGGCTGCGCGGAGGCCGAGTGATCACCGTATGGCCTGTCCCACGGGCATGCGATTCCATGCGGCGAGCGCGACCTAACCGGAAGCGGGGGGTGCGCGGACGTCCAGTTCGAGTGAAGTCCGTTGGAAGCTCGAGCGGTTTTTATGTAGGTGAACACGGGTAGGTGATGTTTCGGTTTATATGTAGGTGAACACGGGTAGGTGATGTTTCAGTTTTTATGTAGGTGAACACGGGTAGGTGATGTTTTGGGTCGAGACCCTTCCTCAGACCATAGAAGACTGCAGAAGACTTCAGTCCGAAGAAGGTGTCTCGACCCGAAACACCACCTGTCCACAGAAGCTGCCTGATCTACTCCAGCATTTTTGGTGTGTCCATCTTCGGTGTAAATGGGCATCTGCAGTTCCTTCCTTCACAACAATTCCAGAGTTGACGGAGACGGTGCACGTGGCGTCGAGGCGGTGCGCGCAGCCTCGATGCGGCAGCGGGGCGGCAGGCCGTTGCTGCGCGGAATTTTTGAACAGTGTCAGTTTTTCGGAGCCCCGCGCGGTGTTGGGACCAACTCCATATGGCTCCGGCGATCTACGTGGGACCAGCCCCGCGACCTCCGCACGGCCCCCGCTTCCGGTTAGGTCGCGCTTGCCGCATGGAGTCGCCTGCCCGTGGGACAGGCCCTTTAGTTGTGGTCCTGGCAGCAAGTGATTGAACAGGAGGGGGAAGGGCCAATGGGAAGTGGAATTGGAATTGGAAGTGCTGGGCGAGGCTGGGGAAGTGGAATTGGATTTTTTTTTAAAGTCTAATGCTGTGGGAGGCAGGCGAGTGATGGAATCTTACGTTGGGGAATGGGTTGTGATGGGGGACCAGACCCCTATGGGTGAGTGGTTGAATATTGCGTTAGGGGAACAGGTTATGTTGGGGGAACGGGTGAGTGGTGGAAACGGGTTGCTTGGGGGAATGGGTGAGTGGTGGATTATTGTGTTGGGGGAACGGGGCACAACGGGTCCCACTTGGTTTAGTATAAACTAATTTCTTCTGCCTGCCATGATCCATATCTCTCCATTCCCTGCATATCAATGTACCTTTCTATAAAGCCCCTTGAATGCTACCATCATATCTACCTCCACCAGCACCCTTGGCAGTACGTTCCCAGTGGAGAAGGGGTGAAGTAAGGGCTGGCAGGTGAAAGCAGGGGAGGAGAAGGATGATGAGCAGATGGAGCCCGATTCAGGGACATTTTCTTCCCATCTGTTATCAGGCAACTGAGTCATCCTACCACAACTAGAGAACAGTCCTGAACTACTGTCTACCTCATTGGTGACCCTCAGACCATCTTTGATAGGACTTTACTGGCTTTACCTTGCACTAAATGTTATTCCCTTATCATGTATCTGTACACTGTAAATGGCTCGATTGTAATCATGTATTGTCTTTCTGCTGACTGGTTAGCACGCAACAAAATCTTTTCACTGTACCTCGGTACATGTGACAATAAACTAAACTGAACTAAACAAGTGGGTGAAGGGATGGAGTTATTGGGTGCGCAAATGTCACATTTCTTCTGTTACAGGCGACAGTTTTTCGTGTAACTATGTTACTGGACTAACAGGTCCTACACCAAAATTAATGGTGTGCGGATGTGAAGCCAAATGCCACTGGAAACGTCGAGGGTATTAAATTCAATTCAGTGAATCCACTTTGAGAAAGCTAGCAACCTGAGGGGCAATTCGTTTAAGCGGCCCCTGGAGCTAGTTGAGGCAGGTACTGTAGCAGCTAGTACTGCATGGGTTTTCTCTGGGTGCTCTGGCTTCCCCCCCACATCCCAAAGACGTGCAGGTTTGTAGGTTAATTAGCCTCTGTGAATTGTGTAGAAAGGAACAGCAGATGCTGGTTTAATTCGAAGATAGATACAAAGCGCTGGAGTAACTCAGCAGTTCAGGCAGCATCTCTGGAGAAAAAGGATCTCTGTAAATTGTCCCTGGTGTAGGAAATAGAACGATCAATGGTCGGCATGGACTAAGTGGGCCGAAGGGCCTATTTCCATGCTAAATGTCTAAATGAATAAACTAACCTCAACTAAACAGCATTTAAAAGAATCTGAAGAAGGTTTTTGAGCCGAGATGTCACACATTCCTTCTCTCCAGAGGTGCTGCCTGTCCCGCTGAGTTACTCCAGAATTTTGTGTCTATCTTCAACATTTAAAAGACACTTGAACAGGTAACGGTTCGGAAAGGTTTAGAGGGACATGGGCCAATGCAGGTACATTGGACAGGCATAGATGTGGCATCTTGGTGGGCATGGACAAGTTGGGCCAAAGGGCCTGTCTCCCTGGAAACAAAGACCGGCAGATGATAGTAAATAAACAAAGGGACCCAAAGTGCTTGAGGAACTCAGCCGCCGCTCAGGCAGCATCTCCGGAGATCCCTGAGCTGCTGAGTTGCTCCAGCACCTTGTGCCCCGTTTCCCTGCTGTGTGACTAAAGCCAGCGGCTGGAGTGATGCCCAGTGGACCCTGGGAACACATTGGAGTGATTCACTCTTGTCCTATAATAGACCCATCCTCAGAAATCCGACTGGGAGAGTTTAAAAAAAAACCTCCTGTAAATAATCACTGCCACGTCATAAAACATCGCTTCCACTTTCAAAATGAAGATCAAAGATTTGTTTCCCCTTTTATTATTCTTACCGCTACCATCATGAAAAGAGATCAAAGCCGACTTTCATCCAGCTCCTGGACGCAGTTGTACACTATTAAGGCGCACTTGACCCAAAAAGATTACCTTTTTCCATTATCCGGAGGATAATAAAAAAAACAAGGACACGGAGTTTTCCCCCCTCTCCCCCTACCTGGTGTGGTGGAATATGCAGATGGTTGGGGAGATGGCGGCTGTGAAGATCGCTGAATAAAAGCTATTCATCTCGCTGCTGTTGCACACATTCCAGTCTGCGCGTTGAGAATCAAGCGTTGTTTTACCTGCGAAGATCCTTATCGCGCTGCAGGAAGCTGGCCCGCTGCTCTGTTTAAAGTGTTTCAACTGTGGGAAAGTTGTTTGAAGCAAGCCCGTTCCCATATCAGTGCCTCTCCATTGTAAAGTTCGAGCGAGGCGAATCGCATGAGGGTTAGAGGGGAAAATGCCAGGAGCAAAGCTGACACAGGGGCGGTGGCAGGGGGGGGGAGAGAAACAACAACGCTGTGATCAGAAAGCAAAACACAAAGTGCTGGAGGAACTCAACGGGACAGGCGGCATCTGGGAAGAGAATGGACCGAGGACGTTTCGGGTCGGGTCCCTTGTCACACACAGACGGCTAAATTCCGCTCAGATTCCAGCATTCGCATCCCTGGTGTCTTCTGACTATTCAGGCTAAATAAACATACAACCTCCAATAAGCTTTGAAATACATAGGCTATTATTAGTATTGCACCATTATTGTTGTTTTTGTGTGTGTAGGTATGTGTGCATAGAAACATAGAAAATAGGTGCAGGAGGAGGCCATTCGGCCCTTCGAGCCAGCACGCCATTCATTGTGATCATGGCTGATCGTCCCCTATCAATAACCCGTGCCTGCCTTCTCCCCATATCCCTTGACTCCACTACCCCCTAGAGCTCTATCTAACTCTCTCTTAAATCCATCCAGTGATTTGGCCTCCACTGCCCTCTGTGGCAGGGAATTCCACAAATTCACAACTCTCTGGGTGAAAACGTTTTTTCTCACCTCGGTCTTAAATGACCTCCCCTTTATTCTAAGACTGTGGCCCCTAGTTCTGGACTCGCCCAACATTGGGAACATTTTTCCGGCACCTAGCTTGTCCAGTCCTTTTATAATTTTATATGTTTCTATAAGATTCCTCCTCATCCTTCAAAACTCCAGTGCATACTGTATATGTATGTATATGTGGGTATATGTGTGTGTGTGTGTGTGTGTGTGTGTGTGTGTGTGTGTGTGTGTGTGTGTGTGTGTGTGTGTGTGTGTGTGTGTGTGTGTGTGTGTGTGTGTGTGTATATGTGTGTGTGTGTGTGTGTATATGTGTGTGTGTATATATATATATATATACGTATTGAACTTTTTTCTCGTTTATTATATTGTTTACAGTGCACTAGTTTACATGTGTAGGAAGGAACTGCAGATGCTGGTTTAAATCGAAGATAGATACAAAAAACTGGAGTAGCTCAGCGGGACAGGCAGCATCTCTGGAGAGAAGGAATGGGTGACGTTTCGGGTCATATTCTGTTGTGCTGCTGCAAGTGAGAATTTGCACAGGTCGACACACTTGACTCTTGCCCAGAGTAGGTGAATCGAGGACCAGAGGGCATAGGTTTAAGGTGAAAGGGAAAAGATTGAATAGGAATCTGAGGGGTAACCTTTTCACACACTGGGTGGTGGGTGTATGGAACAAGCTGCCAGAGGAGGAAGTTGAGGCTGGGATTATCCCAACATTTAAGAAACAGTTGCATGGATAGGACAGGTTTGGAGGGATATGGACCAAATGCGGGCAGGTGGGACTAGTGTAGCTGGGACATGTTAGCCTGTGTGGGCAAGTTGGGCCGAAGGGCCTGTTTCCATACTGTATCACTCTATGACTCTAATTTCATTGTTCTATCTGGGACATATGATAATAAAACACTCTTGACTAACTTTAGTGAGCTCCCTCCCACATGCATTCGGCATTACAGTAAGAGCCTTTGTCCCCTTATCTCCTCTCATGCAAAGGTGATGCCTTTGCCGTCAAGATAACGGGGGATTTCATTCAATGTCAAGTCTCGTTCAAAACGAAAAAGTTAAGAAGACTCAACAAAAAGCAGAAGGGGTCCCGACCTGAAATGTTGCCTGTCCATTCCCTCCACAGATGCTGCCAGACCCGCTGAGTTCCTCCAGCATCTTGGTGTTTTGCTCTAGATTCCAGCATCTGCAGTCTCTGATGTCTCCAGGACACAGAATATGTGCAGCTCAACATCACTGCTTAAAGATTACATATAGAAATTGATCTTTAAAGTGGGCACTGACTGTGACAGATGCTCTAAGTGTGCTGGCAACCAATTATTTGCAACTTCTCACTGTCCCTCACTTGAAATAAAAAATATTTCAGCCTCCACAAAATCAATGCTGCATCCTTATCGCATAAGCCTAACTTTGCACAGTGATACTGTATCTTCTGGCCCCTGTTTGACTGCTGCTCTCTGGCTGGCAAGCACGTTATCCAAGAGACTGTGCTATCTGTTCAGTCGATTTAAACGAGCCATCTGAAACAAGTTGGAAAATGCAGAGCTTACCGAAGTACAAAGATAAGATCCCGTGTGCTGCATGATAATTTGCCTTTCCACTGTGTGCTCCAAGCCCAAAGGCTGGTCTTTAGGAGGAGCGCATCAGATAATACCATGGCGATAACCTGAGGCGGTGGAGTTGCTGCCTTACAGGGCCAGAGACCCGGGTTCGATCCTGACCACTGATGCTGTCTGTATGGAGTTTTGTATGTTCTACCCGTGACCTGCGTGGGATTTCTCCGGATTCTTTGGTTTTTCTCACACACTCCAAAGATGTGCCGCCTCTAATCTAAACTAAACTCTCCTGATACATGCTTGAACCAGTGATGCCTTGAATTGAGATACCAAAAGTTGGTGAAGGAGGCATGTGGAATGCTTGCCTTAGTTGCTTGTGACTTAGAATATAAGAACATGGACTATAGAACAGTACAGCACAATGTGCTGCACATGATGCCAAGTTAAACTAATCTCCTCTGCTAGCCCTGATCCATGATCCATATCCCTCCATTCCATGCATATCCATGTGCCTATTTGAAAGTCTCTTGAATATCATCATCGTATCTGCCTCCACCACCACACATGGCAGCGGGTCCTTGGCACCCACCACTCTGTGTGAAAAAAACTTGCCCAATACATCTCCTTTAAACTTTGCCCCTCTCAACCTAAAGCGATGCTGTCAGGAGATACAGTAGCAATGTTACAAAATTTTGAGATTTAAAAAATAAAGTCTGCAATTTATCCCATCAGATAAAGCATAAAAAGAAGTTTAATTTGACACCTAATTCACTTTCATATCTTCAGTATTAAAGAAGTTATGGCCATTTTCATACTCGGAAATTAGCATCTTGTTCCCTATTGCTTTTCCATTGACTTAACACAAAAGCTGTGATCGAGGACAGTTAAAAGCCCATAACTTTCTTAAAAATTAAGATAACTGAAATAAATTTTCAGTTATTATAGATTGAAGCATTCCGAAACAAATATGAAACAATCTTACTTAGAAGACATGAAAATAAAGCATATAATTAGTTAGTTACCTAATTGTAGCTAATTACAAAATTCAATTACTAGATCTAAACATCTATCAATTTCTTAAGAATAGATTAACATTTTTAAATAGCCTAAGTGTCCAAATAACATTCACACAATATTTCACAATATAACATAATTTTTAAATCTCATTTTCATGAATTTACAGGCCAAATGGAAGGAATTGAATGTTTAATACCTGTAAATTAATGGGCATTTAAATCATTTTGTGAGTGAGGATTTCTGGAACGCGATCTTTTGGAACGTTGATTTGCGGTGAATTTAACCCCGTATTGGCATGAAAAATACTGCCGTTAATTCGGGGAATAAAATCACCGTGTCGCATGAAAAAATGTGAATTAAAGGCTTCTTAAGAAGCACTTTTATACATTTAAAGAAACCACTTTCGTCTACCTGTCCCGTGTGTGAAATCCGTCCCCGTTGTCGGCGTTGACGCTTCAGGAGCTGATTTTTAAATTACTCTAGCGCTAACATTGACGATTTAATAAAAATAAAAAATACACAAAAGGCCACTAGGAACGATTCTTCCGCCAACGCTTGTACTCCAACAAAATATTAACCAGGACAAGGGAGGAGAAACCCGCGTTTTAACCCCGCCCCCCCTTAAAGGCGCCAAAATCGCGCACACGGCCAGTGACAGTATTACAGCGCGACTGAAGGTAAGTTTTGTAACATACCTAGATACAGTGGGATATAGATCGGCTGCACAAATGGGTGGAGAAATGGCAGATGGAGTTTAATCTGTGCAAGTGTGAGGTGTTGTGCTTTTGTGTGGTTGAATGTAAGGGGAGAACGGCAAGATCCTATACAGCATTGATGTACAGAGGGATATTGCTGTCCATGTTTATAGTTCACTGAAGGTGACAACACAAGTATATAGGGCGGTAGGAAAGATGTATGGTATGCATGCCTTCAATGCTGGGGCAATTGAGTATACAAGTCAAAAGTCACGATGTAGCTGTAAGACTTTTGTTCGGCTGTATTTGGAGTATTGTGTGCAATTCTGGTTACCCCACGACACGAAGGATGTGATTCCTTGAATATCCAGAAATGTATCAATCTATCCTGAATGAAATGTATCAATCTCTCCTGAGACAGAGAGTTCTTAAAGGCTCTGTCTTACCTGTTTGCGGTCATCAGCGGTGAAGCGCGGCGTCGCCGGTAGCGAGGACCGCGCGGCAACGGCGAGAGCGTCGAGCCTATCCACCGGAGCGCCGCACGGATGCTGCGCGGGGGCCGAGTTAATTCAAACACGGCGGGTCCCACGTGCTTGCGGTAAGTTAAAAAAGGGCGGGCCGACTGCGATGACGTCGGCCCGCCGCACGTGACTCACCAGCGGCGGCTGTGGCGGCGGCCATCCTGATCGCGGCGCTGTAGCGGTGGCTGTGCCTGCGGCCGTGCAGCACACGTGCCTCACTGGCGGCCGCACGTGCGTCACTGGCGGAGGCTGTGCCAGTGGAGGTTTGACGCACGGCGCTCGAGCCATACTGGCGGCGGCCCGTGCGAGCGGCCGTGCATCACTGGTGGAGGTTGTGCGGTGAGTATTTTGTTTTGGACATTGTCGTTTTTATTTTAGCACCGCGCGGTGTTGGGAACACCGCCGCACGGCCCGGGAATTGTACTTTCTCACGAGTGCGCGGTCTATGGCGGCAGATTCCTCCCGTTTCGCCGCCATAGACCGCAGACTCGTGAGACAGGCCTTTAAATGCTCTGTCTCACGGTGTTGCGGTCATTGGCGGTGAAGCGCGGCGTCGCTGGAAGAGGGGACCGCACGTCAACCGCGAGAGCGCCGCACGGATGCTGCACGGGGGCCGAGTGATCTCCGTACGGCCGGTTCCACGAGCTTGCGGCGTCGGGTGATTACGTCATCGCGCAACGCGACGCGCTACGCGATGACGTCTTTCAGATCGCGGGGCTGTGGCGGCGGCCGTGCCGCACACCTGCCTCACTGGCGGCGGCTGTGGAGATGAGAGTTCGACTCACGGCGCTCGCGCCTCACTGGCGGCGGCAGTGGCGGTGACCGTGCCGCACTCGTGCCTCACTGGCGGCGGCTGTGCGGTAAGAAATTATTTTTGGACAGTGCTGACTTTTTTTTAGCACCGTGCGGTGTTGGGACAAACGCCGCACGGCCCCGGCGGTGGTCGTTTGACCGAACCTGCGGTCTCTGGCGGTCCACGAGCGGTAGATACTTCCTGTATCACCGCCAATGACCGCAGACTCGTGAGACAGGCCTTTAAAGGTTTGCATCCACTACGTGAACACATTTCTCATTTAAATCCTGGATAGTCAAGGGGACCATCGCCACAAGTTCTTGACTCCTCACCCAACATATTTCAATGTGATCACGGGTCAAACTTATAATTAGGCCATTCAGCCCATTGAGTCCACTCCACGATTAGTTCATGGCTGATCTTTTCCCCTCTCAACCCCATTCTCCTCCCTTCTCCCTTCTCCCTGTAACCTGTGACACCCTTACTAATTAAAAATCTATCAATCACTGCTTTTAAAAAATACCCAATGACTTGACATCCATCGCTGCCTGTAGTAATGAATTCCACAGATTCATCACCTTCTGGCTAAAGAAATTCCTCCTCATCTCCATCCTAAAGGTATGTCCTTTTATTCTGAGGCTGTGCCAGCTGTTCCTAGACTCTCTTATTACTGGAAACATCCAGGGCCACATCTTTAAGGTTGAAATCAAACCAGGCCCCAGGAGCTATGCAGAAGCAGCATAGTCTTCTGCACCAGTGTGCCAGATATGTAGCTGTTAACAACAGCCAGCCTGCTATTAATGATGTAAATGGCCTCCTTTTGTGCTGCAACCTTGCTGTGCTAGAGCCAAGGTTGGGTGTCGGCTATTTACATTTCTCAGCTGAAGTGACCAAGTGTAACATGTTTAGGTTTTGATGCTAGTAGCATTTTTGCCGGCAGAGGCGGAATGGTGGCGCAGCGGTAGAGTTGCTGCCTTATAGCGCCAGAGACCCGAGTTCAATCATGACTACGGGTGCAGTCTGTACGGAGTTTGTACGTTCTCCCTCTGACCGTTTGGAACTCGTTGGGCCGAAAGGCCTGCTTCTGCACTGTATCTCTAAACTAAACTAAACTTATAGGAAGAGAAGGTATGTAAAAAAAAGGACAAGTAGCTAAAGGAAGTGAATTGAATAGCAAAACAACGTAGATGTCGTAAATAAAAAATTAAAAAATGAAAATGTCGGTGATACTCTGCTGGTCAGGGAGCATCTGTGGAGAGAGAAACACAGTGAACTTTGCAGTTGGATGACATCATCAGAAGTGTATACATATGTCCTATTACTTCTCCAGTAGTCGCCACCTTGTGGTGGTGGATAAGCTTGCATGTGTCTATGATCCTGAGAGCTATTCTGTCTGGAGCCCTGCTCCTGGCAGGGTCAGCCATGGGCGCCAGGTCGAGGGGAGGGTTTTTGACAAAGTCTGACCCAAGAAGACAACCTCATCGGTGAAACAAGCTGAAGATGGTGGGTGCCCAGCAGGTAGAGTAACATAACGGCTGCGAAGGAAGAAGACAGCTGCATCAGGGAGAGACACCCACCATTGTGCAGTCCATGGAGAGAAGGAATGGGTGACGTTGGGAGACAAAACATCGCCCATTGTTTCTCTCCAGAGATGCTGCCTCACCCGCTGAGTTACTCCAGCATTTTGTGTCTACCTTCGATTTAGACCAGCATCTGCAGTGCTTACTTACACACATTGTGCAGTCCATGCTGTTGGCCCTGGGTCTGTCTCTGTCAAGGACCTTGTGGTTAAAGATTGTCACATTAATTGATCACGTTAAAATTCGTCA
Organism: Malacoraja senta; assembly: GCA_038087875.1. Taxonomy (NCBI): domain Eukaryota; kingdom Metazoa; phylum Chordata; class Chondrichthyes; order Rajiformes; family Rajidae; genus Malacoraja; species Malacoraja senta. Next base: position 35,184 of record JAXLNO010001061.1, read on the forward strand.
CGTACAGGCCTCCAGCTGGCACCAGAAGGACAATCATACTTGGCTTCCAATGATGATATGTCCTATCATTGGCAGAGATACAGAAAATGAAGGAATACTAAGGATGTTAATGAACATAAAGATCAAGGGGGGTCATATGCAGAGTTCCCTGAAAGTGGCAATACAGGTCAGTAGGGTGGTGAAGAAAGCAAATGACATGCTTGACTTTATAGATTGGGGCATATGTTGGGAAGTTATGTTGCAACGTTACAAAATACTGGTTAGCTGGCACTTGGAGCATTGTGAGCAGTTCTGATCGGCATGCTACAGGAAAGGTAGGAGATTCGCTGGGATGTTGCCTGGATTTAGTGATGGGAAAAGATCGGATAGCTGGACTTGTTTTTGCTGAAAAAGGAGGATGGTTTGTAACTTGATTGAGGTGTATAAGATTGTAAAGTCAAAATCATTTATCCATGGTAGGGGTATACATAACATCAGGGCATAGTTTCAAGGTGAGAGAAAGGAGATTTAAAGGGATTTTTAGGGGAAACATTTATTTTCACCAGACAGTGGTTGATATCTGGAATGCGCTAGCAGAGGAGGTGGTCGAATCAGATACAATCCCTACATTTGGAAATAAATAGGTAAGACACAGAAGGATATAATCCTAATGCAGGAAAACTGGGTTAGTGCAGATGAGACAAAATGCTGGAGTTAACTCCGCAGGACAGGCAGCATCTCTGGAGAAAAAGAATATTTTTAAGGCAGAGATAGATAGATTCTTGATTAGTATGGGTGTCAGGGCTTATGGGGAGAAGGCAGGAGAATGGGGTTAAGAGGGAGAGATAGATCAGCCATGATTGAATGGCGGAGTAGACATGATGAGCCGAATGGCCTGATGCTGTTCCTATTACTTATGAACATGAATTAATGAATAGGTGATATTTCGGGTCGAGACCCTTCTTCAGACTGAGAGTCAGGTGGGGGGGGGGGAACTCGAAGTATGAAAAGTTACAGAAGCCGGAGCCGCTAGCCAAGGTGCCCACAATGGTCCATTGCTGGCTGTGGAAAAGGTGATAACAAAGGGCAAACAGTGAAACTAGCAGGAGGACTAGGGTGGGGGAGGGACAGAGAGAGAGACTGCAGGGGTTACTTGAAATGAGAGAAATCAATATTCATACCGCTGGGTTGTTATCTGCCCAAGTGAAATATGAGGTGCTGTTCTTCCAATTTGAGTGTGGCAGAGGAGGAGGCAATTACTGCACAGGTGTTACTGTAAATCTGAATTAAAAGATATTACTGGAAATGCTCAGTAGATCAGGCAGCATCTGGGAATAGGAATAGGAAAAGGCACACTTTATTGTCACATGCGACTGGGCACAGTGTGATTCTTTGCTTGCATACGCAATGTATACAAATAGCAGCCACCAACGGTGCTGACAAAGTTACAAAGCTCACCGGCTCTTCCTTTTGTTCCCCCACACCTGGTCCCCATTGTCCTTGGTCCCCATCATTGTCCATTGTCCCCCCCCCCCTCTCACAGTGACGCCCCCATTCCGGGTCCTCCATTGTTCTTCCCCTCTCCCCTTCACGGTGGTTCTTCACGCTCTCATCGACCATCGACCGTGGGTCGGCCCGCGAGGCATCTCTGCCGCCGCGAGGCTTCACCACCGCCGAGGCTCCATCGTCACGAGGCTTCACCAACGTCGAGGCCTCATCTCTGTCGACGCCCCACTTCACGCCTCCGTGGTGCCGACCAGGGTCCCCGCGAGGCCCCGACCCGGGCTTCTACGCAGCAGTCCGCGAGACATCGAGACCGCGGCGCCTCGATAAAGGCCTCCTGCCACGTTCCCAGTCCACAGCCACATCTATAGAGAGAGAGAGAGTAAATGTTACGCTCTCTTGAAAACTGTCACGTGTAATTTACGTATAATTTATGTTTTTGTGTGTTGTGTCTGAGTCTATGTGCCTGCAAGGCTGCTGCAAGGAACGTTTTTATTCTCACTGTACCTCAACGTACCTGTGCATATGACAATACACTCTAGACATAAGAAAGTGCAGTTGCTGGAATCTTAAGGAAAAAAACCCAAAGTGCTGGAGGAACTCAGCAGATCACGCAGCATCACTGAGGGAAATAGACAGACAACGTTTCAGGTTAGGTCCCTTTGGACAAAAAAACGTCCATCTGACAATAATTTCTACTTGACTTGACTTGAGTCCCAAGGGCTACAACATCTTACAGATTGAACACTCTAGTCCTCCCAATAGTCAATAGTCAATAGTCAGATATATTCGTCACATACACAATAAAGTGCAGTGAAATGAACTTGCCAGCTGCGGTACAATAAAAAAAGAACACACAATACACAATAAAAAAATGTAACACAAACATCAACAACCACAGCATTCATCACTGTGGTGGAAGGCACAAAGTTTAGTCAGTCCTCCACCACTTTTCCCCGTGGTCGGGACCATAAACCTCCGCAGTCACCGTTGCAGGCGGCCAGATGTACAGGCAAGGTAAGTCCCGAATCGATGCTTCCCTACCGGAGACAGCGGCTTGAAGATGCCGTAGGCCGGCGGTCGGAGCTCTTCTCCAGGGATTCCCGGCGAGGGATCCCACTCCGGATGGTAAGTAAGTAAGTCCCCGCCACGCCTGTGGCTAGAAGCACCGCAGACCGCAGCTTCAAGCTGTTTGTAGGCCACGGGCCGACGGTCGGAGCTCTTCTTCTCCAGGGATCCCAGGCTCCGGACGCTCGCGCCAGATGGAATCTCCGCAGACCGCGGCTTCAGGCTGCCGTGGGCCAGCGATCGGAGCACTCCCTTCTGGCGACCCCCGGCGAGGGCTCGCCCGCTCCGCGATGAAATGTTCACGCTGCGCCCGCTGCTGAAGCTCCGGGCCCGTCTCCGGGAAAGGCCGCACCAATCCTATTGTTAGGCCGTGAGGGAGGCGACACCGAAAGCGGTTCCCTCCTTACCCCCCCCCCTCACCACCCCCCCCTCACCACCCTCCCCTCACCACCCCCCTCACCACCCCCCACACAAGACACACCGAGAGACATTAAAACAAACATTTGGACATATTAAAAGAAACACAAAAAGTAGAATTGACTAACACGCTGCTGGCAGGGCAGCCGTCTCGCAGCGCCCCCACCGATTAGAGCACTTGAGAAAGGCGTGCAGGGCTTAAACACTCAAAGCCTTCCATGTCTACTGAAAGCCTGCTGCAAGACAGCATTGAATGGAACCCCACTATTATACAATGAAGCCAATGATTAAGGCAGGCATTCTACGTTGTATCGCTAAACTAAACTAAATTGGCTGTTAGTAGCACAGAGGCCTCAATGAAGGGTGTTCCTATTATCATCGTTAGCATGGGGCGTTTTTTCTTCAAGGCATTACCAACCCACATAATCACCTACCACCCGTCATTTCTGGTAGAATCATTTTAATTGCTGTTACTCTGGCCTGGTGTTTGTCAACCTGCCCATTAGCTCCAAAACCTAAAATTGAACAAGGAATCAGATCCCTTTCTCTGAGACCGCCTGACAACATCCCGAGGTGCACATCTTTCATCTTCTACCTCTTGGTTAAATCACAGTTTCAATGCATCTTTCATATCTCACAATTCAGAACAAGAACCTGCAGCCAGGGCAATTGCACTCTGCTGGTGGAGAGCAATCTGCTTCCATTTCCTGGGCTGGGTATGAAGAAGTGTCTCGACCCGAAATACCATCCATTACTTCTCTCCAGAGATGCTGCCTGTCCCGCTGAGTTACACTGACATTTTGTGTCTATCTTCCAATTCCAGAGAACAAGTTCATTTTTTTAGATAAGGACACAATATAGACACAAGGTACTGGAGTAACTCAGCGGGCCAGGAGCATCCCAGGAGAACATGGATAGGTGACGTTTCGGGTCCAGACCCTTCTTCATTTCTTCAGATCCTCATTTTCTTCCTGTCGTATTTTACATTACCTATCATTTCTTTGAACACATAAAAGCTCCACGTGCCATCAATTAGATCACCTTATCTGCCTTAATCTTCTTTTGATTTGTCAATCTTGAATTACATTTCATTTTGTGAGGAACTCTGCCAATAATACCTGCACCTTTGCCATGCAGGTCTTGGCTAACATAGTTACTTACAGCCGCGGTACTTTTATCCAACGTTCTACAATGTCTTGGCTGATCTCAGAGATCAAAACTATCAGTGTACAGAATGCTGCCTCAGCCTCCCCTGGTGTGGGTGTTTACCCACTGCTTGGGGGTGTTGATTACAGAGCCACTCACACAGTCTGATCCCATTACACAACAACAGGCACTAAGTCTTGTCCCGCCTGGAGCCAAGTAATAAACAAGGCAAGACAAGCTGAGCAGCAAACAGAAATGTATATAATAGATTATGACTTTATTAAAGGTTCAAAATACCACACTAAACAATAAGAAATAACTCACAACCCTTGGTCTCTGGAGGTCTGAGATGCAAGTGACATGGACTACAGTTTGTCCCCTTTTAGTTCAGTTTGATTTAGTTTAGCTTAGTTTAGTTTAGTTTAGCTTAGTTTAGCTTAGTTTAGCTTAGTTTAGTTTAGAGATACAGCATGAAAACAGGCCCTTCGGCCCACCGAGTCCACACCGACCAGCGATCCCCATACATTAGCACTATCCCACGCACGAGGGGCAATTTTACAATCTTTACCGAAGCCAATTAACCTACAAACCTGTACGTCATTAGAGTGTGGGAGGAAACTGGAGCACCCAGGGAACACCCACACGGTCATGGAGAGAACATACAAACTCCGTACAGACAGCACCCATAATCAGGATGGAACCCAGGTCTCTGGCGCTGTAAGGCAGCAACTCTACCGCTGCACCATTGTGCTGCCCATTTTTTATCCCTCAATCCTCTGGCAACTCAGATTCAGATTCAGGTTCAGATTCAGATTCAATCTTTATTGTCATTGTGCAGTGTACAGTACAGAGACAACGAAATGCAGTTAGCAACTCACCCAGAAGAGCAAACATAGAATAATGGATCAGCAAAATATATATATGTACATACATTAGTAATAGTGCAATTTTTCTGGGGGAAGGAGAGTCCGGGGGGGGGGGGGGGGGTGACTGGCAATCACCAAGGTGCAGAGTTAAGTTGTGTAACAGCCACAGGGAAGAAGCTGTTCCTGAACCTGCTGGTCCGGCAACGGAGAGACCTGTAGCGCCTCCCGGATGGGAGGAGGGTAAACAGTCTGTGGCTGGGGTGAGAGCAGTCCATGATGATGCTGAGCGCCCTTCGCAGACATCGCTTGCTTTGGACAGACTCAATGGAGGGGAGTGAGGAACCGGTGATGCGTTGGGCAGTTTTCACCACCCTCTGCAGTGCTTTCCGGTCGGAGACAGAGCAGTTGCCATACCATACTGTGATACAGTTGGTAAGGATGCTCTCGATGGTGCAGCGGTAGAAGTTCACCAGAATCTGAGGAGACAGATGGACCTTCTTTAGTCTCCTCAGGAAGGAGGAGATGCTGGTGAGCCTTCTTGACCAGTGTTGAGGTATTGTGGGTCCAAGAGAGGTCATCAGAAATGTTGACCCCCAGAAACCTGAAGCTGGAAACACGTTCCACCTCCGTCCCGTTAATATGGATGGGCGTGTGCGTGCTGCCCCTAGACTTCCTGAAGTCTACAATGAGCTCCTTGGTCTTCTTGGGGTTAAGGGCCAGGTTGTTGTCAGCGCACCATGCTGCTAGGAGCTGGACCTCCTCCCAATAGGCCGACTCATCGTTGTCGCTGATGAGGCCAATCACGGTTGTATCATCTGCATACTTGATGATGGTGTTAGAACCATGTACGGGTGTGCAGTCGTAGGTGAAGAGGGAGTAGAGGAGGGGGCTCAGCACACAGCCCTGTTCAGGGTGAGGGTTGAAGAGGTGTGGTTGTCTTACCTAACAGACTGGGGTCTGTTAGTTAGAAAGTCCAGTATCGAGTTGCAGAGGGAGGGGTCGATGCCCAGGTCGCTGAGTTTGGTGATCAGTTTTGAGGGGATAATGGTGTTAAATGCTGAGCTATAGTCGATGAACAGCATTCTCACGTAGGTGTCTCTGTTGTCGAGGTGGGAGAGGGCAGAGTGAAGTGCCGTTGAGATGGCATCCTCCATACTCCTGTTCTTGCAGTAGATGAACTGATAGGGGTCCAGTGTGGGAGGTAGGCAGCCTTTGAGGTGTGCCAGGACCAGCCTCTCGAAGCACTTGGTGATGATGGGAGTAAGTGCAACTGGGCGGAAGTCGTTGAGGCTCGCCGCAGTGGAGTGTTTTGGCACCGGCACAATGGAGGTGGTTTTTCAGGCACGTGGGGACAACTGCTTGGGCAAGTGACAGGTTGAAGATGTCAGTCCAGACGTCTGTCAGCTGCGCAGCACAGGCCCTGAGGACACGCCCGGGGATGCCGTCAGGGCCAGCAGCCTTTCGTGCATTAATCCTGCTCAGTGCTACATACACGTCGTAGTGGGTGAGTGTGAGGGGCTGGTGATCAGCAGGGAGCACAGCCTTGATGGCCATCTCTTGATTGTCCCTGTCAAAGCGGCCATAAAAGTGGTTAAGCTCCTCAAGGAAGGATGCGTCGCTGGATGTGGGGGTTGTGTTGGTGGATCTATAGTCCATGATGGCCTGGATGCCTTGCCACATGCGTCGGGGGTCGGAGTTGTTATTGAAGTGCTCCTCAATCCTTAGCTTGTAGCTATGCTTGGCCTTCTTGATGCCCCTCTTCAGGTTAGCCCTGGATGAACTGTAGGCTCGAGCATCGCCTGACCTGAAAGCGGCGTCCCGTGCTTTCAGCAGTAGCCTGACCTCGCTGTTCATCCATGGCTTCTGATTCGGGAATGTGGCAATCCGTTTGAGGGAGGTGACACTGTTGATGGTGGAGTTGATAAAGTCCAAAACAGAGGATGTATAAGAGTCAATGTCCGTGTGGGAGTCAAGGGTGGCCTGGGCTGCAAACGCATTCCAGTCAGTGTTTCCAAAACGCTGCTGAAGTGTGGAGTCCACCTCCTCTGACCAAACTTTAACTCAGTGAATGTCCCAATGTATCCTTTAACAAATAAAACAATTTAATTTGTCGCTGTCACCAAAAATGACTGTCATTGAAGACAGATCTTTTATACCAGCACTTTTTTTACCTGTACGTTCTCAGTAGCTGTCACACTATATTCTGCATTGGAAGGAACTGCAATTGCTGGTATATACCTCGGTACAATAAATTAAACTATTCTTTTCCTCCAGAGAAGCTGCCTGACCCAATGAGTTATCCCAACAATTTGTGTCTATCTACACTATATTCTGCACACTGCTTCCTTTCTCTTTTGCCCAACCTTTTGTACTGGTGCATAGTTTGATGGTATTCATGTGTGGTTTGATTTGATCTCAGATTTTCACTGGTGGGCGGATGGTGGAGAGAGTCAGCAGCTTCAAATTCAGTTCAGTTTATTGTCACGTGTACCAAGTTACAGTGAAAAGCTTTTGTTGTGTGCTATCCGGTCAGCAGAAAAACAATACATGATTACAATCCAGCCATTTACAGTGTATAGATACATGATAAGGGAATAATGTTAAGTGCAAGGTATAGCCAGCAAAGTCTGATCATAGTCACCTAAGACGTGGATAGTAGTTCAGCAGCGCTATCTGGTTGTGGTAGGATGATTCAGTTGCCTGATAACTTCCTGGGTGTTAACATCTTGGATGACCTATCCTGGGCCCAGCATGTAGATGTAATCACAACTAAGAAGTTTAAAGAGATTCGGCATGTCACAGAATATGCTCACACATTTCTACAGATGTACCTGTGGAAGGTATCCTGAATGGTTGCATCTTGGCCTGGTCTGACGCACAGGAATGGAAGAGGCTGCAGAGAGGGGTGGACTCAGACCGGTCCAACACGGGCACAGCCCCCTCCAGCATCAGGCACTGCTTCAAGAAGGTGGCATCTATCATCAAGGAACCCACCATCCAGGCTATGCCCTCTTGTACACGTTACAATTGGGCAGGAGATACAGAACGCCCTGAAGTGCTCCACCAGCAGCTATTTCCCTACAATTACCATGTTCATGAACCGACCTGCACAATAAAGTACCAATCAAGATCCAGGATCACTGCCCGTCCATCACAGTGGGGAATGTGGCGAATCCGCTGTGGTGGATGTTTATGTTAACTTTTATGTAGTTGTGTGTCTTGTTGCTTTTTTTAGTATGACTGTATGGTAACTCGAGTTTCACTGTATCTTAATTGGTACACGTGACAATAACATACCTTTGAACCTTTGAAGTAGGCACAACCTGGGTTAAATTTGCCAAGTGTTAAGATGGCTGTATTGCCGACAGTCCAAATTCCCAACAATATGATGCAACTTAATTAAAAGGTCAAGTGCTTCCCTTCCACTTCACAACCTGTTCAATGAGACCGGATACTTTGAAATTAAAGTAAGTAAGCAACATCACAAGAGGTCAGAAAATCGTAGCCTTGTAATTATGTGATTGTTACAATTACTGGCAAGATGTTTATTCCACCCACACATAGGTCAGATTTTACATTGTTTTCCCTTTTCCTCATTATCTGAACATTCTTTCCGGGCCCTCTTGCTTGCACCAATTATGACCCAAGAGGCCAGTTACTCCAAAGACTTTGCTGAAATGGGCGGCACGGTGGCAGAGCGGTAGAGTTGCTGCTTTACAGCACCAGAGATCCGGGTTCGATCCTGACTATGGGTGCTTGTTTGTATGGAGTTTGTACGTTCTCCCTGTGACCGCGTGGGTTTTCTCCGAGATCTTCGGTTTCCTCCCACGCCGAAGATGTACAGGTTTGTAGCTTAATTGGCTTGGTATAAACATAGAATTGTCCTGAGTGTGTGCAGGGTGGTGTTAATGTGCGGGGTTTGCTGGTCGGTGCGGACTCGGTGGGCCGAAGGACCTGTTTCCGCACTGTATCTTTAACTAAACTAAGAAGAACAACTCTTACAAGCATGACACCTACTCCTTTGCTTCTCAGGGAGGAGCTGCTTTGATTAACCTTCTTTTATCCTACAAATGACCTAACTAAATGACCTAACTAAATGAGCTGGCAAAGTCTGTCAGCATCAGTCAGTACACCAACACAGTGGCACCAGACTATCCCAATGTTTGCACCAAGATTAAGTATACATGTGTGAGTTTGCAGGGTTCAGAACAATTATGTTTATAATCCAAGTCAGGATCAGGCAATTTGCATGACTTTGTTTTAATGTGGATGCATTCTTTTGCTGAAGTATTTATCAAAGCATCACAAAGTTTATCAAAGAAACAGCAAAGTTAATCAATCCTGAAGCAAGTCTCAGCCAATTGAAAAATACTTTGATGTGTTCCATTACTCCATTGATTTATACAAAATGGCTTTGATAAATTCTATTGTGTATATCTGATGAAATAAAACAGACAGCATGGAATTTAACCACGGCAAGGTTTATTCAAAGTCCAAATTTAAGACATACAACACTTGATTTTAAAGTTGCAAGAAATCCACCTAGTGGATTAATTGAAATTGCAATGCTTCTGTTATTCCCACGCTTGCTCCATTTTTGTCAGCAAAGTGCAACTTTGCCACCAAGCAGCACCTGAACAAACAGCACGGTTGTTTGAAATTTCTCTTTAAGCAGCCGCTTTAATTCAGCATTAACCTAGTAGGTTATAATCAGTATGAACCAACCAAAGAAACAAAGTTCCAACCAACAAAATCTGTAAATCTGTATTAAATAACGATGCTCCAGGATTGAGATTTGCGAATGTACCAACTCATGACACACCAGCCGTTGGGCGGCACGATGGCGCAGCGGTAGGGTTTGCTGCCTTACAGTGCCAGGGACCTGGGTTCGCTCCCGATTACGGGCGCGGCCTGTACAGAGTTTGTGTTCTCCACAAGGCCTGCGAGGGTTTTCTCCGGGTGCTCCGGTTCCCTCCCACACTCCAGAGACGTACCGGGTTGTAGGTTAATCGGCTAAGTAAAAATTGCAAATTGTCCCTAATGTGTGTAGGATAGTATTTGTGTGCGCGGATCGCTGGGCCGAAGGGCCTGTTTCCACGCTGCATCTCTAAACTAATCTAAACTAGACTCACTACATTAGTCTTTGACAATTGATATCAAATTATTTTTTTTAATCTGTGGAAGATTTTTGAATAAAGCAAAATCTTGGACAAATTTCAAGGTGGCCACAAAATTAATTCAAGCAACACTCTGGTTAAGCAGGCAGCTTCAACAGGCTGCTAGTTCTTCATGTATCCAATCTTCCCCAGCAGTACAATCATTTGTCAAACATCTCTCTATGGGACTTACACTGCACATAAAACTTCCTCCCAGTCCCAATCACTAACCCTATCAACGTGTTCCTCCATTTGATTTTTTCCCCTATGTGCTTATAAAGTTATGGAGCCCGACAGTGTGGAAAAGGCCATTTGGCCCATTACATGCACACCAACCAGTGGGCACCATGGCACCAGGGTTTGGTAGTGGCCACACCGACAATCGCAGTCGGGTGAACTCATGCAATATGTTTTATTTACATTGACAAGGAAGTCCAGGACTGCATGGGGGCACTGTCCCTTGTCATCAGCGGTGAGCGCTGGCAATCTCAGGCTTGGCCCAGCAGCTCAGTCTTGCTCTCCAAGGAGGAGGAGCAGGAGGTGTGGCGATCTCAGGCTTCTCCCTGTAGTTCACCCTTGCCTCGAGATGAGGCACTAGTGGTCTCAGGCTTATCCCAGCATCTAAGCTTTGGGATTGAAGAGGAGACACTGGTGGTCTCAGGCTCCATCCTGGCGGCTCAGTATTTGCCTCCATGTTTGGCCGCAGCCCTTTGTTGTCTGTGAGCAGGAAGAGGTACTGGCGTCTCAGTCTTGCTCAGGTCACTCAGTCTTAGCCTCAGTAGAGGCGCTGGCTGGACAAGAGTTACTCCAGCTGTTTTTGTCTATCTTCGGTATATACCAGCATCTGCAGTTCCTTTCGACTCACTTCACATTTATCTGCATTAAACAACATCTGCCATTTCTCAGTCCATTTGACGAACAACTGGCTTCCCCTTAAATGCAATCTTCTTCATTGCTTTTTGGTTCTCCAAGCTTGCAAGCCTTACATTAAATCACTGGAGGTCTGGCTTTTTAGCACCATTAACAACAACTCTTCTCTTCTGCTTCTCTTCTTTCTTTTTCACTGTCAGGCACATCATAGTCATTTCTTCCATGAGCAATTACGTTAAATGAGGTGCACCTTTATCTTTATAACAATACCTATGAAGAAGACTGCAGACATTATTCCTTTTTGCCATACAAACTCAATATACCTTAAAGAAAGCAAAAGAAGGAAGTTTAGCACAAAAGGTGGAGCACAAATCCTAGGAGGTGAAAATGCCCTGTTGCAAGTCCTCCAAGAATTCTGAATATATTTGTTGTCACAATTTAGCAGTGAGTCTACCTAGAGTATTTGGGGGGGGGGGGCGGGGGGGTGCATGAAAAAAATCACTGCTTAGCTTGAGGCATTTGTGCTTGAGAAGTTAAAGAGGCTTGAATTATTGACTGGAGACAAGAAGTCTCAAACGAGACAAACATTAATCGTTCTGAAGAGGATGAATATATTTGGCTTTTAGTGAATAAACGTAACTGCTGCCACTCTCAACTGCTGTATTGTTAATCGCGTCTAGCTTGCGAAGCAAAAAGTGCTGTTGAGCCAAAACCAAAGAGGCCGACTCAGGCAACGCCGTGGTAGTTGGAGACTCCATTGTGAGAGGTACGGACAGGGGTTTCTGCGGCAACAGACGGGATTCGAGGATGGTGTGCTGCCTCCCTGGTGCCAGGATCCAGGATGTCACGGACAGAGTGCAGAAAATCCTCAAGGGCGAAGGTGAACAGCCGGAAGTGGTAGTACATGTCGGCACAAACGATGTCGGAAAGAAGGGGATGAATATTCTGCAGCGTGACTTTAGAGAGCTCGGAAAAATGATGAAAAGCAGGACCTCCAGGGTGGTTATCTCCGGTTTGCTTCCAGTTCCTCGTGTGGGCGAGAGCAGGAACAGGGAGATACAGGACCTGAATGTGTGGCTGAGGAACTGGTGTAGGGGGCAGGGATTTAGATTCTTAGATCACTGGCATCTGTTTTGGAGTAAGGGGGAACTGTACAAAAGGGACGGATTGCACCTTAACAGGTGGGGGACCAGCATTCTGGCAGGCAGGTTTGCCACTGCTACACGGGTGGTTTTAAACTAAATAAGATGGGGGAGGGGGTGTCAAATGGTATAGTCAAGGATGGAGTTAAAGGGAAAGAGAGTAAAGGGATAGTTAATGACCCCAGAATTAACGGGAAAGAAAGCTCACAAAGGGATAGGAGAGTAGGGCCAAGTGTAATAGGGATCGGTGTGAAAGGTGAGATGCGTAAGGAATTAAAAGTATTGTATATGAATGCGTGAAGTATAAGAAATAAAGTAGTTGAGCTTGAGGTTCAGTTAGAGGTTGGTAGATATGACATTGTGGGGATTACTGAGACGTGGCTGCAGGAGGATCGGGCCTGGGAACTTAATATTCAGGGTTATACATCCTATAGAAAGGACAGGCAGGTGGGCAGCGGAGCGGGGGTAGCTCTGCTGGTGAGGGATGGAATTCAGTCCCTTGCGAAGGAAGACATAGGGACTGACGAGGTATAGTCACTGTGGATTGAGTTGAGGAATTGTAAAGGCAAGAAGACACTAATTGGTGTTATCTACAGACCCCCAAATAGTAGCCCGGATGTAGGGTGTAGGTTGCAGCAGGAGTTGAGACTGGCATGTAGCAAACACTGTGGTGATGGGGGATTTCAATATGCAGGCAGACCGGGAAAATAAGGTTGGTTCAGGACCCCAAGAAAGAGAGTTTGTAGAGTGCCTCCGAAATGGATTCTTAGAGCAGCTTGTAATGGAGCCGACCAGAGAAAAGGCAATTCTGGATTTAGTGTTGTCTAATGAACCAGATTTGATACGAGAACTCGAGGTAAAGGAACTGCTTGGAGGTAGTGATCATAATATGATTAGTTTTAATCTGCAATTTGAGAAGGAGAAGGTTAAATCGGAAGTGTCAGTGATGCAGTTGAACAAAGGGGACTATGAAGGCATGAGAGGGGAGCTGGCCAAAGTAGACTGGAAAGGGATCCTAGCAGGAATGACGGTGGAACAACAATGGCAGGAATTTCTGGGCATAATCCGGAAGACGTAGGATAATTTCATTTCAAAAAGGAAGAAAGATTCTAAGGGGAGTAGGAGGCAACCGTGGCTGACAAGAGAAGTTCGAGATAGAATAAAACGAAAAGAAAAGATGTATAACACAGCAAAGAGTAGTCGGAAGCCAGAGGATTGGGAAACTTACATAGGACAACAGAAGGAAACAAAACGGGCAATACGGGCTGAAAAGATGAAGTACGAGGGGAAGCTGGCCAGGAATATAAAGAAGGACAGTAAAAGCTTCTTTAAGTATGTTAAGGGAAAAAGGGTAGCAAAGTCAAATGTGGGTCCCTTGAAGGCAGACACGGGTGAAATTATTATGTGTAACAAGGAAATGTCAGAAGAGTTGAACAGGTACTTCGGATCTGCCTTCACTAAGGAAGACACAAACAATCTCCTAGATGTACTGGAGGTCAGAGGATCTAAGGGGGTAGAGGAACTGAAAGAAATGTTCATTAGGTGAGAAATAGTATTGGGTAGGCTAATGGGACTGAAGGATGATAAATCCCCGGGGCCGGATGGTCTGCATCCCAGGGTCCTCAGGGAGGTGGCTGTAGAAATAGTGGATGCATTGGTGATCATTTTCCAATGTTCAATAGATTCAGGATCAGTTCCTGTGGATTGGATGATAGCTAATGTTATCCAACTTTTCAAGAAAGGAGCGAGAGAGAAAACGGGGAATTACAGACCAGTTAGCCTGACTTCGGTGGATGGAAAGATGCTGGAGTCAATTATTAAAGAGGTAATAATGGGGCATTTAGATAGCAGTAAAAGGATTAGTCCAAGTCAACAAGTTTGCGGATGACACAAAGCTGGGTGGCAGTGTGAACTGTGAAGATGATGTTAGGAGGTTGCAAGGTGACCTGGACAGGTTGAGTGAGTGGGCAGATGCGTGGCAGATGCAGTATAATATAGATAAATGTGAGGTTATCCACTTTGGCGGCAAAAACAAGGGGGCAGATTATTATCTCAATGGGGTCAGGTTAGGTAAGGGGGAGGTGCAGCAAGACCTGGGTGTCCTTGTACACCAGTCACTGAAAGTTGGCGTGCAGGTACAGCAGGCAGTGAAGAAAGCTAATGGAATGTTGGCCTTCATAACAAGAGGATTTCAGTATAGGAGTAAAGAGGTTCTTCTGCAGTTGTATAGGGCTCTGGTAAGACCACATCTGGAGTATTGTGTACAGTTTTGGTCTCCTAATTTGCGGAAGGACATCCTTATGATTGAGGCAGTACAGCATAGGTTCACGAGATTGATCCCTGGGATGGCAGGACTGTCATATGAGGAAAGATTGAAAAGACTAGGCTTGTATTCACTGGAGTTTAGAAGGATGAGGGGCAATCTTATAGAAACATATAAAATTATAAAAGGACTGGACAAGCTAGATGCAGGAAAAATGTTCCCAATGTTGGGCGAGTCCAGAACCAGGGGCCACAGTCTTAGAATAAAAGGTAGGCCATTTAAGACTGAGGTGAGAAAAAACCTTTTCACCCAGAGAGTTGTGAATTTGTGGAATTCCCTGCCACAGAGGGCAGTGGAGGCCAAGTCACTGGATGGATTTAAGAGAAAGTTACATAGAGCTCTAGGGGCTAGTGGAATCAAGGGATATGGGGAGAAGGCAGGCACGGGTTATTGATTGGGGACGATCAGCCATGATCACAATGAATAGCGGTGCTGGCTCGAAGGGCCGAATGGCCTCCTCCTGCACCTATTTTCTTTGTTTCTATGACATGCAGTCACAGAGCAGCTGAAATTCCTTATGGTCAAACATGTCAAAACCTTAGGGCCGTATCGTGCAAGAACTGATCGGTCAACTGAACTTGCTGCCTGCAGCCATGCCACAACCACACTTAGCTGGGTCAGATGTAGAGGGCCAACTCTATTAACCATTCATACCATTAGGTTAGGCAGTGAAGCCATGCTGTGACCAGGACTTGGGTAATGTAGTGTTGATGCCCAACCCTCAGAAACCCACTTTCAGGCTTCAACCCGAGTTAGATTTAGCTGTTAAGGCTAACAGAATCAAGGGATATGGGGAAAGAGCAGGAACGGGGTATTGATTTTAGATGATCAGCCATGATCGTATTGAATGGCGGTGCTGGCTCGAAGGGCCGAATGGCCTACTCCTGTACCTATTCTGTATGTTTCTATGTTTTTAACAGTATCCGAAACAGGGGGTGCAGCTTCATATAGTCATATGTTATAAGTCACATGTAACTTATGTTATAATTTCTAAGTTCATAAATCCTAGGAGCAGAATTAGGCGATTGACCTATCAAGTCTCCTCCGCCATTCAATCATGGCTAAGCTATCTTTCCCACTCAACCACATTCTCCTGCCTTTGCCCCATAACCGCTGACACCCTTACTAATCAAATAATGTCATGGGGTCATGCAGCACTGAAACAAGCCCTTCAGCCCAAGCCTTCCAGGCCAACCAAGATGGCCGTCCACGATAATTTCCTTTGCTTACGTTTGGTCCATATTGCTCTTTCGTCTGTGAAAACTGTGAGGCATTTTAATAGTTTTTAGATGTGTTTGACATTCAGAATCATTTAGACTTTAGACTTTATAGATACAGCACGGAAACGTCGGTCCACCAAGCGATCACTCCATACACTAACACTATCCTACACACTAGGGACAATTTACAATTTTACCAATTTTACCAAGGCCAATAACCTACAAACCTGTCTTTGGAGCGTGGGAGGAAAACAGAGCACCCGGAGAATACCCATGCGGTCGCAGGGAGAATGTACAAACTCCATACAGAGTTTGGCTCTTGTACGGGGAGATCGCTGGACGGTGTGGACTCCGTGGGCCGAAGGGCCTCTTTCCGCGCGGTATCTCTGCAAAAATATGCATTGCTGAACTCCTGTCGGAGAGAAGTAGAGAACTTTTTCAAAGTTGCCATACCTTGAAGAGATTTTGCAGTGGAGCAGACAACATGTATAAAACAAAGAACTGCAGATGCTGGTTTATTGGAGCATGGCTAGCTGTTGATAATAGCTAAATTTGCTAAACATGCTGATTCCAGCAACTAAAATCCAGTCCTGTGCCTTTTCGTCACCATCCTAAGTGCTGTACCCTTGCCTAAGATACCAGCTTCCCTTTCCAGTCACTCATCTTTTAGTCAGTTCGGAAGAATTCTGCTTGTGCCACAGCTAGTGGGAGCTTAAAATGGTGATCTCAAAGATGCCCCAAAATGGCACTCAACCAATTACAGTAAAACCTGATGGGCCTGTGGCACTTAGGCGACTTTTTAGGCGACTGCAGGAGACTATGCGGTCGGCACATGTTCGTGACATGTTCGCGGGTGGTTGGAGGGGAGTCACCTTCACGGTCGTGAGGAGTTCCCGCATTCTGGGAACGAGTCGCGGCCTCATTATGGTCACCAGAAATGTTTCAACACGTTGAAAAATTAGCGGCGGCTAGAATGAAGCCGCCATGGAGAGTAGTGAGAATTCTCGTGCCATAGGTGGGTCACCAGGAGGTCCTAGTGGGTTGCCTGGAGGTCGAAGGTTCTCGTAGGTTCTTGTAGGTTGCAGCCGGTGCTGACCGGTGAATTTCATTGGCTCATTGGGGGAAAAAAACGTAAGCAGTAGTTTTCAGAACCAAGAATAACCGACCGGTAATGTTAAATGTCTGCCGAGCTTCACAGCCGTGTATCTCTGACTTCATAAAAGTCGTCTGGCTTCTTAAAAGTTGTCTCCACTCCTTCTCCTCCCTCTTTTAAAAGACTTACCGTACACTGTGCTTTAGCTGTCTTAATTACAGCACCAACCTTCCTGTTCATCGCGGTGTGTGTCTGTATAACATTGGCTTTGCACCGTGTGAATTTTAGACAGCGCTCCCCCCGCTTGCTCTGTCCCCTGCCTGCGGTGTGTGTGTGTGTGTGTGTGTTCGTGTGTGTTCGTGTGTTCGTGTGTTCGTGTGTGTGTGTGTTCGTGTGTTCGTGTGTTCGTGTGTGTGTGTGTGTGTGTTCGTGTGTGTGTGTGTGTGTTCGTGTGTGTGTTCGTGTGTGTGTGTGTGTGTTCGTGTGTGTGTTCGTGTGTGTGTTCGTGTGTGTGTTCGTGTGTGTGTGTGTGTGTGTGTTCGTGTGTGTGTGTGTGTTCGTGTGTGTGTGTTCATGTGTGTGTTCGTGTTCGTGTGTGTTCGTGTGTGTTCGTGTTCGTGTTCGTTCCACTCGGACAGTCGCCGTTCCAGTTGCTGCTTTTTCGGGCGACTGCAGGCAAATTAACAGTCGGCGGCAGTTGCCTGAAAAATTGGCAAAGTGGGACAGGCCCATAAGTGGCCTCATAATAAATCACAGAGACTTGATGAGACCACAATTCCAATAATGCTGGCAATCAGCTCTAACAGCTTTCTAAAAAATTCTAAAAGCTTTTCACCTCAATACATGTGACAATAAACTAAACTAAAACTAAACTAACAAACTTTAAAATCTACATACTTCCGAACAACTAAATGGTCCACATAAATAGCATTGTATCATGTCATTACCTATAACGTGATAAGTAATAATGTTACCTATAGCAGGTAACAACATTTCTGAAACATTTAGACAGTACATGGGTAGGATAGGTTTAGAGGGATATGGGCCAAACGCAAGCATGTGGGACTAGTATAGATAGGACATGTGGTCGGCGTGGGCAAGTTGGGGCGAAGGGCCTGTTTTATCCATTTCAGGTGAGAGCCAACGATATTTTCACCTTATTGACAGCAAATGGATGCACAACAGGAACAAAAATCAAACCTGAAATGTCCATTTTTTTTTCCAAATTTCATAAATGTGCAAAGGGTGTTAATGGCAGGGACAGCAGTCTCCTAGCTTCTGGTCTGACCTTGAGTAATAAACTTGCATTTTAATTTTGGCAGTCTAGCTATTAAATACTGTACAAGTTGTGATACAACTATAAATGTTGGCTGTCAAAATAACAAGGTCTCCAGAAAGATGCAGAACTGGAGAGCTTTCAGAACATAGAGCAGTAGAGAACAGGAGCAGTCATTTCGGCCCACAATGTCTGTGCAGAACAAATGACCAAATTAAACTGCACATCTGCCTACACATGATCACTCTCCCTCCATTCCCAGCATGTAACTGCATCTGTCTACATACCTCTTAAACATTGCTTTCATATCTGCTTCCACCACTTCCCCTGGCAGTACATTCCAGGCACCTACAATTCTCAGTTTAAACAACGTGCCTTTTAAAATCGCTTTTAAACTTTCCCTTCTCACCTTAAAACTATGCCTCTAGTATTTGACATTTCTAACCTGGGAATATACTTCTCCGTGGATTTTCACCTTGTCGTGGTGGAGAAGCTTGTGTGGTCCTGACATCCTGAGAGTGATGCCGTCTGGAGCTATGCTCCTGGTAGGGCAACTATGGCGGTAAGGTCGAGGAGGACGTCTCTGACAAAGAGCAATCCAACCAAGACTTCAACGGTGGAACAGGCAGAGGATGATGGCTGACTTTAGTGGAGCGTCACAACAGCTGGGAAGGTGGATGAAGGCTGCAGCAGAAGAGGGTCTCCGGTCGTCTTGGACTCCATGCCACTGGATCCTGACCCAGATCTGTCAAGGACCGTGGGGTGGCTGTCTGTGCACCAGTCTCCCCATGTTCAACATAGTCACACACAGGCGTCCTCCATATAGGAAATAGCACCCTGGAGACACTCATGGTCAGCCATGACCAAAGGGGGCCTAAGAAGAAGAAGAAGAAGAAATCCTGGGAAAAAATGCTCTAATTTTCTAGAGGGGAGACACGAGGAACTGCAGATGCCGATTGACAATAAGAACCATAACGTTCTGGAGTAACTCATCAGGTCAGGCATGATCTCTGGAAGATTATAGATAGAGGACGTTTCAGGTTGGGAGTCTTCTGCAGATGAGTTACCTGATTAGATGCCCTATTTATGACTCTCGCAATTCTATATACTTCTATCAGGTCTCCCCTCAACCTCGGACACTCCAGAGAGACCAATACAACATTGTCCAACTACTCCTTATAGCTAACATTCTCTAATCTTGCTGAGTGCTAACTGTGACCTTCATGGAGACCCTCCCTAATTATGGGAAATGGCTATTGAAATCTTGCCACTCTCCCAGTTCAACCGCCTTACCGTGTCAAAATTGCCAGACCATTACTTTCTCTCCGCACTTCCTAATAATGGCGGCTTTCAGAGGGATCAGCAACTAATCTGCCAAAATAAGCACTTCATGCTTCTGTTGGAAATGTTGTTGTTTTTGCTAGCATGTTTTCTTTTTGTCAAAGGCAAGAATGTTGGCAGATTTAACTGCACAAAGTTGACCTTAAGTTCTGTTATATGCAAGCAGTCAACTTGACTGAATCTGGAATTTTTCTGTAGCATTCAGTCATGGGCTGATGTAATGAAATAAGTCCCCATATGTGCCAGCACCTAATCTCTCTCACTACTCTCACCTCCTGATATTGTGAAACTGCTGCGTTAACAGTCAGTGTACCTTTTAAGTGGCTAAAACATATATTTTAATCTCTATTAATGCAGTCAATAACAAATATCCACTTTGGTGGTAAAAACAGGAAGGCAGATGGTGTCAAGTTGGGAAAAAGGGAAGTACAACGATATCTGGGTGTCCTTGTTCATCAGTCACTGAAAGTAAGCATGCAGGTGCAGCAGGCAGTGAAGAAAGCGAATGGCATGTTGGCCCTCATAACAAGATGTTGAGTATAGGAACAAAGCGGTCCTTTTGCAGTTCTACAGGGCCTTAGTGAGACCACACCTGGAGTATTGTGTGCAGTTTTGGTCTCCAAATTGAAACATGTAAGATTATTAAAGGATTGGACATGCTAGGGGCAGAAAACATGTTCCTGATGTTGGGGTAGTCCAGAACCAAGGGCCACAGTTTAAGAATAAGGGTAAGCCATTTAGAACGGAGATGAGGAAAAACTTTTTCAACCAGAGAGTTGTGAATCTGTGGAATTCTCCGCCTCAGAAGGCAGCGGAGGCCAATTCTCTGGATGCTTTCAATAGAGAGTTAGATGGAGCTCTTAAAGATAGTGGAGTCAAGCAATATGGGGGGAAGGCAGGAACGGGGTACTGATTGGGGATGATCAGCCATGATCACAGTGAATCACGGTGCTGGCTCGAAGGGCCGAATGGTCTACTCCTGCACCAATTGTCTATTGTCACCACGTTTTTCTTCTTTTCTTACAACATTCATTTAGTCATCCTTAGGAAGAAAAAATGAGCATAAATTAAAATAACCACAAAAAAAGTTGTAAATGGTAGAACGACTTGTCTATTCTGATATAGAATAGTAAGATTAAACGAGAACTTACCAGTTTGAAGTTTGATCTTTATTTTATGAGGAGTTAGGTTGGTGATTACGTGAAGAAGACCCGTCAGGGCGCATGCGCGTCAATCTTCAAAGCAGCGGTATGAAATCACAGACAACACAATAATTGAAGTAACATATTAAGATGAGGAACATGAGAACTACCATTACGACCTTTTTTCTATGAGAGAGGGTTGGGCGTGGCGGGCACATAATCACCAACGTAACTCCTCATAAAATAAAGATCAAACTTCAAACTGGTAAGTTCTCGTTTAATCTTACTATTTTACTTCGGAGTCACCTGAGTGACTACGTGAAGATTTCAAAGCTCTGTGTTTTATGCCGCAGATCAAAATCCCGGCTTCTCACTGCATCGATTGACTCTGAGTATAATCAATAATGCTGTAAACATGACACTGAATATCATGCAAAAAAACAGTTTTATTTTTTGGTCATAAAACAAATAATAAACCCTCTTAATTTAGGGCAACTAACGAAATAGAATTAAACAGTATTGAAAACAGAATTTAAACAATAGCAACAGCACTCAATATTGAGTTGGCAAACAGCCCTCCATTGGCAATCGGCCGATGGTAGTATTGCTGAAACAAGTTCATTTTGCCACCCTGTGGCTTTTAATATATGGTCGATGGGAACGTCCATCGCCCTGGCCGCCGATGTTGCTGCTGCCCTAGTGGAATGAGATGTAAGCACATCAGTGTTAATTCCTGCCTGAACCAACACTTGCTTTAACCACCTTGAGATAGTCTGAACTGCCACTCTTTTATGTGGCTTCTTGTAACTGACAAATAATCCTGTTTCTTCATGTCTTAAAGCCCTTGTGGCTTCAATGTAATGTAACCAATGTGTCCTTACACATCAACATGGATCTGTAGGATATGCTGAGAACACAATCTTAAATCCTGTCACACCTGGCCTACTTTGTTTGAGCAGGTCATAAATATAAAACATAACATTCTCTGTAGTCACTTCCATTCTATCTAACTGAAGTTTTTGCAAAGTCTGCACTCTCTGTGCTGAAACCAATGCCATTAGCAAAGGCAATTTCATGGTTAATTTTGAGAAAGTCATAGACGTGACAGGGACCCAATGATGAAGCATGTTAAGAACAACACTTACATCCCAGATAACCATATACCTAGGCTTAGGCGGTTTAGAATTAAAGATTCCTTTCATCAACCTAGATATGAGAGGGTGAGAACCTATACTTTGTGTCCGTATACCTATTACAAGATACGCGGACAAAGCACTTCTAGCTGTATTGATAGCACTATAGCTAAGACCCTCATCATAATAAAGTGTGGATAAAAACTCTAACACATTTTCAATAACTACAGTATCATATTGAATATTCTTTCCAACACAATATTGTTCCCATTTTTTTACATAAGTCATATACTGCTGTTGAGTAATCGTTCTCCAGGCTGCAGTGAGCATATCCACCGTTCGCCTAGAAAGTCCTCGACCCATGTAAGGCCTTCTTAAAACCTGCAAATTAACAGATCAATACGATCACATAACGGATGAACTTCATGCGTTACCGGATGCTCCAGCAAATTCCTACTCTTTGGAATCAGCAAAGGAGGTTGGATCGCTATCTGTAACATCAAAGGGAACCATGGTTGAGTTGGCCAATTTGGTATCACCAAAACCCCTGAAGCGGCATCCTGCTTGATTTTTTGCAAACACCGACCTATGAGGCAGAATGGTGGGAAAATGTACACAAACATATCATCCCAACTTAGTGAAAAAGCGTCAATTGCCACTGCCCCTGGATCTGGTTCCCAGGAAACATATTTTGGCAGCTGGTGGTTAAGCCTGGATGCAAACAAATCGATATCTGGCATTCCATATAGAAGTACTATGTTCTTGAACACATCCTGGTTCAACATCCACTCTGTATTATCACGGAATTTTCGTGACCTGGCATCTGCTACTACATTGAGTCTCCCTGGCAGATAGATAGCTGAAATCCAAATATCTCTATCCATACACCAGGTTCAAATTTGATTTGCCAACCTGTCACATGATAACAATTTGATTCCACCCATGTGATTAATATAAGCAACTGCTGTAGTGTTGTCTATTTGGCACTGCACATGCAAGCTAGTTTTGTTAGTGCAATAAGCCTTGAGTCCATAAAATACTCCTAAAAGCTCTAAACGGTGAATTCCCCATGTTTGCATAAGCAATGTCCATCTGCCTCCACAGCTGGATCTCGTATCAGTAGCACCCCACCCAAGTGCACTGACATCTGTCTGCAAAATCATGGAAGCTTGGTCCAATAACACTTTGGAACAACTAGTGGACACATGCTGAATCCACCATTGTACATCAGCAACAGCCTCTACTGATAGAAGCATAGGCCTATTATAATGACCCAAATGTATCCTCAGTGCTTGTTCCTTTGACCTTTGTAATTGTTGATAATAAAGTGGCCACTATTGAACTGCTGGAAATGCTGCCACCAATTTCCCAAGCAGACTCGCCACCTGGCTAATTGAAGGCTGTGTGTCAGCAATTAACTTGATACAGCTCTCAATTAGCTCAACCCTTTTTTGCCTCGGCAAGGTCACAATCATGTTGATTGAGTCTATTGTGAAACCCAAATAGTCAATTTTTGTCACAGGTGTTAATTTAGATTTCTCTGGATGGGTTATGAAGCCCAATCTTTGAAAAGTGGTTTTAACAACTGCCACTGATGCTTCAGCTGTTTCCTTTGATTGTCCTACAATCAAGATATTATCTAGTTAAGCCATGAGCACATGCCCTTGACTTCTCATCATGCCTAGAATAGGTTTTAACAACTTTGTAATCACTCTAGGAGCTGAAGACAAACCATTAGGCAGTGCATTGTATTGCCATAATTGCCCCATCCAGCTGAATTTTAAATATCTTATATCCTGCAAATGAACAGACACTGAATAATCCACATCTTTAAGATCTATAGTTGCCATATAGCATCCTCTGGAAACAAGTTGCTTAGCCGTCACAAATGTTTCCATCTTAAAATGTCTATACCGTACAAAAGGGTTAAGACTATTCAGGTCCAGTATATTTCTGCATCCCCCATCCTTTTTTTTTTTTTTTTTGTCTGGGAAAGATATTGGACACAAACTGTTGGCTTTCGTAAACTGCCTTAGCAATTACACCTTTATTACATAAGCTTGCAAGTTCCACCTGAACTTCCAATTGTTCAGTGATACTGGTCAAACTCCTTTTTGGAACATATTGCATGGGTAAATCAGAATTTGCATTAAGCTCTATTCGAAACCCTTCAATAACCTTCAGTATAAACATATCTGAGGTAATTTGTTTCCATTCCTCTAAGAACAGATGTAATTCCAACTTTTAATTGTATCACATTAGATCTGTCTACATGAGAACCAGACCCACTTACCTCCTTACCACCTGGCATTCTTCCCTGGCCTCGAGCTGGATATCACACCTTCCCAGGCGCTGCTACAGCCGAACGCCAACTGCGCTGCATCATAGCTCGACTCGTCCCTTGCCCGGACCAGTCTCCTCGCTTATAGGGATACTTCCACTTCGGTGGATATGTGGCTGCCTAGTCAAGCCCACCGTCTTGGCCTCCTCCTCCAGCTCCTTCAGCTGCTTTGCGGAATCCTCGCCAAACAGTAGATTTGCCGGTTGCATTGTGCCAGGCTGGCAGAGTGAAGCATATTTAGGATTGATGGTTGGTCTAATCGCAGTTTTGCAGAGGCAGTTGATCTCAAAGTGGGCACTCCACAATAGTGCCAGCACCTCTTGTTGTAATTTTGTCATGGCCTCTCCATCCACCATCCTGGCAAAGGTAGTTATGCCAGATGCCAGAAACTTTAAAATATGCTGGAGCTTCACCTCCTGGGCTCTCATTTGTATGCCCATCTTGCCCCAAATCATCCTGTTCACAACAGGAACTTTTAACAGGCCACAGTTGATTGGGGCTTCATGCTTCCTTACTGTCTCATCCATTATCAGCTCCTGTAGCTGATGTGAGACTAGGTAATTTATGCTGGCGGCAAGTTCCTCACCCAGAGGCTCACCAGCTTCCGACGACATGGCAAACCGTGCTGCACACGGTGTCAGCTCTGGCAGCTGCGTGCCCTCCCTTTGGAAGTCGTCGTCGGAATCAGGGTCAGAGCTTATCTGCCCTTCTGCACTAACCTCTTGAAAGAGGGTGCTTTCAAGCAGGCCTCTACCAGGCACTGCCTGCGGAGCCTTCCCGACAGCCTCCCGCCCACACAACTCCTCCTGGAGTGTGGCTTTGTGAAGCAGGCCTCTCCTAGGCACTGCCGGCGGAGCCTTCCCCACGGCCTCCCGCCCACACAACTCCTCCTGGAGTGTGGCTTTGTGGAGCAGCCCCTGTATGAGCTGCTCCATTTTGGATAACCGCTGGGGCATGGTATCCTGTCCCGGACGGGACTCTTCCTGGCCCGACTCTGCGGAGTCAATGGGCCTGACAGACTTGGCTTTTGCCTACCGCCCGACTGGCGTTGGCTGTGTACCCGGCTGGGCACTTTGCCAAGTCTGTCGCCGCACCGCTACCGGCTTGCGACTCCCCAGAGGTGACAGGCTGCCTTTCAGAGACTGAGCTCCCGCAGCTCTCTCTCCCCTTGTCCGTAGCACGCCTGCACCTTGTTGATTTTTCCCTTGTTCCTGTATCGTGGAGACAAAACACAGCAACAATTTTCTCTTTTTACTAACTCCTCCAAAGTCTCCCCGACTTTGGTGGAGCTTCTAAACTACTCACCTGCAGGAGAAGCTCCTCTTCCTGCTGCCGTTCGCGCCAATGTGTCAGACGTAATGACGCGCATGCGCCCTGACGGGTCTTCTTCACGTAGTCACTCACGTGACTCCGAAGTAAAATAGCTTGTTATCAGGCAACTGAATGGTCCCTTCATCAGTTAGAATGCTCTCATCTACCTCACTGGCTTAGCAAGTTTGGCATGTCCCCGACAACTCTCACCAACTTCTGCAGATGCGCCATAGAAAGCATTTTATTGGGATGCATCACAGCATGGTTTGGGAACAACTCCAGACCATCACGCAAACTAACTTCTCTTCCTTTGACTCCATTTACACCTTGCGCTGCCTCAGTAAATCCACCAGCATAATTAAGGAATGGTCTCACTTCGGACACTATCTTCTCCCCTCTCCCAATAGGCACGAGGTACAGAAGTGTGAAAACGCACACCTCCAGATTCAGGGACAGTTTCTTCCCAGTTGTCATCAGGAAACTGAACCATCCTATCACCAACTAGAGAGCAGTCCTGAACTACCATCTACCTCATTGGAGACTCTTGGATCAACTTGAATCGGACTTTACTAAACATTATTCCCTTCATCCTGTAACTGTAAATGGCTTGATTGTAATCATGTATATTTTCTGCTGACATGCAACAAAAAAAGGTTTACATGTGACAATAAACTAAACTAAACCTTTGAACTTCACCACCAGTTGCCCATATCTTAAAGACTGGAATCCTTTCCTTAAACATTCCTGCCTTTTCCTCTATGTTCTTTTTCAACACACTCTTTTAAACTTACCTTATTGACTCAGTTACCTTATTAACTCAGTTATTAATCTGCACCACCATTGTTTTCCTTGGCTATGTGCCTGAGAAGCCCTTTTAAATGGTATGTTATGTTATGTTGAAGGTTCTACATTAATACCAATTACTAATACTGATAACATCATTGTTTTTCAGGTTCAGATGCCTGAGGATCGATCTATTAGAAACAGCAAGACAGAAGGTTTTTTCATTCTTCTTCCAAGTGCTAGGATATTTCTTTCTCAACTGGCTATTCGTGACTTAATAGCGAGCAGTCAGTGGAAGCAGTGCAGCATTTATGCACCGATGAATTCGTGAATTACAATACTTCCCTAACCTGAAGCAGGCACGGTCTGGTTTAAGATTGAATGAAAATACTCGCTAACCTGCTGTAGCCTCAGTGGAATGCACAGACATGGAGGAAAATGGGGAAAAAATCATTTTATTAAATTACAACAGTAAGTATGCTGAATCATATTTCTCCATTTATCTCCTCTCATCCTTCAATTAACTGCATGGTCTCGATTAACTAACCTGCACTCTTGCATAGCATTTTCTCCTTTAAAATGAAGTTTCTTGCTCTTTGACCATTCAATCCACAATCTGCAGCAGCTGTATTGCATTAGGCGGATGAATAACACCTGTCTTACAAGGTATTTAATAAAAACTGGAGGTAATTACAGTCTTAAGCAGCCAATTAAACAAAAATTGCATTCATTTACTTGTTACTATGGTCTCTTACATTATCCATCATTCAGCCTTCCCTCCAACCTCACTCAGAGTTCTCCTATTGTGAGGCCTTCTTCTTAGAAGGAGGTACAACCTGGTTCTGGACTTTTTTATTTCCTCTGCCTTATTTGATTCTCCAGGCAGGTTATATGGCACTAGAGAATGCCGAGGTTTGTACCAGAGGTAGTATGCACTCTTTAGACTTTAGAGATACTGCACTGAAACAGGCCCTTCGGCCCACAGAGTCTGCGCCGAGCAACAATCACCCTGTAAGCTAGCACTATCCTTCATACTAGGGATAGTTTACAATTTTACTAAAGCCAATTAACCTACAAACCTGCATGTCGTTAGAGTGTGGGGGGAAACTGGAGCACCCGGAGAAAATCCAGGCACTCACAGGGAGAACGTACAAACTCCGTACAGACAAAGCACATTGTCAGGATCGAACCTGACTCTGGCGCTGTAGGACAGCAACTCTACTGCTGTGCCACCATGCTGCCCGCAACCCTACCCCAAAGCCAACACCAACCCTCACAGAAACGCCACTGTTTAAAACAATAAGGGCTTCCACAACCCAGTCTTGTCCAGGTTACTCAGCATTCAGTCTGGGAAATTGTCTCCTGGATGTCTTGTGTGGAGGCTACATATGATCCTACTGATTCCAATAGGGATTGTAAGGCAAAGATCTTGAATTCAATTATTAAGATGAGGTACTTCTACTTAATTAGAATAGGTGACGTTTCAGGACGATCAGCCATGATCACAATGAATGGCGGTGCTGGCTCGAAGGGCCGAATGGCCTCCTCCTGCACCTATTTTCTATGTTTCTATTTTCTATGGGTCGGAACCCTTCTTCGGACGGCCTGAAAAAGGGTTGCGACCTAAAACATCACCTACTCTTAAGGGCCTGTCCCACTTGGACGACCTCATCCACCTGTTTAGAAGAGCCTAGACGAGTTGAAAAAAATGTCAAGGTCGTGTTGACTCGCCGAAGTAAAAGACCTCCTACGACTATGTCTACGACCTATGTCCACGAGTACGCGGAGACCACTCACGAGCACGAGGAAGAGTTACAAAGACCTCCTACGACCTCGTGGCGACCATGCTGCGAGTATGAGTCACGGGCAAACTCGGCAGAGGCTGCCAATTAGGTCGTGAAAGTGGGATAGGGGCTTTACACTTCCTCATGCTCGTGAGTGGTCTCCGCATACTCGTGGCCTCAAGTAGGTCGTGGCGTTTTCTCCAGCCTGATAAAAAATGTCCACGAGTAAAAATAAGGTCGGCTAGGGAAAAATTGATACTTTTTACTCGTAGGCAGGTGGTAGGTAGGTCGTAGTAGGTCGTGATGATAGTCATAGGTAGTCGTAGGTCGGTAACTGGCCCGAGAAAAATATGCAAACATGACATCATTTTATCATGTGGTCATTTACCACTCGTAGCTAGTTGTAGTTGGTCTTAGGTGTGGAAGACTGAGGTCAAGGGGGGTCGTAGGAGGTCGTAGCAGGTCATAGACATAGTCGTAGGAGGTCGTAGGAGGTCTTTTACTTCGGCGAGTCAACACGACCTTGACATTTTTTTCAACTAGTCTAGGGTCTTCTAAACTCGTGGATTAGGTCGTCCAAATGGGACAGGCTCTTTATTCTCCAGAGATGCTGCCTGAAACGCTGTGTCACTCAGCATCTATTTTCGGTATCAACTAGCATCTGCAGTTCTTTCCCACACACTTCTATTTAGTTACTTGGCTTTAGTGTAATATGTTTTTGGCATCCACTTAGTCAGCGTTACTTTTTTATTATTTATTTTCCAGAATCTGGGCATATGATACGGCACGATACGATAAAACATTATTCATCCCCAGAGGGGAATTGGTCTGCCGACAGACAGTCACAACACACAAGGTACTCAAAAACTTGAAGTTAACAGTGAAAACAAAAAGAAAAAGCCAGGCGACTGCTGTCTGGCTGCCTTGGGCCCAGCGCCTTCACCGGAACGAACGAACGAACGAACACAGACTTATCCCCTGGGCAGAGGATTAAAACTAGAGTGCCCCCCCCCCCCCCCCACACCGGGTCCCCCTTTGTTTTCCCACTGTCCCTCACGGTGGTCCCCCCATGCCGGGTACCCATTATACCTCACGGTGGTCCCCCCATGCCGGGTACCCATTATACTTCACGGCGGTCTCCCCACAGCGGGTCACGCTGGCTGGCAAGGCAAAAGATTCAGGTTACTGCCGCAGATTATCGGTGAGTAAGTGCTGCCTAATTGCTCTGTTGATAATGCCTTTCGTCACTTTGCTCATGAGTTGAAGACTGATTAGGCATTAACAAAATCAGATTCATCTTGTTTAATTTTCCGCGAACAGCACATCCCTGGGCAATTTTCCATATTGTTGGGTAAACTGCAGCATTGTTACCGTCCAGGAACATCAAGGCTGGTGGAGCAGCTAGTCTTTAGACTTTGACTTCATGGACACAGCATGGAAACAGGACCTTCAGCCCACCGAGTCCGCGCCGACAAGCTATCACCCATACCCTGGCACTGTCCTATACACTAAGGACAATTTACAATTGCACCAAAGCCAATTAACCTATTAACTTGTACGTCTTTGGAGTGTGGGAGGAAACCGGAGCACCCGGAGAAAACCCACGCAGATCACAGGGAGAACATACAAACTCCATACAGACAGCACCCATAGGCAGGATCGAACGCAGGTCACTTGGCCAGGCAGCATCCATTGAGAGAATAACAAAGTTTCAGGCTGGTGACATGGTCAAGAGACCTGTATTTGATACAGGACCAGTCTTTTCTAATTATATAGCAGTGTGCACATGTCAAGCTGGAAATGTACGGAGAAGATTTACAAGGATGTTGCTAGGACTAGAGCTGTAGGGAGAGGTTGAATAGGCTGAGACTCTATTCCCTGGAGCGTAGGAGGATGAAGGGTGATCTTATAGAGGTGTATAAAATCATGAGAGGAATAGATCGGGTAGATGCACAGAGTCTCTTGCCCAGAGTAGGTGAATCGAGGACCATAGGACATAGGTTTAAGGTGAAGGAGAAAAGATTTATTCGGAATCTGACGGGTAATTATTTCACACAAAGGGTGGTGGGTGTATGGAACAAGTTGGCAGGGGAGGTAGTTGAGGCTGGGACTATCCACAATTTAAGAACCAGTTAGACAGGTACATGGATAGGACATGGATTGGAGCGTTATGGACTAAATGTGGGCAGGTGGGACTAGTGTAGCTGGGACATGTTGGTCAGTGTGGGCAAATTGGGCTGAAGCGCCTGTTTCCACGCTGTATGACTGTATGACTCTGGTGGTTTGGCTTGGCAGTGGGGTAGAGCACTGGGATTGTGATAGAGTGCTCTGACATGTTGTCTGTAGGGGTATGTTTCTGTGAGGTTCACAGCTGGGATCAAGTGTATCTCCCTGTAGGAGATTGAGGAAACATAGAAACATAGAAAATAGGTGCAGGAGTAGGCCATTTGGCCCATCGAGCCATTCAATATGATCATGGCTGATCATCCAAAATCAGTACCCCATTCCAGCTTTTTCCCCCATATCCCTTGATTCCCTTAGCCCTAAGAGCTAAATCTAACACTCTCTTGAAAACATCCAGTGAATTGGCCTCCACTGCCTTCTGTGGCAGAGGAATTCCACAGATTCACAACTCTCTGGGTGAAAATGTGTTTCCTCATCTCAGTTCTCAATGGTCTACCCCTTATTCTTAAATTGTGACCCCTGGTTCTGGACTCCCCCAACATCGGGAACATTTTTCCTGCATCTACCCTGTCCAATGCTCCAAGAATTTAATATGTTTCTATAGATTCCCTCGCATCCTTCTAAATTCCAGCGAATACAAGCCTAGTCGATCCATTCTTTCATCATGTCAGACCCTCCATCCCGGGAATTAACCTTGTGAACCTACGCTGCACTCCCGCAATAGCAAGAATGTCCTTCCTCAAATTATTTGACCAAAACTGCACACAATACTTCAGCTGCAGTCTCACCAGACCCCTGTACAACTGCAGTGGGACAACCTTGCTGCAAAACTCAAATCCTCTCACAATGAAGGCCGACATGCTATTAGCTTTCTTCACTGCTTGCTGTACCTGCATGCTTACTTTCAGTGACTGATGTACAAGCACACTCAGGTCTCGTTGCACCTCCCCTTTTCCTAATCTGACTCTATTCATATAATAATCTGCCTTCCTGTTCTTGCCACCAAAGTGGATAACCTCACATTTATCCCCATTGTACTGCATTTGCAATGCATCTGCCCACTCACCCAACCTATCCAAGTCACCCTGCAGCCTCACAGCATTCTCCTCGCAGCTCACACTGCCACCCAGCTTTGTGTCATCAGCAAACTTGGAGATGACTTAGGAAGCAGGAGAAGAAATTGCAGGAGCCCTGGACAAGCCCTCATTCTGTAAAATAATCATCTACTACCTCGCTGTGCACATCTCCTTTATACATTGCCCCTCTAACCTTAAAGCTATGCCCTCTAACCTTTGTCATATATTTCAATGATCACATCTTGGACAATGGAATTGCTAGTGGTGCCATTCTGCCACCTCTTCTTTCTAGTGAATTTGACATGGCTGAACATTCACATGTTGTATTGTGTTTACTCATTTCTTATAATTGCCCAAGGCACCTACAATGTGCCAGTATAGCCTCTGGTCGATTGATGTAAGGACCCCAGACTTAATTCACGGCTCAAGGAGGTGCTTAAAACTTCCCTGAGGAACTTCAACATCACCATTGACTCCCGGAAGCTCCTGGTCATAAGCACTTAAAGAGGAGAAGGAGCATTTGGGATGATGTTGAGCACTTTGAGGCCATGTATTAAGCACGCACAGACCCCTGCAAGAGTTGCAATTCACAAACAACCTCACAAACTATCCACTAGGGACTACCTAAAAAATAAGATTTACCTAATATGTTTCCTTTAAATGATCTGGTACCTTATAATGTACTCCAAAGAATTTATTCAATCCTTTCCTATCATTACTTCATTCCATGCGACCTTTTTTCCACATCTTTATTGGCTATGTTACTCATTGTTACTGGCACTGTTATTCCTGATTATTATAAGTATTAATAGGTACCTACTCCCCACCGATTAGCCTCCATAATGAAAAAAACCTTAAGACCTCTTCCTTTCCTTCTTCACTAACTACTTACAGTACCCATTAGCCTGCTGCATTTGTCTGTTTGTCCGATATTGCCTGCAGCTTAGTACAATTCTTGAACAAGTTTCCTCATAGAGTTTTGATTAAACAAATAGGAAAAGAGTACAAAAGGTTTTACTTATGCACATTATACGGTGTACATTTTTTATGAAACCTTGAAGTATTTGGGTTGCCTTGCATCTGAGAAGAGAATGCATAGTTATGTTTTGCATTGATAAGCCTCTCCAACAATAATAACACTCCATTGGTGGGCAGAATAGTACAAATCCATTCTAAATCTGCTATTGAAATATTTATTCTGAGTTCAAACATTGGTATCGGCCATCGTCAGTTGTTCAGAGAAGGTGAGAGGTCCTGTTACCTTTATTTTTTGTTATTCATTGTGCAAAATGATAATTGTCATTGGCAGCATTACCCATTGTCCATGAATGGAATAGTTTCTAAGACGATTTGATAGGATAGTTCAGAACTCTGCTTTGATCCAGATTCACATTTGGCAATGTTTTGAACTATTCTGAACTGAAAATGCGACAGAGTATTTTCGTTCCAAAAGATGAAGCAGAAAAGTTGTTATGATTCCATCGTAATATCTGGATAAAGCAAGAACATAGAACAGTAAAGCACCGGTACAGGCCCTTCGGCCCACAATATCCATGCGGAACTATGCTAAGTTAAGGTAATGTCCTCTGCCTGCACGTGATGCATATCCCTCCATTCCTTGCATATCCATGTGCGTATCCAAAAGTCTCCTAAATGCCACTATCGTACCTGCCTCCACTACCACCCTTGGTGATGCATTCCAGGCACCCACCACCCTCTATGTATATAAAACAAACTTGCACTGCACATCTCCTTTAAACTCCGCCCCTCTTACCTTAAAGCTGTGTCCTCTAACCTTTGACATTTCCACCTTGTGAAAAGGTTCTTGCTGTCTATCCTATCTATGCCCCATAATTTTATATACTTTTATCAGATCCCTCAGCCTCTGATGCTCCAGAGAAAACAACCGAAATTTGTCCAAACTCTGATAACTAATAACTTCTAATGCAGACAACATTCACTAAATCTTTTCTGCAACCTCTCCAAAGCCTCCACATCCTTCCTGTAATGGGGTGACCAGAACTGTACACATTACTCAAAATGCGGTCTAATCAAAATCCTAGCTGCAGCATGACTTCCTGACTCTTAAACTCAATGCCCCAAATTTGGTTCATTCTAACTTAACCATGTTATAATTTCATTCTGATATTATTTATTGAATTCACTAAATTTAAATTCTCCAGCTGTTCTGATGGAATTTCAGTTTGCGTTTATCTCAGGCATCAGCATACATGGACCCACTACACACACAAGAAGACAATAGGAGCAGGACTAGGCCATCTGGTTCCAGACACACACCACAAATAATATAAAACAATCTCCTGTGCCTGTCCATTAAGCATCCCCCCTCTCACCTTAAAGCTATCCCCTCTAGTATTTGATATTTCCATCCTGGGGAAACAGTTCTGACTGTCTCCCCCTATTTGAATCCCTTGGAGACTTGGAAACTTTTGGAGACTTGACTCCCAGTATAATCATTCGGACATGCAGAATGTGGCAAGGTGTATATAATGCTATAACTGGCTGCAAAGCTAAGTCAGGCAACATCATTGGTGATCATGCATCTGCACTTGATGAAGTGAATGCTTTCTATGCTCGCTTTGAGCAACACAGTGATGACGCCTCTCCCTTCAGACTCAAGTGTGCCTCTCCTCGTGGTGATTGTTGCAGAGGTTAGTGCAGCCTTCATGAGGGTGAACCCAGAAAGCAACTGGCCCAGACGTAGTTCCTGTCCGCGTCCTTAGTAGCTGTGTGGACCAGCTTGTGGGAGTATTCACGGACATCTTTAATCTCTCCCTACTCCATTCTGAGGTACCCACCTGCTTTAAGAAGACGACCATCATACCGGTGCTGAAGAAAAGCGTGATGGCCTTGACATCCACCATCATGAAATGTTTCGAGAGGTTAGTTATTGAATGCATTAAATCCAGTCTACCCAGCGGCCTTGACCCATTTTGCCTACCACCACAACAGGTCCACCGATGATGCCATCTCCCTGGCCCTTCACACTCATCCCTGGAACATCTGGATAAGAGAGACACCTATGTCAGACACCTATTCATAGACTACAGCTCTGCCTTTAACACCATTATACCATCAAAGCTTATCACCAAACTCACAGGACTTGGTGTTAGCACTCATCTCTGCAACTGGATCCTCGGATCAATCAGAGAGGATAGCGACAAATCATCCTCAATGAATATCCTCAACATTGGTGCTCCGCAAGGATGTGTTCTCAGCCCCATTCTTTACTCCTTGTACACCCACGACTGTGCAGCCATGTACAAATCTAATTCAATTTTCAAATTCGCAGGCGACACCACCATTGTGGGCCGGATATCAAATAATGATGAGACAAAGTACAGGAAGAAGATTGAGAACCTTGTGTCCTGGTGTTGAGACAACAACCTTTCTCTCAATGTCAGCAAGACAGAGGAGATACTGATCAACATCAGGAAGTGAAGCGGTACATGTACCACAGTTTGCATTGACGGCACCAAAGTAGAGATGGTTGAAAGCTTCAAATTCTTGGGAATTTCACCAATAATTTCCTGGACCACCCATTTTGAAGCAATGGCCAAGAAAGCACACCAACGCCTCTACTTCCTTAGAAGGTTTAGGAGGTTTGGCATGTCCCCAACAACTGTCACCAACTTCTATAGATGCGCCATAGAACGCATTTTATCAGGATGCATCACAGCATGGTTTGGGAACAGCTCCATCCAAGACCGCAAAAAAATGCAGAGATTTGTGGACATAGCCCAGACCATCACACAAACCAACCTCCCTTCCATCGACTCCATCTACAGCTCACGCTGCCTTGGCAAGGCCAGCAGCATAATCAAGGACGAGTCTCACTGGGCCACTCCCTCTCCCATCAAGCAAAAGGTATAGAACTGTGAAAACGCACACCTTCATTTTCATCAGACAGTTTCTTCCCAGCTGTTATCTGGCAAATGAATCATCCTACCAACAACCAGAGGCAGTCCTGAACTACCATCTACCTCATTGGTGACCCTTGGACTATCTTTGATTGGACTTTACTGGCTTTATCTTGCACCAAATGTTATTGTAAGGAATGATAATAAAGCACACACACCAAAATCCTATAATTCTAGCAGCGGAAGTCTGCAGGAACTGGAGGACAGAGATGTGTGGTGTGTCCGTCACCGATCCCATCGGAAACCCAGCAGCACTGCATCGTTAATGTTTTCAACGATGATGATGAAATGTTATTCATAATATTCCCTTTATCATGTATCTGTACACTGTAGATGGCTCGAATATAATCATGAATTGTCTTTTCGCTGACTGGTTAGCTCGCAACAATAGCTTTTCACTGTGCCTCGGTACAGGTGACAATAAACTAAATTTTAACTAAACTAATTTATGCCACTCATAATTTTTATTGTGTCTCCCACAACCTCTGGTGTTCCAGAGAAAACAATCCTAGTCTGTCCAACCTCTCTCCTTGCTAATGTCACCTAACCCAAGCATAATTCTGGTAAATCTCCTTTGCACCCTTTCTAAAGCCTCCTCATACTTCCAGTTATGGGGCGACCCGAATTGCATGCAATACTCCAAGTACAACCTCACCAAAGTCCTATAAAACTGCATGAAAATTATTGCTTACCTGACTCTTATAGTCAAAACCTCAATCTATAAAAGCAAGCACACAAGATGCCTTCTTTACCACTCTATCTACTTTCAGAAAGTTATGGACTTGGACCCCGAGATTTCTTTGTACTTGTACTTCAAGTGTCTTGCCATTCATTGTGAATTTTCCCCTCCCATAGTACAACACCCCACATTTGCTCGGATTAAACTCCATCTGCTTTTACTCCACTCTGCAGCTGATCATATCCCGCGGTAAACTTTGACACAGCTTTCCTCCCAGTTTGTGACCCCAGCAGTCTTGGTGTCATCTGTAAAATTATGAACCAACCCATCTACATTGAGGTCCAACTCATTTATATATAAATGATCACCAGAGGTCCCAGCACAGATCCCTGCAGAACTCCATTCATCACAGAGCTCCAGCCTGAATATAGTCCTTCTACCACAACCCTTATCAGTAAACCAGTTTTAAATCCATGCCATCAAGTCACTGGGCCTTTGAAGAATATAAAGAAAGGAGGAAAGAACACTGTTAATCCCATGCATCTTAATCTTCTGGATCAGCCTACTCCAGGGAACTTTATTAAATGCCTTACTGAAATCCATGACAACATTCACTGCCCTACCCTTATCGATCATCTTCGTCACTTCCTCAAAGACTTTCATCGAATTAGTAAGACATGACCTGGCATACACAAAGCCATGCTGACTGTCCCTCATTAACCCATTCTCTTCCCAATGGGAGTAGATCCTATCTCGAAAAATTGTCTCCAATAGCTTCCTTACTACTCTTGTGAGGCTCAACAGCCAGTAATTGCCTGATTTCTCCCTATTACCCTTCTTAAACAGAGGCACAACATTAGCTCTTCTCCAGATCTCCAGACCTATGGCTGGACAAGGTGCAATGATCTTTGTACAAGATCCTATCAGGCTCTGGGGATTTACCAGCATCTGTAGTTCCTTCTTTCCATATTAGCCAGGTGAATCTCCTTGGAACTGCCTCCAATGTCACTATGTATACTGTTATAGGTAAAAGGACCCAAATTGTACATAAATATTAACTGAATAAATATTCACTTAAAATATTGCCATGATTGAATGGCGGAGTAGACTCAATGTGTTGAATGGCCTACTTCTGCTCCCATGACATGAATTTATGAATATTCTATTGTATGTTTTGTCTTCAAAAATTATTAAGCTCGTATTTCCATATATCCACCTCCAAATACTATTACATATTACGTATTGCCCTATTACGTAACTTATCTATATTTCTCTTTGTGAACTCCTCCAAGTTCATTCCCCACTTTGCTTGTTATTATCAACAAATTTGGATGCAGTTTAGTTTTTAATTTATCTGAATCATGAATGTGGATAAGGCTACATGACTGTGGCACAGCAGTGACGAGAACCTCCCAACCTGAGGATCCCATTTACTGCCAGTTTTCCTTCTCTCTTGCTGATTACCTATCCTGGCTAACATATTGTTCCCAACCCCTAAAACCATAATTTATATAACAGCTGTAAGTGCTGGAGTTTAGAAGAATGAGGGGGGGACTTAATCGAAACATCCAGAACAATGGAAGGCATAGATAGAGTGGATGTGGAAAGGATGTTTTCTCTAGTTGGAGAGTCTAGGACCAGAGGTTATAGCCCCAGAATTAAAGGGCGTTCTTTTAGAAAAAAGGTGAGGAGGAACTTCTTTAGTCAGAGGGTAATTAATCTGTGGAACACATTGCCACAGTGGGGCTGTGGAGGCCAAGTCAGTGGATATTTTTAAGGCCGAGATAGACAAATTCTTGATTAGAACGGGTGTCAAGGGTTAGGGGAGAAAGCAGGAAAATGGGATTAGGAGGCAGAGATCAGCCATGATTGAATGGCGGAGTAGACTCGATGAGCCGAATGGCCTAATTCTACACCTTGCACTTGTGAACTACTCCGATCCTGACTCGGGGTGCTGACTGAACGGAGTTTGTATGTTCTCCCCGAGGACCTGCGTGGGTTTTCTCCGAGATCTTCGTTTCCTCCCACACTCCAAAGACGTACAGGTTGGTAGGTTAGTTGGCTTGGTATTAATGTAAATTGTCCCTAGTGTGTGTCGGATAGTGTAAGTGTACGGGGATCGCTGGTCGCTGCGGACTCAGTGGGCTGAAGGGCCTGTTTCTGCACTGTATCTCTGAAAAACTCTTTATCCACCCTTGGAAAATTCGATTTCTACATCTCTCAGCCCCCCTTCTTCCTCAGAGGAAAGAGAGGTGGAGAGGTTTGGAGACATCTGTGGGGAAATTCCAAAGCTTTGGGGCTCAACAGCTGAAGGCAACACTGCCAATGGTGAGGCGATGAAATATGGGAATAAACAACAGACCAGAATTGGAGAAGAGCAAAAAAAGACATACATAGAGCTGGAAGAGATTAGGTATAGAGATGGTTGAGACAAATGATGTGCTACTTACATAATTTTTTTGCTAGAAAGTAAGAAGAAAATATAACTTGGGTCATATAGCCAGCAATCTTGAGCTTGTTACATTCACACTTGTTGCCAGTTTCTCTGTGCTTCAGGACTTGGCTTCCAATGCTACATAGCAACAAGGGAATATTAGACTTTTTACTTGGGAACCTTAGGAAAGGCTATGCTAACATGCCATTACTCACATTGGGTTCACTTAAAATATGTCAAAAACAGTCGTGGCATTTGAGAGACCATAGGAAACTATTAATGTGGGGCTGTTCACAATCCAAAATTTGTTTACACGCTGATAGCACAGCCGTACCCTCATAAAACTGTAACTACTGTTGAGAAAGTGCTAAAGGACACTGTGAACATTTGCCAGTGGTTAGATAACGTTCAGCTTTGTCTAAACGTAGACCAGGCTGAAATAAATCAATGTTGTTTGGCAACAATGATGGTTTATGTAAGCTCTTAGTAACTGGCAGTAATCACATCAGCTTCCAGGCTGCTAACTCCGAAAATTCCAATTGTATCATTTTGGGGAAACACAGTCCTTGAAATCTTTTGTGACTCGACTAATAAATGATATTCACAAGTTCACAAGTTACAGGAGTAGGATTAGGCCATTCGGCCCATCGAGTCGACTCTGCTATTCAATCATGACTGATCTCTGCCTCCTAATCCCATTTATCTGCCTTCTCCCCATAACCCTTGATACCCGTTCTAATCAAGAATTTGTCTATCTCTGCCTTAAAAATATCTACTGACTTGGTCTCCACAGCCTGCTGTGGCAATGAGTTCCACAGATTAACTACCCTCTGACTAAAGAGGTTCCTCCTCACCTCCTTTCTAAAAGAGCACACTTTAATTCTGGTCTTAGACTCTCCCACCAGTGGAAATCCTTTCCACATCCACTCTATCTCTGCCTTTCATTATTCTGTAAGTTTCAAAGAGGTCCTCCCTCAACCTTCTAAACTCCAGCGAGTAGAGTGGGTGTCAAGGATTATGGGGCTCATCATATGCTAACCCACTCATTCCTAGAATCATTCTTGTAAACCTCCTCTGCACCTTCTCCAGAGCCAGCACATCCTTCCTCAGAGATGGGGCCCAAATTTGGTCACAGTACTCCAAATGCGGCCTGACTAGCACCTTATAGAGCCTGAGCTCTATATAATGGCAGTATATATAGGGTTATATTGGCAAATAAAACAGCAGATTTACCAAAGTCCATAAGAATCTGTATAGCACACGGCAGCAATGTCAGGGAAACAAGTTAGTGCTACACCATGGCCACCAAATTGTGGCATTTAGGTAAGTTAGTCCTAGTTAGTTTAGTTTATTGTCACGTGTAACGAGGTACAATCAACAACTTTTGTTGCATGCTAACCATTCAGCGGAATGACTATACATGATTAAAATCAAGCAATGCATAGTATACAAATACAGGAAAAAGCAAAATTGTGGTGGTTATTTCATGTTCATTAATTTATCCCATTTGGACCTTATGATATAGAGATTTGGAAGGTTGCCAATAGTTCTGTTATTTTATTAGGAGGTAAAACCTAAATGGATAAAGGTATCAGAATCAGCAATTTGGAATGTGTCAGAAGGAACTGCAGATGCTGGTTTAAACCGAACATAGACACAAAAAGCTGGAGTAACTCAGCGGGACAGGCAGCATCTCTGGAGAAAAGGAATTGGTGACGTTTCGGGTCGAGACCCTTCTTCAGACTGGTTTTGTGCTGTGCTGTTGCCGTATCTCTGGAGAGAAGTAATGGGTCTCGACCCAAAACGTCACCCATTCCTTCTCTCCAGAGATGCTGCCTGTCTCGCTGAGTTACTCCAGCATTCTGTGTCCATCTTTGCTGGCGAGGAACCGTGGCTTCCCTTTGCAAGTTTTCGCTCTCGAACACAGATAGCAGCGGATTATTAGGGGAAGAAACTCGCGTTCATGCTGCACGACGTGTTTGACCACCTGCCCCCGCTACTCAAGGAGCTTGTGCTAAGCAGTAACCAGCTGCGGAGCTTCAACTGGGGCAGGCTTTACCTGCTAGGCTGGTTGGAGCTGCTGGACCTCGGTAGCAACCTGTTGATCACAGTGCCTCGCATGCTGTCCAACTGCACCCAGACCCTGCGCGTCTTCAACCTCACCCGCAACCAGATCTCCAAGCTGACATCCCTGCAGTACCTGGATCTCAGCTACAACAACCTGAAGACCATCCAGGCCTCCAGTTTCCCAGACAGCGCCATCAAACACCTTCGGGAGCTGCGGCTAAGCGGCAACCACTTTCTCTGCACCTGCGACGCCAGGTGGTTCGTGTGGTGGATCAATCAGACCATGGTCTACATCCCTCGCCTGGTCACCGATGTCACCTGCACCTTCCCCAAAGCCCACCGCGGCCACGGCGTCGTCATGGTGGACCTGCACTCCTGCGAGTTGGACTACCTGGGCATTGGCCTCTACACTTTCTCCGCCTTGATCACCTTCTTGCTCCTCTATTTGATACTTAAAACAGGCCTTCATTCACGGTGGTGCAGCGGTAGAGTTGCTGCCTGACAGCGAATGCAGCGTTGGAGACACGGGTTCGATCCCGACTATGGGTGCTGTCTGCACTGAGTTTATAAGTTCTCCCTGTGACCTGCGTGGGTTTTCTCCGAGATCCCCCTGCGTGGGTTTCCACCGAGATCCAATGTTGGTTAATTGGCTTGGTGTACGTATAAATGTCCATAGTGGGTGTAGGATGGTGTTAGTGTGCGGGGATCGCTGGTCAGCGCAGACCCTGTGGTCCGAAGGGCCCGTTTCCGCTCTGTATCTCTAAACTAAACTAACAGGGGAGAACACTGGGCCTTCTTGGTCAGTTTATTATTTTACACTTATATACATTACACAGATCACGAAGTGTGAAATAAAGCTGGCAAGCCGAGGTCATGCAAAAAACGGAGGAAAACGGGAGACGATTTCATTCAGGAACTCCGTTCTGTGTTAAGAAACCTAACTTTCAGGGGATTTAAATCTTGAGTTCAACTTCTACCTGAATTTAATCGATTTACAAAAGCTTTGAAGTTCTCCCTGCAGTCCGTTTCTTAAACACCTTTACGTTTTGCGCTTTTTTTGACAGCCAAGTACTTTAAATGCCAGTTATTGCATTGTAGCAATGATAGGCAACGATTTGATACAAGGTTAAACCTGTTTTTTTTGTTTGCAAACACATAGCGGTTAATTACATGACATGAGAAGCATGCAGCTACATAAGAGACACGGAGAAGCTGATCATCGGGGCAGTTCTGTCCATGGTCATGGGAGGCTTTTTATAGTTTAAAAAACTGCATGACATCATTTTTATCCATGTGATGATTTTTCCACACGTCGGTTGTCGTTGTTGGCTCAAGAGTAACTCGGGAGAGGAACTTGATAACTCGGGAGAGGAACTTGGTACATTGCAGAAATGAGAAGTAAACGGCAAACTTAGATATACACGTGGGAACTCGTTTAAACTCGTGAACATCAACTTGGAATCTTGTAGAAAACCACGAGTTTGATTTTTTCTTTCACTCGGGATCACTCGTGGGTGGAATCGCACCGTGAGACAGTGCCAATAGAGTGCAGTTCATTAATCCTGCTTCAACTTTAATTGTATGTTACCAAATTTTTTTATTTAAAAAAAATATTTTTATTGGTATTTGTTCCACAAAAAAAAAATTAAAACATAAAAAACAGAACAAAAAGAATAATGATAAACATAACAATGGTATTGATACATAGAGATCAGGATTACATTAATAACAGGTATAACCTAATATGAGACCAGTGTCAAAATACACAATGAATATAGACCTCTGTGTAAATATAGTTAAATCTTTAAAAGGAAACTTATAAATGAGTTGATTTTGAAATTACAAATAGATACATTTGATTAAAAAAATTAAGAATGACTGGGAAAGACAACTCCAAATGTCTTTATCTATAGAGAAATGGGAGAGGATTCTTCAATTAGTTAATGCCTCTTCAATGTGTGCAAGACACACTTTGATACAATTCAAGGTGGTTCACAGAGCTCATATGTCAAAAGATAAGTTAGCTCGTTTTTATGGTCATATAAATCCTACCTGTGACAGATGTAACTCTGAAGTGGCCTCACTGACCCATATGTTTTGGTCCTGCCCTCTTTTGGAAAAATATTGGAAAGACATTTTTGATACTATTTCTGTAGTCTTAGGTATAGATTTACAACCTCATCCTATTACTGCAATTTTAGGGTTACCAATGTTAGATTCTATTCATTTGTCCCGCTCCGCCCATCGATTGATTGCTTTTACCACATTAATCGGCAGAAGATTTTTTTAAAAATTAAAAACATTTTTTTTTAAAATATTTTTATTAGAAGCAATGTACATACATAATATTCCTGGTATATAACATAATACATTTCATGTACAACTTCTTTTTAAAAAAAATTTTGGATAGAAAAGAAAGAAAGAAAAAAAGAAACGCTTGAGGATAGTAGT
This sequence comes from Malacoraja senta, assembly GCA_038087875.1. Classification (NCBI taxonomy): domain Eukaryota; kingdom Metazoa; phylum Chordata; class Chondrichthyes; order Rajiformes; family Rajidae; genus Malacoraja; species Malacoraja senta. The sequence goes on from JAXLNO010001061.1 coordinate 77,910, forward strand.
GATGTGTGGGGCGCAATAATTGACGGTTAATGATTGATAATTAGATAAGTAGACTGCGTCTTTAGAAGTGTAGAAAAACCCCCCACACAAAAAGGCCCCAAAAATAAAAGGGCCTTATGAAAAGAAAGGAAATAAGAAGAAAATGCATAAAAATATAACTAAACAGATAAAAAGGGAATGTGCCTAATTCGTAACGTTACACACCCATCTAGTTCTAAAACGGTTACTTTCCAGGGTTATGTTGCACCATATTACACTTGTAATAAATCAATATAAGACGACCATATCTTAAAGAATTGTTCTGGTTTTCCTGCTAGAACAAGTCTCATTTCCTCGAGATGTAATATTTCCGACATATTTGTAATCCACATTTTAAACGTTGGGATAGGTGCGTTTTTCCAGAATTTAAGTATACGTTTTTTTGCCGTTATCAAACCATAATTGAGGAAACATCGTTGAAATGACGTTAGCTCAGAACAGGCTTCCATTGTTCCGAAAAGAATCAATTCTGCGTTTGGGTCCAGTCTTATTTTAAATAATTTTGAAAAGGTTTCAAAAATTTAGGTATGTATATTGGTATTGATTGAAATAGGTACAGAATTTGTGGAAGAAAAATCATTTTAATGGCATTTATTCTGCCTATTAAGGACATCGGTAGTGTTTTCCAAAATTGGATCGACACTTGTAATTTAGTAAGTAATGGCAGGTAATTTGCATTAAATAAAGAATTATATTTTCTAGTGATTTGAATACCCAAATATTTGAATTTTCTGTGGCAATTCTAAAGGGGTATTGTAAGAGATGTGTTGGCTCTTGAGGTTTTATCGTCATTATTTCGCTTTTATTCCAATTTATTCTATATCCTGAGAAGGAACCAAATACTTCTATTAAATTTAATAAGTTTGGTATGCTAATTTGCGATTTTGTAATG
>JAXLNO010001062.1:0-31784 GCA_038087875.1 Malacoraja senta
GGGAGAGAGACGGGGAGGGAGGGAGAGAGACGGGGAGGGAGGGAGAGAGGGAGGGAGGGAGGAGAGAGAGGGGAGAAGGGGAGGGAGGGAGAGAGACGGGGAGGGAGGGGGAGAGAGAGAGGGGGTTGGAGGGAGAGAGAGGGAGGGAGAGAGAGGGGGGAGAGAGAGGGGGTTGGAGGGAGAGAAAGGGGGAGGGAGGGAGAGAGATGGGGAGGAAGTGAGAGAGGGGGGGGAGGGAGAGAAGGGGAGGGAGAGAGAGGGGGAGGGAGAGATAGAGGGGGAGGGAGATAGAGGGGGAAGGAGAGAGAGAGAGGGAGGGAGGGAGGGGGAGGGAGGGAGAGGGAGGGAGGTAGAGGGGGAGGGAGGGAGAGAGAGAGAGGGGGTTGGAGGGAGATAGAAGGGGAGGGAGGGAGAGAGAGGGGGAGGGAGGGAGGGAGGGAGAGGGAGGGGGATGGAGAAAGAGTAAGGCGAGGGGATAGGATGGAGAGGTTCGAGGGGGAGGGGCAGAGAGAGGAAGGGAGTTAGAGAGAAAGGGAGGGAGAGTGGGAGGTTGAGGGACAGGGAGGGAGCGAGAGAGATAGTAGTGAGAGAGTGATAGTGAGAGATGGAATGATAGTAAGAGAGAGAATATATGGCTGCCCTTGCAGACGGACCCCAGTCCAGACTCACCATGAGTTGCACGTGCTGCATCTCCCAGGTGGAGGTGTTGAAGGTGAACGTGGCCATTCCTCTCTTGTCCGCAACAACCTGCTGTGCCCCCGGATATTGGGAATTGAACAAATATATCCGTGCGTTTGCAAACGGGCGGCCGGAGACATATTTCACCTTCACCTGTCGATCAGACGAGAGAAATCTGATGGAGCTTCTGACAAGGAGTCGTTACAAGCAGAATGGTGACTGTCAGTGAGTTTCCCCTGTACCTCCCGTGTAGGGGTGTATCTCACCGTGTGTATCACACCCCGTGTTTGTGTGTGTATCACACCGTGTGTGTGTGTGTGTATCTCACCGTGTGTATCGCACCCCGTGTTTGTGTGTGTGTGTGTGTGTGTATCACATCTTGCGTGTGTATCTCACCATGTGTATCACACCCCGTGTGTGTGCGTGTGTGTATCTCACTGTGTGTATCACACCCTGTGTGTGTGTGTATCACACTGTGTGTGTGTGTGTGAGTATCACACCGTGTGTGTGTGTCACACTGTGTGTGTGTGTGTGTGTGTGTGTCACACTGTGTTTTAGTGTGTGTATCACATCATGCGTGTGTATCACATCATGTCTGTGTGTGCGTGCTTATGAATGTTATGAGTTGAACAGGTACTTTGGATCCGTCTTCACTAGGGAGGACACAGACAATCTTCCTGATATAGTAGTGGCCAGACGATCTGGGGTGACAGAGGAACTGAAGGAAATCTACATTAGGCAGGAAATGGTGTTGGATAGACTGATGGGACGGAAGGCTGATAAATCCCCAGGGCCTGATGGTCTACATCCCAGGGTACTTAAGGAAGTGACTCTAGAAATCGTGGATGCATTGATGATACTTTTCCAATGTTCTATAGATTCAGGATCAGTTCCTGTGGATTGAAGGGTAGCTAATGTTATCCCACTTTTTAAGAAAGGCGGGAGAGAGAAAACTGGGAATTATTGACCAGTTATCCTGACATTGGTGGAGGGGAAGATGCTGGAGTCAATCATAAAAGATGAAATAGCCGAACATTTGGATAGCAATAACAGGATCGGTCCAAGTCAGCATGGATTTACGAAGGGGAAATCATGCTTGCCTAATCTTCCGGAATCTTTTTTGAGATTGTAACGAGGAAAATGGACAAGGGAGAGCCAGTGGATGTAGTGTACCTGGACTTTCAGAAAGCATTTGATAAGGTCCCACATAGGAGATTTATAAATCAGAGCATGGCCTTTATAAATCAGAGCATTGAATATAGAAGTTGGGATGTAATGTTAAAATTGTACAAGGCATTGGTGAGGCCAATTCTGGAGTATGGAGTACAATTTTGGTCGCCTAATTATAGGAAGGATGTCAACAAAATAGAGAGAGTACAGAGGAGATTTACTAGAATGTTGCCTGGGTTTCAGCAACTAAGTTACAGAGAAAGGTTGAACAAGTTAGGTCTTTATTCTTTGGAGCGCAGAAGGTTAAGAGGGGACTTGATAGAGGTCTTTAAAATTATGAGCGGGTTAGACAGAGTGGACGTGGATAAGCTTTTCCCATTGAGAGTAGGGAAGATTCAAACAAGGGGACATGACTTGAGAATTAAGGGACAGAAGTTTAGGGGGAACATTAGGGGGAACTTCTTTACTCAGAGTGGTAGCTGTGTGGAACGAGCTTCCAGTGGAAGTGGTGGAGGCAGGTTCGATGTTATCCTTTAAAAATAGATTGGATGGGTATATGGACGGGAAAGGAATGGGGGGTTATGGTCTGAGTGCAGGTAGATGGGACTAGGGGGAAGTATTTATTTTTAATTTAAAAACATTTTTTTTTTAATGTTCGGCATGGCTTGTTTCCGTGCTGTTATGGTTATATGGTTATATGGTTATATGATTACTGGGCAAAATTAGGGCACATGTTATTGGGGGTAGAGTGCTAACATGGATAGAGAAGTGGTTGTCAGACAGGAAACAAAGAGTAGGGATTAACGGGTCCCTTTTAGAATGGCAGGCAGTGACTAGTGGGATACTGCAAGGCTCGGTGCTGGGACCGCAGCTATTTACAATAATGATTTAGATGGATTCAAAGTAACATTAGCAAACTTGTAGGTGACACAAAGCTGGGTGGTAGTGTGAACTGTGGGGAGGATGCTATGAGAATGTAGGGTGATTTGGACAGGTTGGGGGAGTGGGCATTTGCATAGCAGATGCAGTTTAATGTGGATAAATGTGAGGTTATCCACTTTAGTAGCAAAAACAGGAAGGCAGATTATTATCTACATCGTGTCAAGTTGGGAAAAGGGGAAGTACAACGGGATCTGGGGGTCCTTGTTCTTCAGTCAATGAAAGCAAGCATGCAGGTGCAGCCGGCAGTGAGGAAATCGAATGGCATGTTGGCCTTCATAACAAGAGGAGTTGAGTATAGGAGCAAAGAAGTCCTTATGCAGTTGTACAAAGCCCTGGTGAGACCACATCTGAAGAAATGTGTGTGGTTTTGGTCCCCCAATTTGAGGAAGGACATTCTTGCTATTGAGGGAGTGCAGCGTAGGTTCACAAGGTTCATCTCAATCGACAAGGTCTGTGGATGGTGGGACTGTCATATGCTGTGAGAATGGAACGGCTGGGCTTGTATACTCTGGAATTTAGAAGGATGAGAGGGCATCTTATTGAAACATATAAGATTATTAAGGGTTTGGACAAGCTAGAGGCAGGAAACATGTTCCCGATGTTCGGGAAGTCCAGAACCAGGGGCCACAGTTTAAGAATAAGGGGTAAGGCATTTAGAACGGAGATGAGGAAACTCTTTTTTACACAGAGAGTTGTGAGTCTGTGGAATTATCTGCCTCAGAGGGTGGTGGAGGCTGATTCTCTGGATACTTTCAAGAGAGAGCTAGATAGGACTCTTAAAGATAGCGGAGTCAAGGGATATGGGGAGAAGGCAGGAAAGGGGTACTGATTGTGGATGATCAGCCATGATCACATTGAATGGCGGTGCTGGCTCGAAGGGCCGAATGGCCTACTCCTGCACCTATAGTCTATTGCTTGTGTGTGTATCACACCGCGGGTGTGTGCACATGTATGTATGTGTGGGAAGTGTCACTCTGTACCTCCCCGTGTAGGGGTGTACCACACCATGTGTGTGTATCACAATGTATGTGTGTGTGAGTGCGTGTATCACACTGTGTGTGTGTGTGTGTGTGTATGCGTGCATGTGTGTGTGGGGAGTTTCCCCGTGTAGGGATGTACCAGTGTGTGTGTGTTTGTGTATCACACCGTGTGTGTGTGTGTGTGTGTACATGTACATGTGTGTGTGTGTGTGTGGGGAGTTTCCCCGTGTAGGGATGTACAAACAGTGTGTGTGTGTGGGGGGATTTTCACCCCCTGTTGCCGTGTACCACACAATCACCACACCGTACCTTTCCTGTGTACGGGATCCCGGTCTTGAAGTAGTTTTCCACCTCCTCAAAACTGATCGTGGTGACCTCTGACGATACCTGACAGCTGCCCAAACCTTCCCTCCTTATCCCTGTGGATGGTGTCAAACACAGTCACCCAGAGGTGAGGGAGGGAGGGAGAGAAAGTGGGATGAAGGAGAGGATGGAGAGAGCGAGTAAAGGGGTATTGAGAGAGGAGAGGGGGTTGAAGGAGAGGATGGAGAGACGGAGCGAGGGCAGGATGAAGAGAGGGAGCGATGGAGTGGGGGATGAAGGAGAGAGGGATAGAGGGAGTGGGGGATGAAGCAGAGTTCGGCAGTCTCACCCGTCCCCTCCTCAGACACCACGAAGTGTGCGTGGATGCTTCCAGAGCGCCATTTGGTCCTGATCCGGATGGTGTACATGGACAGATCCCTGGAGAAGCAGCCGTCTGTATCCGTCTGAGGGTGTGAGAGGGGAGAGTGAGACCCAGGGCCAAGTGCTGGGCTGGGAAACTCATCCACACCCTCCTGTCCCACCCCCACCCCCTCCCTGTATCCGTGTGTGTGACAGAGAGTGGGGAAGAGAGGGCAGAGAGAGAGAGAGCGGAAGAGAAGGAAAGACAGAGAAGGAAAGACAGAGAGAGGGAGAGTGGCAAATAAAAGAAAGTGCAAGGGAGGAAAGAAAGAGGATGGAAGAGTGTGAGAGAGAAGGAAAGAGGAAAGGGGATGGGAAGAGAAAGCAGAGAAAGTGTGTATGTGTCGTTGAGCCTGGCTCTATGGTGATCCGGGTTCGATCCTAACACCCACCACTGTCTATCTGAGGGGAGCTTGCACGCTCTCCCTGTGACTGCGTGTGTCTGCTCCGGGTGCCACAGTCTCCTGCCCAGTGGGCTCAAGGGTTTAATGGGCCGCTGTGTATCGGTCCCAGTGTGTGGGTGAGGGGCAGAAGGTGGGAGAGTTATAAGGGGATGGGATAGCTGCATAGACCACCGGGACATCCATCCCCTTTCCCTTCCCCTAACCCGCTGGCCCCAGCCCTGTCACTCCCCTCACGCCCACCTCTCCCACACCCCTCATCCCTGCTTCACTTCCTGGGCCTTACACCAGATCAGAACCAGAGCAGGGGGTAGTGTCCAACACTCACTCATCCAACTAGTTTCACTGTCATCCTGTTGATTTTCACTGTCTGTAAATAAATTGGAGGAACATCACTTCATATTTCGCTAGGGCACCTTACAACCCAGCAGTATCAATATTGATTTCTCCAACTTCATGTAACCCTTGCATCCCCTCTCTCTCCGTCCCTCCCCTGCCCTATTCCTTGTACTTGTGTCACTGTCATCCTGTTGAGTTTCACTGACTGTACACCTTTTCATTATCGTTGCTTTTTGCATATCTTCCATTCATTTATCTCTCGTTACCCTTTCTTCTGTCTCTCACTCTGAAGGGGCTGAACCTGAAACTTCATCTACTCCTTTCCTCCAGAGATGCTGGCTGACCCACCATTACTCCAGCTTTATGTGTCTCTCTTTAGTTGAAACAAGCATCTGCAGTTCCTCCCAGCACACCCACCCTTCCTCTCTTCCACTCTCATTCCTTGGTGTCACCGGCAAACTAACTAACCAACCTGTCTATGTTTAAGAAAGAACTACAAATGCTGGAAAAATCGAAGGTGGACAAAAATGCTGGAGAAACTCAGCGGGTGGGGCAGCATCTATGGAGAGAAGGAATATGTGACGTTTCGGGTCGAGACCCTTCTTCAGACAGAAGAATCATGAGAGCAATTGGTTAAACAACATTTGAAATATTACATGCAGTTCTGTTTGAAGATAGACACAAAAAGCTGGAGTAACTCAGCGGGTCAGGCAGCATCTCTCGGGTTAAAGACAGGCAAGGTTTCGGGTCGAGACCCTTCATCAGTCTGAGATGATAAAGGGTCAGTCTAATGAAGGATCTTGACCTGAACCGTCTAGAGCTTTTCTCTCCAGAGATGTTGCCTGACCCGCTGAGTTACTCCAACGGTTTATGTCTATCTTCGGTGTAAACCAGCATCTGCAGTTCTTTCTTACACATGCAGTTCTGGTCGCCCCATTACAGGAAAGATGAGGAAGCTTTGGAGAGGGTGCAGGGGAGGTTTACCGGAATGATGCCTGGATTAGGGGGCATTGACTGCAGGGACTGACTTTATAGTAATAGTCATACAACAGGCAAAAAAACCAAGTCCTTCGATCCAATTTGCCCATGCTCCGTCTCCACTAGTACTGCCTACCTGCATTTGGCTCATATTCCTCTAAACTATTCCTGCCCATGTAATTGTCCAAATGTCTTTTGAAAGAGAGGCACGGTAGCACAGTTGTAGAGTTGCTGCCTTACAGTGGCAGAGACCCGGGTTAGATCCTGACTACAAATGCTGCTTGTATGTTGACCCTGTGACTGCGTGGGGTTTTTCCGGGTGATCTGGTTTTCTCCCCACATTCCTAAGATGTACATGTTTGTAGTTTAATTGTCAATATTGTTTAGGTTAGTGCTACTGTACACGGTAATCGCTAGTAGGCTCAGATTCAGTGGGCCAAAACGCCTCTGTTACACCTCATATACCCACCACCCTGTTTGAATAAGGTACACCTCAGTTTGCAATTCAATCTTTTCTCTCTCACCTTAAACCTTTGTCCTCTGGTTCTTGATTCTCCTATTCTGGGTAAAAGACTATGCACCTCATGATCTTTTACACTTCGCCCCTTAGCCTCCTGCGTTCCAAGGAATAAAGTCCTAGCCTGCTCAAACACTCCCGTTAGGTCAGGCCATTAATTCCTGCAACATCCTGGTAAATCTTCTCGGCATTATTTGCAGCTTAACAACATCTTTCCTGTAACAGGGTGACCAAAAATGAACACAATACTCTATTCCATGGAGTGCAGGAGGATAAGGGGTGATCTCATACAGGTGTATAAAATCATGAGATGAATAGATCAGGTAGATGCACAGAGTCTTTTGCCCAGAGATGGGGAATTGAGGACCAGAGGACATAGGTTCAAGGTGAAGGGGAAAATATTTAATAGGAATCCGAGGGGTAACTTTTTTACACAAAGGGTGGTGGGTATATGGAATAAGCTGCCAGAGGCTGGGACTATCCCATCGTTTAAGAGACAGTTAGACAGGTACATGGGTAGAACAGGTTTGGCGGGATATGGACCAAGTGCAGGCAAGTGGGACTAGCGTAGCTGGGACATTGTTGGCCGGTGTGGGCGAGTTGGGCCGAAGGACCTTTTTCCACACTGTATCACTCTATGACTCCATGAGTCATTGTGGAGGGGGAACAAAGGCAGCGAGAATTTGGAGCTTGGATTATCACCAGACTTCAGAGGCTTTTTAAAAAAAAAAGATTTCTTCAATTTGTGAGGAATTTGACTGTGTCTCCTTGAAAGTTGTAGGAGCGGCAGTAAAGGGCAGATTGCCAAGAGCACTTAGAAACAGGGGAGCTGAGATTTGGATTGATGTTGTGGCTGTTTACATCGAATACCTCCCTCCCATGCAGATTTACCACGTCCAGGTTAGCTGGTAAAGAGGGGAACTGGTTTTTTTTGGTTGCCAGTGAAGCTGAAATGGTTCAAATGGACCTGGGGTCAAAACCTTCAGAGTTGCAACTTCGACAGGGAAGATCGACTCGGACACTCCTTATTTATCTTATTTAGCCTTTGTTGATTTTCTGGGTACTTGTGGCACCACTCACTATGCGAACCCTCGGCAGTAGGGGGTAGGGTCATGTACGCGTCTGGGTAATGGCGGGAAGGCTTTGTCACGAGGTTTAGGGGTTGCCCTAGTATAAGTATAGAGACCCGGGTCAGCCTTCCCCCATTCGCATGTGTGTTGTTCTCTTTAATTCATCAATAAAAATCTCTTTGATTCACCACGTGTGGCTTGCTTATTCGCCCGCCATGCACTTCTTAATTAGATTGTTAATTAAATGTTGAAATGCACTGTTTACAGCAGCAACAGCAGTAAGATTTTAATTTATTAAGTACCTATAACTTTTGTCATGCCACTCCTCAAAGATGGCGACCACTCAGAGCTACACAGCTACTGAGCCTTGACCGTTGTTTGAGTTGATGAGGGGTAAAAATGGCGTTAAAATGAAGATACAAAATAATCTGACTTTTGCCTTGAAAGACAGTGGGAAGTCTGTTTTCATATTAAATTCTGCACAGGCGGTGGCTATAGGTGGACTACTCCTCAAGTTTTGGCTGCTATTCAGCCCGACACCTCTGAATGTTTTCAAACTGCTAACTGGCAGTTTTGATCGATCCAGTACTTGGAAGAGTGATTGTTTTAACTGGGAATGTGTTATTTACAGTCACAGCAGTGTGGGGGATGATGTTAGTTCTGTCGACAGTGAGTTGTCAGAATGCCCGGATCCCAGCTCTGTGTCTCGAATGGCCGAAATCTGGGAGTTTCAGGAGTTTCTGCGAGACTCCAAGGGCAGTAAGAATAAAGTCCAGTTAGCTGCCAACCAACCGGTGGTCGAATCTACCGGGACTTATCCGGTCACTTGATACCACCCTTCATAATAAGAGGGGCAGTATCATCAGGGGTGAACGGTGCCAGTTCCATGATCTTTTCAAGCTCCTAAGAGAGGGGCAGAGGGCAAGATTTGGCTCCACTCCCGTGAAGAGTGCTATTAAAAAAAGCTAGTGTGTTTTCAACATGAAGATTACAGTAGCTAGCCTAAACATTAATGGTGGTGGGGGGGATCTCTGTAGATTTCACCACCTATCAGTCAGAGAGGGGAAGTACACAGTGAGCATTCTGCAAAAAACGCATACTGTTGCCAAAGATTAACCCACCTGGCTCCTGGAGTGGGAAGGGGGAGTCTACATGAGCCATCTCAACACTAATTCGAATGGGGTGGCCTTCCTGTTGGCCCCGACTTTCCAGCCGGTGCAGGAAATTGTGCCGGCCGTTTGTTGTATCTCACCATGTGCCTGGATGGCGTGCCGTTATATTTTATTAATGCAGGCGTACTTACTGCAGGAGGTGACTGCTCTGCTGAGCACTATTGATTGTGGGGAGTGTGTCTTTCTTGGGGGGGTTTCAATTGTACCCTTGAGGTGAGATATCGCTCTGGTACTCAGCGTGCCCCAGCAGCAGCAAAGAAGTTGAGAGAGTTCATTGATTCCTTTGAGTTGGTTGTTGCGTGACGGTATCTCCACCTTGATCCCAACGCTTTCTCGTGGAGGTCAGAGGGGGGCGGTTCCCGTATCGATCGCATGAATATCTCCAGAGCGTATATCTCTCGTGTCTCGGTGGTCTCTATGCGACTGGTGCCGTGCTCGGACCACAGCCTGGTGCGAGTGGACTTTATCCCAGCGCTCACACGGGCATGGTCCGCGTACTTGCAATTTAATAACTGGCTGCTGGAGGATCGCTGATTCCAGGATTCATTCAGACAGTTTAGGGCAAAGTGGAGAGAGGCAGAGGGGCTTCACCTCCCTTAGGCAGTGGTGGGATGTGGAAAAGGTGTTCATCTGTCTCTTTTGTCAGGAGTACACGAGGGGGTCGACCAGGAGGCAGGACGCTGAGGTCGAATGACTCGAGAGAGAGTTATTTAACTCAGAGTCTGGCTTGGGTCAGATCGGTGAGAACTCCTGTGAGTGGGGAGTTTATCAGGAGAGGAAGGAAGCGCTGAGGGTCCTGCAGATTGAGCGGTCCCGAGGCGCTTATATGAGCATGCGAGTCCAGATGTTGCACAATCTGGAACGTGCTTCACATTTCATTTTCTATCTAGAGAAAGGGCGTCGAGCTGCTTGCGGATGATGGCTCCTCTGTCACTGATCCAGAGAGTAGTGCTTTAGTTCAGTCCTTTTACTGGACTCTGTTCTCTGCAGATGGTTTTAGCAGGGAGGCTCACCGGGTCCTGTGGGAGGGTCTACCGACTGTAGATTGAGAGGAGGTTGAACTCCGTGATGACCAGTTATCATTGGAGGAATTGACTGGTGCCCTGTACCAGCTCAGGAGGGGCAAATCCTCAGGGCTGGATGGGCTGACTGTAGAGTTTGTTCGAGTCTTCTGGGATATGCTATGGGGAGATTACACGAAGGTACTGGTGGAGAGCCTGGTGACCGGGGAGATGCCCCTCTTGTAGCGTAGGGCAGTCGTTGTCCTGCTGCCCAAGAAGGGTGAACTCTGCCTGTTGAAGAACTGCCGCCCAGTCTCTCTCCTCTGTACAGAGTATAAAGTTTTTGCACGTCAATGCAAATCGCCTGGGTTCCGTGTTGTCCCAACTGATCCACCCGGACTAGTCCTACACAATCCCTGGCCAATCCATTCAAGATAACATCCACCTGGTAAGGGACCTGATCCATCTATCCAATCTGTCCCTTGATCAGGAGAAGGCATTTTGACAGGGTAGATCATGACTACCGTCTCGGAACGTTGCAGGCTTTTGGATTTGGACCACATGTTGTGGCCCGGCTCCGGCTTTATTCCGCTGCAGCGGGGTGTCTCGTAAAGGTGAACGGTTCGTTGTTGGCACCCATTCATTTTGGGAGCGGGGTACGCCAGGGGTGTCCCATGTCTGGTCAGTTGTACTCGGTCTGTGTGTAGTCGTTCCTGTGTCTTCTTCGGAGGCAGTTGACAGGCCTGCCTCTGCCAGGACCGGGGGTGGAGGTGATTCTCTCGGCCTATGCCGACGATGTACTTCTCACGTTCACTGACCCTGTTGATTTGAGGATGATGTGTGATTGCCAGCAGGTTTTCTCAGCCGCATCCTGCGCTAGGATCAACTGGAGTAAGTGTTCCGGACTTTTAGTTAGTCAGTGGCAGGTGGACTCCCTGCCGGAGATGACATCTTATGCGTGGAGCACCACACACCTCCTCTACCTGGGGTCTACCTGAGTCCCACTGAGGATGCTTGGCCGGCGAACTGGCAGGTGCTGGAGACAAAAGTCGTTGCCCGGCTGGGACGCTGGTCAGGCTTGCGCATTGTGCTTTCCTTTCAAGATAGAGTGCTGGTCTTAAACCAGCTGGTGGCCTCCGTGTTATGGTACCAGCTGGCCACTCTTGTCCCGCCCTCTACATTTGTTACCACGATACAGAAGAGGTTAGTGAGTATCTTTTGGGGAGATAAGAAGCACTGGTTTCCGCAGCGGTCCTGAGTCTCCCGTTAGAAGAGGGCGGCCAGTCCTTGTGTACCCAGGTGGCGGTTCTCCGTCTCAGGACCCTGCGGGGGTACGTGTACACAGTGCCCCCTCCTAGATGGCACATTCTGGTCACGTATTTTCTCCGCCAGGGCCGTTGCCTAGAGGGGGTTTCACAGCTCCCGGTGACGGGAATCATTCGATCCACCACACGGGATCTGCCCAGCTTCTACCGTGATGTTTTAAGAGTTAGGAATCTGGTCATCTTCAGCCAGCACGCTGCTCATTAGGGGGGGGGAGCGTTGTAGCTGTGAGGGTGACTGATCCTCACCTTGTCACGGTGGGATTCGAGGAGAGGCGCGTGCTCGGAACAATTCCGACCGAGCTTACTCCTGCTCCGTCGGAATTGCTCATTGGGCCCAGGCCCTGTAATCTTTCCTGGGAGCCGGCTCTACATAACATGAGCCGCCTTTCCGGGAAGCCCAGCGTGCCGTTCCGTGATGCGGAGAGACGTTTACTGTACAGGTTGCTCCTGCACACTCTACACTTCCTCACCCTCTTCTTCTCTCCGGACACGCCCTGGCGGTCCGTGTTACCACATGACGGCGGGGGTGGTCCTCAGTGGAGTTCTCTCTATAAGGGAGTCTTCCCCCTTTACATTGATGACCTGGGGTGGAGAGTGTTGCACAGAGCTGTGGTGTGTAATAAATATTTAAGTCGGTACACGGTCTCGCCAACCGCCCGTAAATTCTGCGGCGAGGAAGAGACCTTGTTCCGCGTGGATAAGGAACGTGAGAGGTGTCAGCCCCAGTACGAGTATCTGAAGGGGCTGCTCCTCAAGATTTGGTTGCATTTTAGTCCCTCAATTCCGGTATTTGGGCACAAGGCAGGGAGTAGGGTGGGTCATAGAAACATAGAAAATAGGTGCAGGAGGAGGCCATTTGGCCCTTCGAGCTAGCACCGCCATTCATTGTGATCATGGCTGATCGTCCCCTATCAATAACCCGTGCCTACCTTCTCCCCATATCCCTTGACTCCACTAGCCCCTAGAGCTCTAACTAACTCTCTCTTAAATCCATCCAGTGATTTGGCCTCCACTGCCCCCTGTGGCAGAAACTTCCATAAATTCACAACTCTCTGGGTGAAAAAGTTTTTTCTCACCTCAGTCTTAAATGACCTCCCCTTTATTCTAAGACTGTGGCCCCTGGTTCTGGACTCGCCCAACATTGGGAACATTTTTCCTTCATCTAGCTTGTCCAGTCCTTTTATAATTTTATATGTTTCTATAAGATCCCCCTCATCCTTCTAAACTCCAGTGAATACAAGCCTAGTCTTTTCAATCTTTCCTCATATGACAGTCCCGCCATCCCAGGGATCAATCTCGTGAACCTACGCTGCACTGCCTCAATCACAAGGATGTCCTTCCTCAAATTAGGAAACCAAAACTGTACACAATACTCCAGATGTGGTCTCACCAGAGCCCTATACAACTGCAGGAGAACCTCTTTACTCCTATACTGAAATCCTCTTGTTATAAAGGCCAACATTCCATTAGCTTTCTTCACAGCCTGCTGTACCTGCAGGCCAACTTTCAGTGACAGGTGTACAAGGACACCCAGGTCTCGCTGCACCTCCCCCTTACCTAACCTAACCCCATTGAGATAATAATCTGACCCCTTGTTTTTGCCGCATAAGTGGATAACCTCACATTTATCTATATTATACTGCATCTGCCACGCATCTGCCCACTCACTCAACCTGTCCAGGTCACCCTGCAACCTCCTAACATCCTCTTCACAGTTCACACTGCCATCCAGCTTTGTGTCATCCACAAACTTGCTCGTGTTGCTCCTAATTCCCTCTCCCAAATCATTAATATACATGGTAAACAGTTGCGGCCCCAACACCGAGCCTTGCGTAAAAGGACCCGTTCACTCCTACTCTTTGCTTCCGGTGCCATTTTCTATCCATATCAACACCCTACCACGTGCTCTAATTTCAGTCACCAGTCTCCCGTGCGGGACTTTATCAAAGGCTTTCTGAAAGTCTAGATACACTACATCCACTGGCACCCCTTCATCCATTTTACTTGTCACATCCTCAAAAAATTCCATAAGATTAGTCAAGCATGATTTCCCTTTAATAAATCCATGTTGACTTGGACTAATCCTTTTACTGCTATCCAAATGCCCCATTATTACCTCTTTAATAATTGACTCCAGCATCTTTCCCACCACCAAAGTCAGGCTAACTGGTCGGTAATTCCCCTTTTTATCTCTCGCTCCTTTCTTGAAAAGTGGGATAAGATTAGCTATCCTCCAATCCACAGGAACTGATCCTGAATCTATTGAACATTGGAAAATGATCACCAATGCGTCCACTATTTCTAAAGCCACCTCCCTGAGGACCCTGGGATGCAGACCATCAGGCCCAGGGGATTTATCATCCTTCAGTTCCATTAGCCTACCCAATACTATTTCTCGCCTAATGAAAATTTCTTTCAGTTCCTCTACCCCCTTAGATCCTCTGTCCTCCAGTACATCTGGGAGATTGTTTGTGTCTTCCTTAGTGAAGTACCTATTCAACTCTTCTGCCATTTCCTTGTTGCCCATAATAATTTCACCCATGTCTGCCTTCATGGGACCCACATTTGACTTTGCTACTCTTTTTACCCTTAACATATTTAAAGAAGCTTTTACTGTCCTTCTTTGTATTCCTGGCCAGCTTCCCTTCATACTTTATCTTTTCAGCCCGTTTTGCCCGTTTTGTTTCCTTCTGTTGTCCTATGAAAGCTTCCCAATCCTCTGGCTTCCGGTTACTCTTTGCTGTGTTATACATCTTTTCTTTTAGTTTTATTCTATCCCTAACTTCTCTTGTCAGCCACGGTTGCCTCCTACTCCCCTTCGAATCTTTCTTCCTTTTTGGAATGAAATGATCCTGCGTCTCCCGGATTATGCCCAGAAATTCCTGCCATTGCTGTTCCACCGTCATTCCTGCTAGGATCCCTTTCCAATCTACTTTGGCTAGCTCCCCTCTCATGCCTTCATAGAAACATAGGAAATAGGTGCAGGAGTAGGCCATTCGGCCCTTCGAGCCTGCACCGCCATTCAATATGATCATGGCTGATCATCCAACTCAGTATCCTGTACCTGCTTTCTCTCCATACCCCCTGATCCCTTTAGCCACAAGGGCCACATCTAACTCCCTCTTAAATATAGTCAATGAACTGGCCTCAACTACCTTCATAGTCCCCTTTGTTCAACTGCATCACTGCCACTTCCGATTTAACCTTCTCCTTCTCAAATTGCAAATTAAAATTAATCATATTATGATCACTACCTCCAAACGGTTCCTTTACCTCGAGTTCACTTATCATGTCTGGTTCATTGGACAACACTAAATCCAGAATTGCCTTTTCTCTGGTCGGTTCCATTACAAGCTGCTCTAAGAATCCATCTTGGAGGCATTCTACAAACTCTCTTTGTTGGGGTCCTGAACCAACCTGATTTTCCCAGTCTACCTGCATATTGAAATCCCCCATCACCACAGTGGCATTACCTTTGTTACATGCCAGTTTTAACTCCTGCTGCAACTTACACCCTACATCCCGGCTACTATTTGGGGGTCTGTAAATAACACCAATTAGTGTCTTCATGCCTTTACAATTCCTCAACTCAATCCACAGTGACTCTACCTCGTCAGTCCCTATGTCTTCCCTCGCAAGGGACTGAATTCCATCCATCACCAACAGAGCTACCCCCTCCTCTGCCCACCTGCCTGTCCTTTCTATAGGATGTATAACCCTGAATATTAAGTTCCGAGGTCCGATCCTCCTACAGCCACGTCTCAGTAATCCCCACAATGTCATATCTACCAACCTCTAACTGAGCCTCAAGCTCGTCTACTTTACTTCTTATACTTCGCGCATTCATATACAATACTTTTAATTCCTTACGCATCTCACCTTTCACATCGATCCCTATTACACTTGGCCATACACTCCTATCCCTTTGTGAGCTTCCTGTCCCGTTAATTCTGGGGTCATTAACCATCCCTTTACTCTCTTTCCCTTTAACTGCATCCTCGACTATCCCATTTGACACCCCACCCCCTTACTCCGTTTAAAACCACCCGTGTAGCAGTGGCAAACCTGCCTGCCAGAATGCTGGTCTCCAACCTGTTAAGATGCAATCCGTCCCTTTTGTACAGTTCCCCCTTACTCCAAAACAGATCCCAGTGAACTAAGAAACTAAATGCCTGCCCCGTGCACCAGTTCCTCAGCCACACATTCAAGCCAAGTATCTCCCTGTTCATGCTCTCGCCAGCACGAAGAACTGTAAGCAAACCGGAGATAACATTCCTGGAGGTCCTGCTTTTCAGCATTTTTCTGAGCTCTCTAGTCACGCTGCAGAATATTCATCCCGTCTTTCCGACATCGTTTGTGCCGACATGCACTAACCTTCACCTTCGCCCTGGAGGATTTTCTGCACTCTGTCCATGACATCCTGGATCCTGGCACCAGGAAGGCAGCACACCATCCTCGAATCATGTCTATTGCCGCAGAAACCCCTGTCCGTACCTCTCACAATGGAGTCTCCAACTACAATGGCGTTGTCTGACGTTGGCCTCTTTGGTTTTGGCTCAAATGCCCTTTTTGCTTCGCAAGTCAGTCCTCCGCTCAGTGTGATAACGTCTTCTGTCCCGTCAGCTTCTAAGTGGGTGAACCTGTTCACAAGAGGTACAACACCCGGGGACGTTTGCATTCCATGTTTTCCGTCTCACCGTCACCCACCTTCTCTCTTCCAGTACCTTAGGTGTAACAATCTTACTGTAGGACTTGTTGAGGAACGACTCAGTTTCTCGGACAAACCTGAGGTCATCCACTTGCTTCTCCAGTTCCCCAACACGGTCCTTCAGGAGCTGTACCTGGATGCACTTCTCACATTTTTTTTTTTTTTTTTTTTTTTTTTAATTTATTTTTATTAGAAGTACGGTAATTTACAGTAATACACAACACTTATATCTTAGTACATTTTTTATACCGCTTCATTTTTTGAGCTTTAAGAGAAAGATAGAAGTAAGAAAAGTAAAGAAAGTGCGCAAGAGTCGTGAAGTGCAAAAGAGTGTTGTGAAAAAAAAGCCCCTTAGAAAAGAAGTTAGAGAAGGAAGTAAAGTAAGAAAGCAGATCCTAGAAAAGAAAGAAAAAGAAAGTAGGAACAATCGCAGAAAGGGAACCACCGACCAAGTCTGTTTTTATTGTTTTACCTCCCATTACCAGGTCCTGATACCATTCTTTATTTATTTATTTTTTAAATTACTATTGCACCTCATGCTTGTAATAGGTCCAAAAACGTAGACCACGTCTTTTGGAATTGGTCTGCTTTCCCTGCTAAGAGGAATCTCATCTCTTCCAGATGTAATGTTTCCAACATATTTGATGTCCACATTTTTATTGTTGGTGTGGGCGCATTTTTCCAGAATTTAAGTATGAGCCTTTTACCCATTATTAGCCCGTAATTGAATAAGTTCTTCTGGTACACATTTAATTCAGGGATACCTTCCGATATTCCAAAAATGATCCATTCTGGTTTTGGTACCAGTTTTATTTTAATTAATTTTGAGAAAATATCAAATATTTCATACCAAAAATTTTGGATTTTTGTACAAAAAACAAAAGAATGCGCTATGGTAGCTTCTTGACATAGACATTTATCACAGATTGGTGAAACATTAGGAAAGATTTTATTTAATTTAGTTTTTGAATAATATAGTCTATGTAATGTTTTGAATTGGATGAGCGTATGTCGTACGTTGATCGAACATTTATGCACCTGTAGTAAATGGTTATCCCAGCTCTCTTTTGAAATTTTTATAGCTAATTCTTGTTCCCGGTCTCTTCTAATTCCATCTGTTGTGGGTATTTCTATGTTTAAAATGATATTATATAAGTACGATATTAGATTAGCTGATTCCGCCTTTGTCTTCATTGCTTCATCTAGTAAGTCGGAAGGCATATTATGATAGTCTTTTGTGTGTTTTTTTAGGTAATCACAAATTTGTAGATATTTAAAATATTGATTATTTTTCAGATTATATTTCAGTTGTAGTTGTTGAAATGATAGTAATTTTCCCAATTCATACAGACCTTCGAGCGTTTTGATTCCCATTCTTTCCCATTGTATAAATGATTTGTCTATGGTTGAAGGTTTAAACGATGGGTTATTAACTATTGGTATTGAGAGAGATAGGTTTCTTAATTTTAGATTCTGTTTTATTTGTTTCCCTGTTCTAATTGTGCTAATTATAATTGGGTTTTTATTATAATTTTTATTATTCAAATTTATTGGAGAGAGAATAATCGCTCCTATATTACTCGGGGAACAGTCCTCTTTTTCCATTATAATCCAGTCCACCTGCTGGGCAGAATTGTCCAGCAGGTGAATCATATTTTTAATATTTACTGCCCATTTATAATACATAAAGTTAGGGAGCGCGAGACCCCCCAACTCTTTTCGTTTATTAAGGTGTGCACTTTGTATTCTATGGGATTTATAATCCCATATAAAATTTGTAATGTCTGAGTCCAATTTTTTGAAAAACTTTTTTGGGATATATATAGGTATTGATTGAAATAGGTATAGGATTTGTGGTAAGAAAATCATTTTTATAGCATTTATTCTGCCTATTAAGGACATCGGAAGTGTTTTCCAGAATTTAATCATATTATTTAATTTCTTAAGTAAGGGATTATAATTGGCTTTAAACATATCCTGGTAATTTCTAGTAATTTCAATTCCCAAATATTTGAATTTTTCTATGGCTATTTTAAAAGGGAATTTCCTGAGGTGTGTTGAGTCTTTTGGTTTTATCGACATAATTTCACTTTTGTTCCAGTTTATTCTATATCCTGAAAAGGATCCAAAGTCCTCAATTAAATTTAATATATTTGGTATACTAATTTGTGGTTTTGTGATGTATAATAGTACGTCATCGGCATATAAGGATATTTTGTTATTTGAATATTTTGTATTATAACCGTAAATATCCATGTGTGTTCTTATTTTTTCAGCAAGGGGTTCAATTACTAAAGCAAATAACAGCGGTGATAATGAACATCCTTGTCTATTGCCCCTTGATAGTTCAAATTTCGAGGACAATATATTATTAGTTAGTATTCTAGCCGTAGGTTTGTTATATAATAGTTTTATCCATGCAATGAAGTTCTCTCCCAATTGGAATTTTTGCAATACTTTAAACATATAGTCCCATTCTACTTGATCAAACGCTTTTTCTGCGTCCAATGAGATGATAGATAACTCTTGGTCCTGAGATTTATGCGAATGCATTATGTTAAGCAAACGTCTCAAATTATTAAATGAATGTCTCTTAGGTATAAATCCTGTTTGATCCTCATTTATTAGTCTACTAACATACCTGCTTAGTCTACTGGCTAGTGTTTTCGCTATTATTTTTTGATCCGTATTTAACAAAGCTATAGCTCTATATGATCCTGGTTCTTCTATATTTTTATCTTTTTTAAGTATTAATATAATCGTTGATTCTGCTAGTGTTTCTGGTAAGTTTTGCTCTTTAAAAGCATGTGTATACATTTTCTGTAATCGTGGAGTAACTATGTCATAAAAAGATTTAAAAAATTCATTACTGAATCCGTCTGGTCCTGGTGTTTTTCCATTCTTTAGTGTTTTTATTGTGTCTTCTATCTCCTTAGGAGTGATTTGTGCTCCCAGTTCCTCTTGTTCCCTCATTTCTAATTGTGGTAGGTTACAGTTATCTAAGAATTCTGAGATTTTATTATTATCTATTAACGTTTTAGATGTGTATAAATTCTGGTAAAATTGAGCAAATCTTTTATTGATCTCCTTGGGTAGTGTTAATAATTCCCCTCTGTCTGATTTAATCTTTAATATTGCATTCTCTTTTTCCCGTTTTTTCAGTTGCCGTGCTAGGAGTTTGTGGGGTTTGTCCCCGAATTCGAAGTGTTCTTGTTTTGTGATTTGAAATAATGTTATAACTTTCTCTGACAGTAATTTATTTAGCTTGAATTTCAATAGTAGGATTTTATTATGTTTATCCATAGTTGGGTCTTTAGCATTATCTGTATCTAATTGTTTTATTTGTTCTTCTAAGTGTCTTTGTTCATTCTTATTCTTTTTATTTTGATAAGCTTGGAATGAAATAATGACTCCTCTAATAAATGCTTTGAAGGGTTCCCATAATAGCGTGGGGGAAATATCTGGTGTATCATTTATCTCAAAAAATAGATCCATCTGGTTTTTTAGATATATACTCCCTTGTGGGTCTTTTAAAATTTGCGAGTTAAACCTCCAGAACGATTTATTCATAGACATTCCTTCTAATTTTAAAACAAAAGTTAACGGAGAGTGGTCTGAGATCGCATTAGTGTGATATTTAGCGTTCATAGTGTGCGGAATTAATTTTGTATCCACAAGAAAGTAGTCTATCCGTGAGTATGTTTTATGCACCGTTGAATAAAACGAATAATCCCTTCCCGTCGGGTTTGCAATCCTCCACACATCTGCTATATTTGTGTTTTCCATATATGTATGTAAAAGTTCACTGGTTTTAGATTTCATATTACCTTTTTGTTTTTGCATCGATTTATCTAGATAAGGGTCTAAAGCACAGTTAAAGTCTCCTCCAATTATAACATTTTGAAAATTAAATTCTGCAATTATATTCAGAATTTTATTAAAAAATTGAGGGTTATCGAAATTGGGCGCGTATATATTTACCAACGTAATTGGCGTATTATTGATCTCTCCTGCTACTATAAGGTATCTCCCTTCCTTATCTAAAATAGTATTCTTTGATTTAAATGGAATTCCTTTACGAATGATGATTGCAGTGCCTCTAGATTTGGAGGTGAATGAAGAGTGAAATGTTTGTCCTATCCAGTTTGCCCTCAGTCTCGTCTGATCTTGATGTTTAAGATGCGTTTCCTGTAGAAACGAAATGTGCGTGTTGTATGATTTCAACTGAGCTAGTACCTTGCTCCTTTTAATAGGTTCATTAATACCCCTTATATTCCAGCTACATAGTGTGATTCCTCCCATTTTCTTTTGATTATCATCATACATTTTTACCAATTTTATTGATCTTATTTATTATGGTGCATTCATACCTCAGGACTCTGGTTATTTTGGGGGCATTTCTATTATAGACTTCCTTGGTAGTTCTCCTCCGCGATTGTCCTTGGAAAGAAAACACATAGATGTGACGTATTGTGATAAAAATAAAAATAAAAATTATATCAAATAAGTGTACGGTGTCTGAGATTTCAACACCGTAGTGAGTGTCCCACTCGTCTGTCGGGTACGACATCTATATCGCTTCCGGCGTAGATGTTATGACGTTAGCCCCGCTGCCTTTATTACCCAAAACCTAGGGGGTCTGTACCGTTTCCAAATCAGTTCTATTTCACCCTAGTTGCAGTATATTTATATGTTTCATTCCGACTTCAAATGTATTCAGTTACATATATTCCTCACTCTTTATCTCTTAACTATTTTGAATTGGTTTTAGTATTGTTAAAAGTGAGCTGTTTGCTGAAAGGGTTAACCGGAGTCAGGCTCCTGGAGTTGTGCCAGGTGCCTAGTCTCCTCCCCTTCCCACTCGAGCTGCAGAACATATGTGTCTGCGTTATAAGGCAGGCAGCACATTTTTATCAGTTTCAATTGCTATATCTATATTAGTATTGTTAATTATTAATTATTATTGATTCTCCATATTTTGTAAAACTATATAAGCCATATATATGTTTCATTCCGACTTCAAATGTATTCAGTTATATATATTCCTCACTCTTTATCTCTTAACTATTTTGAATTGGTTTTAGTATTGTTAAAAGTGAGCTGTTCGCTGAAAGGGTTAACCGGAGTCAGGCTCCTGGAATTATGCCAGGTGCCTACTCTCCTCCCCTCCCCACTCGAGCTGCGGAACATATGTAATTACTGTTGTCTGTGTTATAAAGCCGGCAACACATTTTTTTATCAGTTTCAATTGCTATTTCCATATTAGTATTGTTAATTATTAATTAATAATGATTCTCAATATTTAATAAAACTATATAAGCCATGTGATGTTTTACGCTCTCAGCACATCAGATCGTCAGTCCCATGTTATCAGTCTTTCCTCGTTTGAGCACAGAGTGTCCTTGAGTTATATGCCACAATGTTCAAGGGAAGATAATAATGTCTAGACACGTCTCCTGGAAAATCTGTTGCGTGTGATAAATTTAAAAGCTTGATGTTCAGTTATTCACTTTTCTTGTGATATTCTTGATGGGGGAATAAACAAATTAATTTGTTCATGACGTCTTGGTGATCAATCTTCACTTGTTGCTGCCTTGGCCACGATTTCTTGAGCGTATTTAAGAGATTCTGCCGGGTTAATGCATGTTTTTGACTTTCCCATGAAAGTAATACGCATCCTGGCCGGGTAATACACCCCACACATAACACCCTTGACACCGTAAAGAACTTCTCTGGTCTGTGAGAACTTTCTTCTCTTTTGCACAATCTCGTAAGGGTAGTCCCGTAGGAGTTTAATAGAATCATTTCTGTACATCATCTCCTCTCCGTATTTGATTTTTTTCATCAGCGCTTCCATTGTTGGAATATCCCGAAGTTTAACTATGATCTGTCGTGGATAGGCATGTGCTCCTTGAGATCTTGGTTTAAATCTGGGTAGTCGATGTGCTGCTTCAATTACAGGTGCCTCAGGTAGTTTGAGTACGTGTTTGATTAGATTGGCAGTGAACTCACAAGCATTGTCCCCCTCAGCTCCCTCTTTTACTCCACGTATACGTATATTTTGTCGTCTTGAGCGACCTTCTAGGTCAACACATTTATCAGACACTTTTGTAAGATGGCTCTTGAGGCTGTCTATTTCTAACTTCATCGTCTGCATCTCTCCGGTCATCTCTTCCACAACAGCTTCCATATCTTTCACTGCAGTTACATTTGCAGAAACAGTTTCATGCACAGCCTCAAACATCTTTGTGGTCTCTTCTGCCATCTTATTAATTTTCCCCGTTAATTCTTCTTGCACATCATCCACTCTTTTTTTCAGAGCACCAATGCCCGCAAATATTTTTTCATTACCGGCCATCAGATTTATGTTTCCAACTTTCAAGTCATTTTTCAAATCTCTTACCGAGTTTTTTAACTCCTCCAATTCGGTTTTCTCTTTTGTAGTCATCTCAGTCTTAGATCGTGTGTCCATTCCAGAAACCACTCCAGTGGTCCGTTTTGCAGTTTCTTGATGTTCCAGAGTCTTCAGCGATTGTTTTGTAACTTTCCTCTGTGGGCTCTGACCTGGAGATGTACTTTTCATTTAAAATGACTTTCCCTCCGTTAAATTCACGGCGCTTACTGATGACGTCATCAGCGCCGCGTCATGAGACTCCGGTAAGTTTTTAAAAACGGTCCCGACCTCCAGACCCGATTTTAACGCGAAAAATCGCGATTTTTTCAGCGGAGCTAAAAATGTTGCGACTGCTAGCAAAGCATGTCGCCACCGGAAGTCACTTCTCACATTTGTAGCAGCCAGAGGCACCACTAGTGTTCTTGACCTCCCACATACTGCAAGCATCACACTGAATCAGCTTGCCTGCCATCTCCTTCTTTCGTCTCTCCCTCTCCAGCGTTTTGCGTAGCTTCCTCAGCCTCCTCGCCGAAGACTCTCGAGCTAAAGACTCACACTTTTCTCACAGGACTCTCGAGCCAAACACTCACACTTTTCTCACAGGGCACTTTCCTCACAAGGCCGCTTCCTCACTGCCGCTCCCTAATTGCTTATATTGACTGATAAATTGCCTAATTTACCAATTTACAACCCAAATTCCTCAGTTTTAAACTGTCTTCCCCCTGTGACTGACTTCTAACTCTCCTCCCACGGGCTAGAGCCAATCAGTGTTTTCTCCTCCTTCTCTTTGTTGCTGTTGCTTCCAAATCCACGGGAGCTCTGAGTAGAGTCTGCCTGTGCTTTGCCTCTCCTTTTCAACTGTTTTCCCCCTCTGACTCACTTCTAACTCTCCTCCCACTCGGGCTAGAGCCAATCAGTGTTTTCTCCTGCTTCTCTTTGTTGCTGTTGCTTCCAAATCCACGGGTCGATCGGGAGGGTCTCCTGGGCCTGGCCAAGATGGCCATTCGCGGAACCAGGCAGCGGGTAGTCGATGGTCACACCAGAGTCGGCTGTATGCCCCTCTTCCGGGCCTACGTCCGTGTTCACGTGTCCCTGGGGAGGGAACCACGGGGACTCTAGGGGCCTTCCGTGAACGTTGGTTGCCGCAGAGGGTCGAGTGCATTGTTGATACAGAAGCCACTATTGTATTATAATGATTCATTTGAACATTTTTCCACCTTCTGGTACACTGTAATATGCAATTCTTCTCCATGGATTGTCACCTTGTCGTGGTGGAGAAGCTTGTGTGGACCTGAGATCCTGAGAGTGATGCCATCTGGAGCTATGCTCCTGGTAGGGACACCCATAGCGGTAAGGTCGAGGGGGAGGTCTCTGATAAAGAGCAATCCAACCAAGACCTCAACGGTGCAACAGGCGGAGGACGATGGCTGACTTTAGTGGAGCATCACAAAGGCTGGGAAGGCAGATGAAGGCTGCAGCAGAAAAGAGTGTCGGTCGTTTTGGATTCATATAACCATATAACAATTACAGCAAGGAAACAGGCCATCTCGGCCCTTCTAGTCCGTGCCGAACACTTATTCTCACCTAGTCCCATCTACCTGCACTCAGACCATAACCCTCCATTCCTTTGCCGTCCATATACCTATCAAATTTATTATTAAATGATAAAATCGAACCTGCCTCCACCACTTTCACTGGAAGCTCATTCCACAAAGCTACCACTCTCTGAGTAAAGATGTTCCCCCTCATGTTACCCCTAAACTTCTGTCCCTTAATTCTCAACTCATGTCCCCTTGTTTGAATCTTCCCTACTCTCAATGGGAAAAGCTTATCC
This sequence comes from Malacoraja senta, assembly GCA_038087875.1. Lineage (NCBI taxonomy): Eukaryota > Metazoa > Chordata > Chondrichthyes > Rajiformes > Rajidae > Malacoraja > Malacoraja senta. Next base: position 24,233 of record JAXLNO010001062.1, read on the forward strand.
ACGTCAACTCTGTCTAACCCGCTCATCATTTTAAAGACCTCTATCAAGTCCCCCCTTAACCTTCTGCGCTCCAAAGAATAAAGACCTAACTTGTTCAACCTTTCTCTGTAACTTAGGTGCTGAAACCCAGGCAACATTCTCGTAAATCTCCTCTGTACTCTCTCTATGTTGTTGACATCTTTCCTATAATTTGGCGACCAAAATTGTACACCATACTCCAGAATTGGCCTCACCAATGCCTTGTACAATTTTAACATTACATCCCAACTTCTATATTCAATGCTCTGATTTATAAAGACCAGCACACCAAAAGCTTTCTTTACCACCCTATCTACATGAGATTCCACCTTCAGGGAACTATGCACAGTTATTTATAGATCCCTCTGTTCAACTGCATTCCTCAATTCGCTGCCATTTACCATGTACGTCCTATTTTGATTTGTCCTGCCAAGATGTAGCACCTCACACTTATCAGCATTAAACTCCATGTGCCATCTTTCTGCCCACTCTTCCAAATGGCCTAAATCTCTCTGTAGACTTTGAAAATCTACTTCATTATCCACAACACCACCTATCTTAGTATCATCTGCATACTTACTAATCCAATTTACCACACCATCATCCAGATCATTGATGTATATGACAAACAACTGTCGACTCAACTCAGATCCCTGAGGCACCCCACTAGTCAATGGCCTCCAACCTGACAAACAGCCATCCACCATTACTCTCTGGCATCTCCCATTCAGCCACTGTTGAATCCATCTTGCTACTCCACCATTAATACCCAACAATTGAACCTTCTTATCCAACCTTCCATGTGGAACCTTGTCAAAGGCCTTACTGAAGTCCATATAGACAACATCCACCGCTTTACCCTCATCAATTTCTCTAGTAACCTCTTCACAAAATTCAAGAAGATTAGTGAAACATGACCTTCCAGGCACAAATTCATGTTGACTGTTCCTAATCAGACCCTGTTTATCCAGATGCTTATATATATTATCTCTAAGTATCCTTTCCATTAATTTGCCCACCACTGACATCAAACTAACAGGTCTATAATTGCTAGGTTTACTCTTAGAACCCTTTTTAAACAATGGAACAACATGCGCAGTACGCCAATCCTCCGGCACCATTCCCGTTTCTAATGACATTTGAAATATTTCTGTCATAGCCCCTGCTATTTCTACACTAACATCCCTCAATGTCCTAGGGAATATCCTGTCAGGACCTGGAGACTGATCCACTTTTATATTTTTCATAACTGCTAGTACTTCCTCTTCTTTGAATCTCATAGTTTTCATTGCTACTCTACTTGTTTCCCTTATGTCACATAATTCAATATCCTTCTCCTTGGTGAATACCGAAGAAAAGAAATTGTTCAATATCTCCCTCATCTCTTTTGGCTCTGCAGATAGCTGTCCGCTCTGACTCTCTAATGGACCAATTTTATCCCTCGTTATCCTTTTGTTATTAATATAGCTGTAGAAACCCTTGGGATTTACTTTCACCTTACTTGCCAAAGCAACCTCATATCTTCTTTTAGCTTTTCTAATTTCTTTCTTAAGATTCTTTTTACATTCTTAATACTCCTCAAGCATGGACAAGATTCCATGCCACTGGATTCTGACCCAGATCTGTCAAGGACCATGGGGTGGCTGTCTGTGCACCAGTCTCCCCACGTGAAACAAAGTCACGCACAGGCGTCCTCCATGAGAGGACAGTCATACTCGTTTCGAGTGGCCGCCGATGAATATGCAATTATTGAATAAAGTCCTTGGAAGGAAAAAAAGAGTGAACTCCCTCTGCATGGTCCCATCACACACTCCCGTGATCAGACACAGAGTGAGGCTCCCTCCACACTGTCCCCTCACACACCTGAGCTGACTAAGTTGTGGCTCAGAATTGTAAGCAGACCCCTGTTTACCTGCCACACACTTTGATGCGAATCGTTGTGTCTAGGATAGTGATCTGTTCGGGAAGATGAACCTTCAGTTCAAACTTGGGCAGCACTGCAAGACAGAGGGAGAAGGTCAGTGAAGCTGCATCCCCTCCCCAACGCGGTCCCCCAACCACCACCCTCCCAACCCCTGCACTCCTGCCGTCCTGCCTCCCTCCCTCTGGCTTCAGCTCCCCGACACCCATCCACTCCTCCTCCAGAGACCCTTCAATGGCCCACGACCCAAACTCTCCCCCCAGCGCCTCTTTCCACCTGGGAACTCTGTCCATCTGTCCCAAACTCCTCTCCTAGGACACGGACAAGGAGGAGGCATGAACATTGAATTCTCCCAACTCTGCTAGCCCTTGCTGTCCCCTCCCCTTCATCAGCCCTCTGGTTGTCTCCTCCCATCCCCCAGCCCTCGGGCTCCTCCTCCGCCTTTTTTCCTTTCTTCTCCCCAACCCTATCAGTCTGAAGAAGGGTTTCGGCCCGAAACGTTGCCTATTTCCTTCGCTCCATAGATGCTGCTGCACCCGCTGAGTTTCTCCAGCATTTTTGTGTACGCAGGAGGATCCCGGTAACCTCTGACTTGGGACAGGTATAGGCAGCTGGGATCATGCATCCTTGGCCATCGGTCCTTTATCTCCTCACGTCTCCGAAATATCCACCGGCTTCAGCTCCTCCAGGGAGAAGGCCCCAATGCTTCATGGGAAGAGATCTCCCCCGTTCCCATTGGCTCCCCATCTCATTTCCTGGGGTAGCCTCCCCGAGGGGCTCCATTTCAATGGAGCCCCTCGCTCGAGGCTACCCCAGGAAAGAGAGCCTCCTTCCTGCATCTCTTCCCTCGGGATATCAGAGGCAGGTCGAGAGATTCAAGCTCCTGGCCAGAAATATGTCCACAATCTATCCTGTACCAACCACATCAACGCTATGGCCAAGAAAGAAGACCAACACCTCGACTTCATCAGAACACTAAGGAATTTCAGCAGGGCTCCGAAACCCTTCTCAACAGAAACACAAATTGGAAACACAACAGTATCTCATATTTCACTTGGGCAGATTACAGTCCAGTGGAATGATTTTTGATTTCTCGAATTTCAAGTAACCCCGGCATTCCCTCTCCCTCTCCCTCTATCCCTCCCCCACCCAAGTCGCACCAGCTTATTGTTTTCACCCAACAAACAGCTAACAATGGCCTGTTTCCTTTATCATCGTTACTTTTTTGCATATCTTTTATTCATTGTTCTTTATCTCTCTACATCATCTATATCTCGTTTCCCTTTTCCCTAACTAGTCTGAAGAAGGGTCTCGACCTGAGACGTCATCCATGCCTTCTCTCCAGAGATGCTTCCTGTCCTGCTGAGTTACTCCAGCTTTTTATGTATCTTTAGTTTAAACCAGCATCTGCCGTTCCTTCCTACACAGAAAGCAAACTGTTGGGTTCCATCTCAGCTAGGTTTGACATAGACCCTGCCCATAATGCAAGAACTTGCAGAGTGTTGTGGAGGTGATTCAGTCCATCACACAGACCAGACTCCACACTATCGAGTACAGAGTCAAGAATGTTTAACTGTCAAGTGTCCCGAAGATGAAGGATGACATTTTAACTTGCAGCAGCATTCCAGGCCTGTAAACAACCTACTCATAGATAACGTCAAAAACAAAAAAAGTGTCCATTCTTTGAAAACCCCAACAACGGTGCAAAAAGCCAGAAGTCCATCATGTAACCAAGACAGTTCGTAGTTCATAGATGGTTCATAGACAGTTCATGCTGTCTCAGGAAAGGTAGTTGTTATTGGGCAAGTCCACTTCTGGCATGTGGGAGTCATTGAAGGGTCATTTTAAGTTCAGGACTGACATGTTCCAGTAAGGAGGGGGAAAAAGGATGGCAAAGTCAGGGATATTAGTCATGGATAAAGACAGGGCAGGCCCACGAGTTAAACATCTGAATTGGGGCAAGGCCAGGTTTGATAGTATTCGACAGAAACCTGCTGAAGTTCATTGGAGTGGATTGTGTACGGGCAAGAGAACATCCGGAAAGTGAAATACTTTTATAAGTGTATAACAAGAGTTCAGGACATGCATGTTTTGGTTAGAGTGAAGAGCAAAGCAAGTGGGAGTAAGGAAGCTTGGATGACAAGAGGGATAAGCGAGTTCGGTATTCCGACTGCACATGCCCAGGTCATAGGTCACTCGCGATAAACATTCTCGGCGGCTGTCCTGCTGCGTTGTGTGCAGGCCTGCATTTCATCCGTGGTCAGGGTCGGGCCTGAGTCTCCGGCACTGCGGGCACTGTTGAGTTGCTGCTGGGCCTTCGCCGTCCCCTCCTGAGTGTCCGGGGTGGCCCTGGGCTGGTGGGGTGCCGGCCCGGGGCGGTGATGGCCCCGGGCTTGCAGCCGGCGCTGGGGGAGGCGCTGACTCCAGCTCGGCTCTGCCTGTCCCGCCTGGTTGGCCGGCAGCCCTGGACTGGTGGGGCGCCGGCCCGGAGAGTTGGTGGCCCCGGGCTTGCTGCTGTCACGGAGAGGGGGGGTGCAGGCTCCGGCTCGGCTCTGCTCTGGCTCTCGGGGAGCCCATTCCCCGGCAGGCTGGGAACCATCGGCTGCGACTCTCGCCTTGTCCAGTGGCTGTCGGTTGGCCCCCTCGGTGCTAGCGAGGATGCACATGGGGTTAGCGTGGCTCAGCGGGTACCGACCCGAAACATCACCCATTCCTGTTCTCCGGGGACGGTGCCTGTCCCTCTGAGTTGCTGCGGCATTTTGTGTGTCTCCCCGTTGATGGCTGGTGCTCGGCTTTCGCCAGCGGCCGCTGGGTGGGGCGGGGGGTGCAGATGGCGTTCTCGGGAGTTACATAGATACATAGATACATCGAAAATAGGTGCAGGAGTAGGCCATTCGGCCCTTCGAGCCTGCACCGCCATTCAATATGATCATGGCTGATCATCCAACTCAGTATCCCGTACCTGCCTTCTCTCCATACCCCCTGATCCCCTTAGCCACAAGGGCCACATCTAACTCCCTCTTAAATAGGAGCAGATTTGAGCTGGAGTGGGCGCTTCTTCTCCGTACTGGCTCTAGGCCTGGGGCTGCCGCTGCTCCGGGCCGGTGTCCCTTCGGTCCGGGGTCGCCCTGGATGTCTCCGGCCACCACCCGGGCAGGGATGGGACACTCATGGAGGGGACGGAAACGGTCCAGTGGCGGTTCGGCAGCGTTTGCGGCGCTGGGGACCCGGGCTGCGGATGAAGTGCGGGTTTGTGTGTGCGCAACTGCCGAGAATGTCTCTCCACTGTCCAGTCTCTCTCCGTCTCCCACTCGCACCTGCCCCCTCTCTCTGACTGTTACACCCCGCTCTCCCGCTACCTGGCACCCCCGTTCCTCAGATTACATATATTTTTGCACATAAATTATGAATAAAGATAAGAATTTATACACATTTTATACAGCCAGCGCTTTGTTCGCTTTTTCTTTATCGCGACCTTTGACAAATCCCATGATTTCTTGCATTTTTCGGAATACTGAACTCGCTTATTGAGTCAGGAAAAAGGAGACTTGGGACAGGTATAGGCAGGTGGGATTGTGGATCCTTGGAGGAATTTCTGGAACTGAGGAGCATAGTTAAGGAAATTAGAATGACAAAGAGAGGATAGGAAAGAGCTCTGGCAGATAATATTAAGGAATATTCAAGGAGATTTGTTGTACATTAAGAGAAGGACATTGAAGACTGGGGAACTTGGGACAGTTAATGGAAGTGGCTTGACAGCAGTCAAAGTTACAAAGTTTGCAAGTTTGTCGGCACCAGAAATGTTGGAACCCTTTGTGTACTGCCTAGGAAGGTGAAGCCAGTGTATGATTTCGCTGTATTCGAGGTACATGTCACAATAAAGTATCATTGAATCATTGACTCATTGTAGTACAGTCGAGGAAGTGCTGAACATCATAAGGCCTATGAAGGTGGTTAAGGGCACTGTGATCCAAGGACACTGAAAAGCTAGCGAAGAAAAATGCAGGAGACAAGGCAAAGATACATGAATCATCATTAGATAGGGGTGGGTGTCAGCGGGTGACTAATTTTGTGCCTTTGTTTAAGCAGGGTTGCAAGGAAAAGCCTTGGAATGCCAGGGAAAGCCAGTGAGCATAATGTCTGTGAAAGGTAGGCAAATTACTGAAGAGGCATCAGAGGCGTTTTAATTATTGTGCTGTCTTGGTTATGCTGCTAGAGGAAGGACATTGTTAAGCTGGAAATACTCAGAGAAGATTTACGAGGATGTTGCCAGGTCTGGAGGGCCTGAGCTGTAGGGAGCTGTAGGGAGAGGTTGAGCAGGCTAGGACATTATTAATTTGAGTGCAAGAGGTTGAACGATGATCTTCTAGAATTACACCTCTATAAAGATCATGAGGGGACACTGAACACAATGTTCCAAATGATTGTTACGGCAGATGAAATCAGGGCATCGATAACTATGTACGACTGGGACGTTGGAGCTATTATGGAAACTTGGCGAAACCGATCCTTTGGCCCAACTTGCCCACACTGGCCAACATGTCCCAGCTACACTAGTCCCACCTGCCTACTTTTGGTCCAGACCCCTCCAAACCTGTCTTATCCATGTACTTGTCTAACAGCTTCTTAAACATTGGGATAGTCTCGGCCTCAACTACCTTGCAGCTTGTTCCATACACCCACCACCCTTTGTGTGAAAAGGTTACTTACCCCTCAGATTCCTGTTAAATATTTTCCCCTTCACCTAAAACCTATGTCCTTTTGTTCTTGATTCACCTGCTCAGGGCATGATGCCTGATCTATTCCTCTCAAGATTTATACACCTCTATAAGATCACCCATCATTGTCCTGCACTTCAAGGAATAGAGTCCCACCCTATTCAACCTCTCCCTATAGCTCAGACCCTCGAATCCTGGCAACATTCTCGTAAATGTTTCATGTATTTTGTGCTTTTATGACTGTTGGCAGATCAATTTCACTCCTGGGATAAATAAAGTTGTATCGTATCGTAAATCTTCTCTGTACACTTCCCAGCTTGACAACGTCTTTCCTATAACATGGTGCCCAGAACTGCTAACCCTGCCATGCATGTTCTCATCCAAATCATTGATATAGATGACAAACAGTAATGGGCCCAGCACCAAACCCTGAGACACACCACTAGTCACAGGCCTCCAGTTCGAGAAGCAACCTTCCACTATCACCCTATGTTTCCTTCCACGAAGCCAATTTTCTATCCATTCTGCTATCCCTCCTTCGATCCCTTGCGGTTTAACCTTCCAGTGCAGCCTACCATGTGGAACCTTGTTGAATGCGTGACTGAAGTCCATATATACCACATCTACAACTTTGCCCACATTGACCTTTTTGGTCACATCTTCAAATCAATCAGGTTTGTGAGACACGACCTCCCACGTACAAAAATATGCTGACTATCCCTCATCAGCCCTTGTCCATCTAAATTCCTTCCCTCAGAATACTCTCCTGTAACTTTCAGACTACAGATGTTAATCTCACTGGCCTATAGACCCCAACATTTTCCTTGCAGCCCTCCAGTCTTCCGGCACCTTCCGGCACACCTACTCCAGTATTTAAAGACGACTCGTAATTTTC
>JAXLNO010001063.1:0-61560 GCA_038087875.1 Malacoraja senta
GAGGGAGAGAGAGATGTGTGAGGTATAATGTGTGGGAGAGAGAGGGAGACGGGGAGAGAGAGAGAGAGAGAAGGTGATAATGTGGGGCAGTGTTAGCTGTGAGGAGGATGCTAGGAGACTGCAAGGTGACTTGGATAGGCTGGGTGAGTGGGCAAATGCATGGCAGATGCAGTATAATGTGGATAAATGTGAGGTTATCCACTTTGGTGGCAAAAACAGGAAAGTAGACTATTATCTGAATGGTGGCCGATTAGGAAAAGGGGAGATGCAACGAGACCTGGGTGTCATGGTACACCAGTCATTGAAAGTAGGCATGCAGGTGCAGCAGGCAGTGAAGAAAGCGAATGGTATGTTAGCATTCATAGCAAAAGGATTTGAGTATAAGAGCAGGGAGGTTCTATTGCAGATGTACAGGGTCTTGGTGAGACCACACCTGGAGTATTGCGTACAGTTTTGGTCTCCTAATCTGAGGAAGGACATTCTTGCCATAGAGGGAGTACAGAGAAGGTTCACCAGACTGATTCCTGGAATGGCAGGACTTCCATATGAGGAAAGACTGGATAGACTCGGCTTGTACTCGCTAGAATTTAGAAGATTGAGGGGGGATCTTATAGAAACGTACAAAATTCTTAAGGGGTTGGACAGGCTAGATGCAGGAAGATTGTTCCCGATGTTGGGGAAGTCCAGAACAAGGGGTCATAGTTTAAGGATAAAGGGGAAATCTTTTAGGACCGAGATGAGAAAAACATTTTTCACACAGAGAGTGGTGAATCTGTGGAATTCTCTGCCACAGAAGGTAGTTGAGGCCAGTTCATTGGCTATATTTAAGAGGGAGTTAGATGTGGCCCTTGTGGGCTAAAGGGATCAGGGGATATGGAGAGAAGGCAGGTACAGGATACTGAGTTGGATGATCAGCCATGATCATATTGAATGGCAGTGCAGGCTCGAAGGGCCGAATGGCCTCTACTCCTGCACCTATTTTCTATGTTTCTAGGTGAGGAGATGTGGGGTATAATGTGTGGGGGAGAGAGACAGAGAGTGAGAGACAGAGAGAGTGAGAGGTGGGAGAGATGTGGGGTATAATGTGGGGTATAATGTGTGTGAGAGAAAGAGAAAGGTGTGGGAGAGCTCTGTGTGGGGTATAATGTGTGTGTGGGGTATAATGTGTGTGTGTGGGGTATAATGTGTGTGTGTGGGGTATAATGTGTGTGTGTGGGGTATAATGTGTGTGTGGGGTATAATGTGTGTGTGGGGTATAATGTGTGTGTGTGGGGTATAATGTGTGTGTGGGGTATAATGTGTGTGTGTGTGGGGTATAATGTCTGTGTGTGTGGGGTATAATGTGTGTGTTGGGTATAATGTGTGTGTGTGGGGTATAATGTGTGTGTGTGGGGTATAATGTGTGTGTGTGTGGGGTATAATGTGTGTGTGTGTGGGGTATAATGTGTGTGTGGGGTATAATGTGTGTGGGGTATAATGTGTGTGTGTGGGGTATAATGTGTGTGTGGGGTATAATGTCTGTGTGGGGTATAATGTGTGTGTGTGGGGTATAATGTGTGTGTGTGGGGTATAATGTCTGTGTGTGTGGGGTATAATGTGTGTGTTGGGTATAATGTGTGTGTGTGTGTGGTATAATGTGTGTGTTGGGTATAATGTGTGTGTGTGTGTGTGTGGTATAATGTGTGTGTTGGGTATAATGTCTGTGTGTGTGGGGTATAATGTGTGTGTTGGGTATAATGTGTGTGTGGGGTATAATGTGGTGTGTGTGTGGTATAATGTGTGTGTTGGGTATAATGGTGTGTGTGTGGGGTATAATGTCTGTGTGTGTGGGGTATAATGTGTGTGTTGGGTATAATGTGTGTGTGTGGGGTATAATGTGTGTGTGGGGTATAATGTGTGTGTGGGGTATAATGTGTGTGTGGGGTATAATGTCTGTGTGGGGTATAATGTGTGTGTGTGGGGTATAATGTGTGTGTGTGGGGTATAATGTGTGTGTGTGGGGTATAATGTCTGTGTGTGTGGGGTATAATGTGTGTGTTGGGTATAATGTGTGTGTGTGTGGGGTATAATGTGTGTGTGTGTGGGGTATAATGTGTGTGTGTGTGGGGTATAATGTGTGTGTGTGTGTGTGGTATAATGTGTGTGTGTGTGTGGGTATAATGTGTGTGTGTGTGGGGTATAATGTGTGTGTTGGGTATAATGTGTGTGTGTGTGGGGTATAATGTGTGTGTTGGGTATAATGTGTGTGTGTGTGGGGTATAATGTGTGTGTGTGTTGGGTATAATGTGTGTGGGGTATAATGTGTGTGTGTGGGGTATAATGTGTGTGTGTGGGGTATAATGTGTGTGTGTGGGGTATATGTGTGTGTGGGGTATAATGTGTGTGTGTGGGGTATAATGTGTGTGTGGGGTATAATGTGTGTGTGGGGGGTATAATGTGTGTGTGTGGGGTATAATGTGTGTGTGTGGGGTATAATGTGTGTGTGGGGTATAATGTGTGTGTGGGGTATAATGTGTGTGTGGGGTATAATGTGTGTGTGGGGTATAATGTGTGGGGTATAATGTGTGTGTGGGGTATAATGTGTGTGTTGGGTATAATGTGTGTGTGGGGTATAATGTGTGTGTGTGGGGTATAATGTGTGTGTGTGGGGTATAATGTGTGTGGTGGGTATAATGTGTGTGGGTGGGGTATAATGTGTGTGTTGGGTATAATGTGTGTGTGGGGTATAATGTGTGTGTGTGGGGTATAATGTGTGTGTGGGGTATAATGTGTGTGTGGGGTATAATGTGTGTGGGGTATAATGTGTGTGGGGTATAATGTGTGTGTGGGGTATAACGTGTGGGGGACGCGAGCCGGCAGTCCCCCCGTCACCCTGCACCGCGACGGGTGGGATAATTTGGGAGAGAGAGAGATAGAGGGGGGGTGCACTATAACGTGTGAGAAATGTGGGTTATAATGACAGGTGAGGAGGTGGGGAGGGTATAATGTGGGGGGGGGCATCGGGTATAATGTGTGGGAGAGAGAGAGATGGTGTGGGAGAGATGTGGGGTATAATGTGTGTGGGAGAAAGAGAGAGAGACAGAGACAGAGACCGAAGGTGTGTGGGTTATAATGTGTGGGGGATGTGGGGTATAGATGTGGGTTGTAACCAGAGAGAAGGTGTAGGAGACGAGGGTTATAATGTGTAGGGGATGTAGGGTATAGATGTGGGTTGTTACATAGATACATAGAAAATAGGTGCAGGAGTAGGCCATTCGGCCCTTCGGCCCTTCGAGCCTGCACCGCCATTCAATATGATCATGGCTGATCATCCAACTCAGTATCCCGTACCTGCCTTCTCTCCATACCCCCTGATCCCTTTAGCCACAAGGGCCACATTTAACTCCCTCTTAAATATAGCCAATGAACTGGCCTCAACTACCCTCTGTGGCAGAGTGTTCCAGAGATTCACCACTCTCTGTGTGAAAACGTTTTTTCTCATCTCGGTCTTAAAGGATTTCCCCCTTATCCTTAAGCTGTGACCCCTTGTCCTGGACTTCCCCAACATCCGGAACAATCTTCCTGCATCTAGCCTGTACAACCCCATAAGAATTTTGTACGTTTCTATAAGATCCCCTCTCAATCTCCTAAATTCTAGCGAGTATAAGCCAAGTCTATCCAGTCTTTCTTCATATGAAAGTCCTGACATCCCAGGAATCAGTCTGGTGAACCTTCTCTATACTCCCTCTATGGCTATAATGTCCTTCCTCAGATTTGGAGACCAAAACTGTACGCAATACTCCAGGTGTGGTCTCACCAAGACCCTGTACAACTGCAGTAGAACCTCCCTGCTCCTATACTCAAATCTTTTTGCTATGAAAGCTAACATACCATTCGCTTTCTTCACTGCCTGCTGCACCTGCATGCCTACTTTTAATGACTGGTGTACCATGACACCCAGGTCTCGCTGCATCTCCCCTTTTCCTAATCGGCCACCATTTAGATAATAGTCTGCTTTCCTGTTTTTGCCACCAAAGTGGATAACCTCACATTTATCCACATTATACTGCATCTGCCAAACATTTGCCCACTCACCCAGCCTATCCAAGTCACCTTGCAGCCTCCTAGCATCCTCCTCACAGCTAACACTGCCCCCCAGCTTAGTGTCATCCGCAAACTTGGAGATGTTGCCTTCAATTCCCTCATCCAGATCATTAATATAAATTGTAAATAGCTGGGGTCCCAGCACTGAGCCTTGCGGTACCCCACTAGTCACTGCCTGCCATTGTGAAAAGGACCCGTTTACTCCTACTCTTTGCTTCCTGTTTGCCAGCCAGTTCTCTATCTACATCAATACTGAACCCCCAATACCGTGTGCTTTAAGTTTGTATACTAATCTCTTATGTGGGACGTTGTCGAAAGCCTTCTGAAAGTCCAGATTGGAGGGTAGCAAACGTAACCCCACTTTTTAAGAAGGGAGAGAGAGTCATCCACTTGCCTGCCTCCTGTGGTCTTGGAGTGACCACCTCCCTGTAACTCCTCTCAATGACTTCCTCGCTCTCCCTGACCAGACGGAGGTCATCGAGCTGCTGCTCCAGGTTCCTAATACGGTCCTTTAGGAGCCCCATCTCGATACACCTGGCGCAGATGTGGACGTCTGGAAGGCTATCAGACTCCATGACTTCCCACATCTGACATCCAGAACAGTTAACTGCCCTGGCCCTCATACTCCCCTTACCTAGGATACAATACAAAACAAACTGCTACAATACAGTACAATCAGCAGGGATCTGACTCTCAATCAGCTGCTCCCTCTTGTCCGCTTCCACCAATCAGCGGCTTTTTTAAGCCCACTTGTTTTTGAAGTGCGAGTGGAACTTGGAACGTTGCAGATTTCGGCTCCTCCTCCCTCTGCGACCTCTCCAACGGCTCTCGGGCCTCTGAGAAGAGAGAAGGTGTAGGAGACGAGGGTTATAATGTGTGAGAAACGTGGGTTATATGTGAGAGAGAGAGAGAGAGAGTGTGAGAAATGTGGGTTATAATGTGTGGGAGGTACAATGTTAAATGTGTGGTAGGGACAGGGTTAAATGTGGGAGAGTTATGGTTATAATGTGAGAGAAGGTGTGAGAGGGACAGGGTAAATGTCATGTGAATGAGGTTATAAAGCGAGGGACAGGGTTAAAATGTGGGAGAGTTATGGTTATAAAGGCAGAGAAGGTGTGGGAGGGATAGGGTTAATATTATGTGGGAGGGATATAGTTAATATTGTATTAGGGACATTGTATTAGTACACAGGATAGAGGTAATGTCCTGTGTGAGGGACAGGGTTAATGTCCTGTGTGAGGGACAGGGTTAATGTCTTGTGTGAGGGACAGGGTTAATGTCCTGTGAGAGAACGTGTGGGAGTGACAGGGTTAATGTGTGGGAGGGGCAAGGTTATAACGTGAGGGAATGTTAAATGTGTAGGGTTAATACTGTGAGAGGTATAGGGTTAATATTGGTGTGTGAGGGACAAGGTGAATGTGTGGGATTTATGAAGTTCAACATGTGAGAAGGATGTGAAGGTGTGGGAGTGAGAATATTGTGTAGGGGAGAGGGTGTGTGAGGGACAGGGTTAATATTGTATGATAGTTAAGGACCTGTCCCACTTTCACGATCTAATTCATGACCTATGCCGAGTTTGCCCTTGACTCATACTCGCAGCATGGCCGTCACGAGGTCGTAAGTAGGTCGTAGGTAGGTCGTAGCAGGTCGTGATGCTAGTCGTAGGTACTCGTGGCATCAAGTAGGTCGGGGCGTTTATTCAACACGATGAAAAATGTCCACGAGTAAAAAAGGTTGTGAATTAGGTTGTGAAAGTGGGACAGGCCCTTTACGTGAATAAATGTGTGGGAGGGACAGGGTTAATCCTCGTGTGGGAGGGACAGTTCAAGGCATGGGAAGGACAGGGTTAACGTGTGAGATTTATGAAGTTCAACGTGTGAGGGATGGGCTTACATGTGAAGGTGTTATAAATACGTGGGAGTTATGAGGTTAAATGTGAGGAAGAAACGGGGTTAAAGTTGTGGAAGAAACAGGGTTAACAGTTGAAGGTGTCGGGGGAAAGGGTTAATACTGTGTGGGAGGCAATTAAAGTGTGGAAGTGAAGGTGTAGGGAGTGATGGTGAAGGGTTAACTGGGAGAGGAGGCGTGGGAGTTATGAAGTTCAATATGGAACGGATATTTTATTGTCACGTGTGACAAGGCACAATGTGTGAAGGATGGGGTTAAATGTGAAAGTGTGGGAGAGACAAAGTTAAAATGTATGATGAGAAGGTGTGGGATTGAAAGTGTGTGAAGGACAGGCTGAAAGGTGTGGGAGTTACGGAATTCAGTGTGTGAGAGGGACAGGGTTAATATTGTGTGGGAGTTACGAGGGTGAAGGTGTGGCAGAGGCAGGGTTAACTGGGAGAGACGGTGTGGGGGGAACCGGGTTGAAATTATGTGGGTGGAACGGGTTAAAGGTGTGCGAGAGACGGGGTTAAAATGTGTGGGAGAGAAAGTATGGGAGAGACAGGAGTCAAACTGTTGGAGTGACGGGAGTGAAGTGTGGGAGGAACAGAGTAAATGGTTTTGGAGGGAAGCTGTGGGAGTGTAGAGGTTAAATGTTTGTGGGAATAACTGTGTTCAACTGTGGGAGTGACATGGTTAAGTGGTCAGTGAAAGAGAGAAAGGGACACGGTTAATTGTGTGTGTGTGTGTGGGATGATGTCAGAATAATAGGATGAATAGTGTGGGAGTGAGGGTTAAATAGTGTCAGGGAGGATATGGGAATGACGGGGTTAAATGATGTGTGAAGACTGGCTACCTTTTGGATGGGGTTAACCATGTGCGAGGCCTGTGGTGGGAGTGACAGGGTTAAAATAGCATAGGAGTGATTTTGTGAGTGTTGTATATCTGTCGTGTTGAAGCGAACCAGGTGGGTGATGGGGTTAGAGGTGTGTGAGGGCTGGTTACCCTCATGGGAGACGATGGGTTAAAACATGGTCAGGAATCACAGGGTTAGCATTGTGATTGTACGAGCCCCCCCCCCCCCCCCAACCACCACTGTGTGGTAACGATAGGGTTAATAACGTGTGAGAGTGACAGGGTTAAAGTTGTAGGAGGGCTGGCTACCCATTTGTTGCGTTGGATAAATCACTGGATTCAGAGAACACTTTTGATTCACTCAGTAATTTATCACACTACTAAATAAGGCAGATACACTCACGTATCCTCGACTCGAATATCTCCCAACGCACTCGCAAACCCCGAGTACACGGCAGAGCACGCCGCAGGGTGTTTCTACATACACTCACGTATCCTCGACTCGAATATCTCCCAACGCACTCGCAAACCCCGAGTACACGGCAGAGCACGCCGCAGGGTGTTTCTACATACACTCGCGTATCCTCGACTCGAATATCACCCAACGCACTCGCAAACCCTGAGTATTCAAGATCACCTGGCACCGTTCACGACACGGTCCAAGGCTGAGGTTCTCTCACCGAATCTTTATGCCATTTCCTATCAGAGCCGACCGCCCCACTGCCCCCTCCCCAAGCCAATCATTAGCCCCCCTTGTCTGCAACGTTTCTGCGTTACTAGTGGCAGGGGGCGCGGGTGGTCGACCGAACTCTTGCTGTTGTTTTACTCAGCTCACCCAGACATTGTCCCTTGGTAGTGCATAGGTTAAAAATGCATGGGAACCACAGGATTGTGTTGTTCAGGAGAGATGGGGGGGGGGGGTTAAATTGTGTTGGAGTGATTGTGGACGTGCAGTGTGGGAGCAGCAGGGTTAAAACGCTGTGGGATTGCCAGTGTTATGCTGTGCAAGTTAAGGTGTGGGAATGACAGGGTTAAAATGGTGCAGGAGTGAGGGAGCGGGTGCTACAGGGTTACAACAGCGTGGGAAGGAAAGCGTTAAATGGTGTGAGAATCACAGGGTTATGTTTGTGTTGGGAGTGAAAGGGTTAAATAGAATTGGAGGATTAAAAATGTGGGAGCAACTGCATTATGTTGTGAGAGGGATGGTGTGGGAATGTTGGGGTTAAAATGCTGTGGGAATGACAACATATGTGGGATAAAGCTGTGAAAGGGTTAAAGTTGTGTGAGTGCTGGCGACTCATTGTGGTGGAGTGGACGGGTTAAAATGGGTGGAGTTAGTATGGTGTGAGGGTGACTTCCTACTGTGGGAGAGAATGGGTTAAACTGGTATTGGGAAGTCAAGTCTAGTATTGTCGGCAGGGATGGGGTGGGATGGCAGCAACAGGGTTAAAATGCTTGGATGAATAGTGTTAACATGTGGCACATTAAATAGAATGGGAATCGCAGGGTTTAAATTGCTTGGGACTGAGGCTTGGGAAATAAAAGATTACACCTCTGCGAGAGTGAGGGAGAGATGGGGTTAAAATGCAATATTAATGGCATTAAAATGTGGAAATCCAGTTAAGATTGCGTGGGAATGGGTGGGTTAAAATTGTGTGGGAGGGGAGTGAAGTCAAAATGTGTGAGGATCACGGAGTTAAAATAATGTGGGAGGGATGGCTTTAACTGGCGTGGGAATTACGGTATTAATGTCACGTGGAAGCCGTGATTGAAACTTGTGTGGGAATCGCAAGGTTGCACTTTGTGTGGGAGGTGGTGGGTTAAAACAATGCGGGAGTGTGGCTTCCACACCCGGGTGGGATGTGACAGGTTAATGCGGATTGTGTTAAAATTCCCGGGGTGTGTCGACGACAGCATTGTACGGGGTGGGGGATGGGGGGGGGGGTGTTAGTGAGTGGGTTACGGGCAGTGTAGGGATGACAAACAATGTAGGGGCAACAGCTTGCTGGAGAGGAACTGGTGTGGGTAGCCCAGCGCTGGACCCGTTGCATGACATGGGCCTGGGATTGTGCCTGGCGAGGGAGTTTCCAGCCTTGCGGCGTGTGCCTGAGTTAATGTTCTAACTGAGCTGTGTTAAATATTGGGTGTGAGTGTGAATGATAATATTAGGCGGAGAAAAATGCGTGGGAGTTCCCAGGTTCATTTGTTTCGGCATGGCTTTGATATTCTGAGGGTGCAGGCTTTAAACTTGGTGCGAGGATAGGGTTAATACCTAGGGCAATCAAGGGTTAGGGTTGGGTGCAAGCAGAGGTCGATATTAAGTGTCAGCAGAGTTAATATCGGGGTGAACCAGTGTAAATACTGTTTAATATTGTGCATGCAGGGGTTAACATTGAGTCGGACCGGTGGGGCCCACAATGAGTGATTCCTATTCGGTGCGGGAGAGGTTAACGTTGGTCAGCAGGAGGAATTATTGTTGGGGGTGGAGGGGTTAAAATCCACCTTCTTTCCCCCTGTCAGGGAAGGTGTGAGTTTGGGAGATCTTGTGCTCTTGGTAAAGTGTGATTCTCCCCCCTTCCCTCTCTGGCCAGTTGGAATAAGTCTCTTGTGTTGGCTCTCTATCCCTTAGACCATGGCTCCCTTCAATTCTCCCTGACCTCTTCTCTCGATCTCTCCACCCTCCTTACCGGGAGAGCGAGGGGTCAGAGGGAGGGCAGGGGTTAAGTTTGAGCTTCACGCAGTGATTCACGTGCTCTCGATAGCAACCTCATGGTGACCCTGGAGAAGGACCACAGTGCATTCCCTCAAATGCTTGGGGGGGGGGGGGGGGGGGAGGGAGAGAGAGATGAGGAGGAGAGAAGGTGAGAGAAAGAAGGAAAGGGAGAGGGGGTGGAGGATTGTGAAGGATTAACGCTGCAGTGTACTTATGTGTGTGTGTGTGTGTGTGTGTGTGCGTATCACTACCCTTCTCTGCAGCAAACACTTATTAACCTGTGGGGTTCAGACCGCAGCCGCGCTCCTGATCTTGGCCTCTTGCAAGTGCTTTCTGCAACAAAAAAAGCACCGTGAACAGCAGCTGGCACCCACAGCACTGCCCAGAGCTGTGACCCAGAGCTGGCACTGCGCTGTGGAACATTCTGAATCAGCAAGTACGTTTGTGTGTCTTAAAGCAGAGGCTCAAACCAAACGCTGTCGTACAATTACAGCGGATGGAAATGTACTAACTGACTGAATCTCTGCCCTGCAGCCTGTGTGTGTGTGTGTGTGTGTACGAAAGTGTGTGTGATAATGGTTGTGTAACATCTTATGACATAGGAGCAGAATTAGGCCATTCTGCCCATTCGATCATGGCTGATCTATTTTTCCATCTCATCCCCATTCTTCCCGTAACCTTACCAATCAAGAACCTGTCAATCTCCGCTTTAAAAGTACCCAATGACTTGGCCTCCACCGCCGTCTGTGGCGATGAATTCCACAGATTCACCACCCTCCGACTAAAGAAATTCCCACTCGTCTTCTTTCTAAAGGTACATCCTTTTATTCTGAGGCTGTGCCCTCTGGTTCTAGACTCCCACTACGGGAGTCATCCTCTCTGTCAAGGCCTTGTATTAACCAGTCCGTTACGTGCATAGGAGTCTGTTTGTAGTGTGTGTGTGTGTGTCGTGTGTGAGTCTGTTTGTATGTGTAGTGTGTGTGTCGTGTGTGAGTCTGTTTGTAGTGTAGTGTGAGACAGTGAGAGACCTCTACAGCACAGAAACAGGCCCTTTGTCCCACTACATCTTATCATTCTGGGCTTGCCCCATTTGCCTGCCTTTGGCCCAAAGCCTTCTAAACCCTTTCTGTGTGAGTGAGAGAGTGTGATAATGAGGGTCTTTTAATTTTAATGAAACCAAAAAGTGTTGCCAGTCTCCCAGTCTAACTGCCTCCTCTGCCTGCCCATTCCCTAACCCTAGGTGCTTTCCCACTGTTCCCCCTCCCCTGAAGTCTGGTCTCCTGCCCTCTTCTTCCCCTGAACTTTCTGGCGCTCCTGTCCACGCCCCCTCTACCCCAGCCTGCTGTGCCCTTGGCCCCCCGTGGCATGAAAGAGACTGTAAACATCCGCCCTGCATCCAGATATATCAGCGGGCAGTGTGGCCACTGTATAGATTCCGGGGGATGCGTTGTGAACTCCTACAATGTACAAAGATGTACAAACTCACAAGAAAATGGCAGCAGCCACTCAGCCCCTCAAGCCTGTCCCGCCGTTCATCACAATGCTGGCTGCTCTATGTTGGCGTCATGTCATAAGTGACAGGAGCAGAATTAGGCCATTCGGCCCATCAAGTCTACTCCGCCATTCAATCATTGCTGATCTATCTCTCCCTCCTAACCCATTCTTCTGCCTTCTCCCCATAACCCCTGACAGCCGTACAAATCAAGAATGTATCTAGATCTGCCTTAAATATATCCATTGGTGTGGCCTCCGCAGTCTTCTTTGGCAATGAATCCCACAGATTCACCACCCTCTGACTAAACATCTTTTAATTCTGAGGCTGCGACCTCTGGTCCTAGACTCTCCCACTAGCGGAAACATCCACTCCACATCCAATCTATCCAGGCCCTTCACTATTCGACTCCTCATTCAGCTCCTCGTGCAATGAATGCAGGTTTCCTTGCCAGCCCTGGTTTGCGATCTCCGCTTTAGTCCCCTCCCCCTATCCCAGGGAACACATTGCCAAGACTAATGTTAGCAGTAGAACTGTGAAATAATCCCTCGGGCTCTCGTCCAAATCCCAGTGTTAACCTTTTTTAAAGTAAAAATTGCAATGATAGGCTGAGGTAGTTTGCTGCATCATTAGGAATGCGTTTTGACAAATTACCTGCACGGCACTGCGCAGTAGCTACTGCAGTGGAGCACACATGTTATTGCATACCCTCATGCCCAGAATTCCCAACCAGTATTCCCACAATACCCAGCTGGAGAGAGAATTCCTGCACTCTAGATTCTGATAGGACTGGACTCGGATATTGTTTTCACACTATTCCTGAAAATCGTCTGTTACAGAGTGAAGCTCCCTCTACACTGTCCCATCACACGTTCTCAGGGTCAATCATAGAGTGAAGCTCCCTCTACACCACCCTGTCACACACTCCCTGTGTCACACACAGAGTAAAGCCCTGTCTACACTGACCCATCACTGACCGGAAGTGGCGGCGCCTAACGGCAGCGGCTCGACTGCAGTCCGTCTGTCTTTTTTTATTTTTGTCTAGTTAAATGTAGTTGTTTGTGTTTTTTTATATTGTTTTTAACTGTGTATATGTGGGGGGCGGGGGGGGGAGGGGGAAACTTAAAAAAATCTCTTCCCTGTATGGAGGACCCGACCTTTCCCTGTCGGGTCTCCGTTGTCGTTGGGGCCTAGCACCGTGGTGAGGCCTCCAACCGGAACGACCTGAGGCTCCAGTCGCGGAGCCTGCGGACTACTCACCATCGTGGAGCTGGCCGAGTTCGGAGCGTGGAGAGCTGCGGTGACGCGGGGCTGTGACCCGACCCCGGAGATTCGGAGGCTCCAGCCGCGGGTCTGGTGGACGGTGACATCGGGAGCTCGCGGGTCCCTGGTGGGAGAACGCTTTTCGGGGCTCCCGCAACGGCAACTTCTCCTGCCCGAGTTGCGGGGTTGAAGATGACCTGGAGCTGGGTCTAACATCGCCCGGCGCGGGTTTCATGGCCGCGGGACTTGCTAGCGCTATCGGGGGCTCCAACATCCATACCCGGAGGGCGGCCTTGCATCGCCCGGCGCGGCTTTAATGGCCGCGGGACTTATTTTCTGTCGCCCGCCGGGGGCTCTGACTCTGACATCGGGAGGAGAATGGGGAGTGCAGGGGAGAGATAAGACTTTGCCTTCCATCACAGCGAGGAGGAGATTCGCTGTGATGGATGTTTGTGTAAATTGTGTTGTGTCTTGGTTCTTTTTACTTGTTTGTATGACTGCAGAAACCAAATTTCGTTTGAACCTCATTTGAGGTTCAAATGACAATAAATGGTATTGTATGTATTGTATTGTATTGTACTCCCTGTGTCACACACAGAGTAAAGCCCTGTCTACACTGACCCATCACATACTCCCTGTGTCACACACAGAGTAAAGCCCTGTCTACACTGATCCATCACACACTCTCTGTGTCACACACAGAGTAAAGCCCTGTCTCCACTGATCCATCACACACTCCCTGTGTCACACAGAGTAAAGCCCTGTCTACACTGACCCATCACATACTCCCTGTGTCACACACAGAGTAAAGCCCTGTCTACACTGACCCATCACATACTCCCAGGGTTACATGTGTAAGAAAGAACTGCAGATGCTGGTTTAAATCGAAGGTGGACACAAAATGCTGGAATAACTCAGCCGGTGAGGCAGCATCTCCGGAGAGAAGGAATGAGGGTCTCGACCCGAAACGTCGCCCATTACTTCTCTCCAGAGATGCTGCCTCACCCGCTGAGTTACTTCAGCATTTTGTGTCTTCCTCCCAGGGTTAGACATGGAGTAAGGACCTGACTGCACTGTCCCACCACACGTTCCTAGGGTTAGACATGGAGTAAGGCAACGAGACAGGTAATGGGCCACATAGGGACCAGGTTGATGGAAAAAAGGGTCCCAGGAAGGGCTTTCTTAGGAACTGTACCTTAAGGTTATAAAAGCACTTTGAGCCGTCACTCAGGATGTTATTTATAAGTGGTCACAGATCTCAACTGGCCCTTCGGCCCACTTGGCCTTGCTGACCAAATTGGCATTCTGGGTGACTCCATTGGTGTTCGCCCTGCTGAGGGAGTCCACCGGCTCCGTCTCTGCTGAGCTTGACAAGTCCCCTCCTGCGCAGTCCCAAGAATAACATCTTGTGCCGTTCTGATCCGAAACATCGCTGTCCATCTTCTCCAGAAATGCTGCCTGACCTGCTCAGTTACTCCAGCTTGGCGATCGTTTCGCCGAACACCTCCGCTCGGTCCACATTAACCAACCTGATCCCCTGCTCTAGATGTCAGCTGATCTACATCGGTGAGACCAAGCGTAGGCTCGGCGATCGTTTCGCCGAACACCTCCGCTCCGTCCGCATTAACCAACCTGATCTCCCGGTGGCTCAGCACTTCAACTCCCCCTCCCATTCCCAATCTGACCTTTCTGTCCTGGGCCGCCTCCATGGCCAGAGTGAGCACTACCGGAAATTGGAGGAGCAGCAGCATCGAAGATAGACACAAAAAGCTGGAGTAACTAACTCAGCGGGACGGGTAGCATCTGTGAAGAGAAGGAATGGGTGACGTTTCAAGTTACATAAAGGGGAAGGGTGACAATAGACAATAGGTGCAGGAGCAGGCCATTTGGCCCTTCGAGCCAGCACCGCCATTCAATGTGATCATGGCTGATCATCCCCAATCAATACCCGTTCCTGCCTTCTCCCCATATCCCCTGACTCCACTATTTTTAAGAGCCCTATCTAGCTCTCTCTTGAAAGCATCCAGAGAACCTGCCTCCTCTGCCCTCTGAGGCAGAGAATTCCACAGACTCACCACTCTCTGTGAGAAAAAGTGTTTCCTCGTCTCCGTTCTAAATGGCTCACTCCTTATTCTTAAACTGCGTGTGGCCCCTGGTTCTGGACTCCCCCAACATCGGGAACATGTTTCTTGCCTCTAGCGTGTCCAAGCCCTTAATAACCTTATATGTTTCAATAAGATATCCTCTCATCCTTCTAAACTCCAGAGTGTACAAGCCCAGCTGCTCCATTCTCTCAGCATATGACAGTCCCGCCATCCCGGGAATTAACCTGGTGAACCTACGCTGCACTCCCTCAATAGGAAGAATGTCCTTCTTCAAATTAGGGGACCAAAACTGCACACAATACTCCAGGTGTGGTCTCACTAGGGCTCTGTACAACTGCAGAAGGAAGGGTGCAGGGCAGGCAGGGGGTAATAGAGATAGAGAAAGGTATCGGGGCTGGTGATGGTGATAGGGAGACGGAGGGGTTACAGTGATAGGAAGGGCTTCGAGGACAGGAGGGAGTTACAGAGATATGTAGGGATCATAGGGAGGGGGCTACAGAGACAGGGAAGGATATAGTGGCCAGAGGAGGTTACAGGGATAGGGAGGGGTGTGGGGGCTAGAATAAGTTACAGAGATAGGAAGGGGTACAGGGGATTAGAGGGGGTTACATCAATAAGGTGGCATGTAGGGATGAGAGAGACTGGGAAGGGGGTGGTTACAGAAATAGTGAAGGATAATGGGGCAGGAGTTGCTGAAAGGAATAGGTGTAGGAAAAACCTGCAGATGTCGGTTTAAATTGAAGGTGGACACAAATTGCTGGAGTAACTCAGTGGGATGGGGGGGCAGCATCCCATTTCATTGCCTGGCTGTCCCGCCGAGTTACTCCGGCATTTTGTGACAGGAATAGGGTCGGGTGTGGGGGCCGGATGGGGTGAGTGAGATGGGTTTGAAGACAGAGTTGAGTATTTGATACTTGGGGCGATGCTGATGTACCGGGAGTGACTGAGGGTCACACTGCGGGAGCAGAAGTTTGGGACAGGTTGAGT
Organism: Malacoraja senta; assembly: GCA_038087875.1. Lineage (NCBI taxonomy): Eukaryota > Metazoa > Chordata > Chondrichthyes > Rajiformes > Rajidae > Malacoraja > Malacoraja senta. The sequence goes on from JAXLNO010001063.1 coordinate 15,386, forward strand.
TTACAGAATTGGGAACGGTGGTGAGAGGCTGGAGGTGCAATCTCTCCTCTTCCTCCTGTTCTGCCAGAACACACCGTCCGCAAACACACTTGCCAAATACATCCAGCAACTAAAAATATGAAGCAGGTTTACAGAGATCTCTTGACAACTCTGTGTCTCCAGGTGTGAAGGCTTTCCTGTGGCTCTGTGCCCTGCAGCAGCAGTCTTCTTCCAAAATAGACCCTCTCCCCCCCACCCCCCTCCTGCAGCCGCTGCTGTTCCCACACGCTCTATAAAAACCCTCGTCACATGCCATCATCTTGCTGTTTATGCAGTGTGTGTGAGAGCAATGCTGTGTGCGAGTATGTCAGTGTGTGAGTGTGAGTATTTGTGCGCAGGGCATCCAGTACATGTGCACGAGTGTGTGTGTGTGCGCAGATCTCCACGCCCGTGGTGTCAGCCACGGTGTGTGTGTGTGTATCATTGAGCCTAGGAATGTGAAACCAATGCAGAACGCAGGGCACGGAATGAGAAGCCAATGTAGAACTCAATGTCATTGAGCCCATGTGTCTCGTGTGTGTGTGTGTGTGCCTTCCACCACAGTGATGAATGCTGTGGTGGATGTTTGTGTTAAATCTTTATTGTGTTTTTGTGTGTTCTTTTTTCATTGTACCGCTGCTGGCAAATTCATTTCACTTGCACTTTATGTGCAAGTGACGAATAAAACTGATATTGATTGATATTGATATGAGCATATCAGTGAGTGTCAGCAAACTCGTATGTATGTGTCAGCGAGTATGTGAGTGAGCATGTGTGAATGTGTCAGTGAATCTATCTGCACGCACGCATCTGTGCGGCGTCTTGGCCAATCTGTGCGTGGGAGTCGGTATCTTCCCCCTCTATTCTGTGACCACACTTGCACCTTGCTTCCCTCAGTCTCTATCCAGTCCCTGCGTCTTTCCCCCTACTTCCATCCATCCATCCATCCATCCCTGCCCATTGCTCACCTTGTCCATCTGTCCCAGCCTCTCCCTATGCTAGTCAGTCAGTCAGCCAGCCAGGCCCTGTGCCAGCTGGAACTGTAACTGCCTCTACCTGTGGTACAGGCCTCACACCTTGCCACCTCCCGAAATGTAAGCCGGCAGAAAGAGGGACCGGAGGTCAATTAAAGGACGTTCCTTTAGGAAGATGAGGAGGGATTTCTTTAGTCACAGGGTGGCGAGTATGTGGGATTCTTTGCCGCAGACAGCTGTGGAGGCCATGTCTGGATATTTTTACGGCTGAGATAGATAGGTTCTTGATTAGTACGGGGTGTCAGGGGTTATGGGGAGAAGGCAGGAGAATGGTGTTGAGAGGGAGAGTGGCAGAGTGGACTTGATGGGCTGAATGGCCTAATTCTGCTCCTATCAAATGAACTTATGAACATCCCCTGCACTAATTGAGAGGTTTTGGAGTCTTGCATGTAGTTCTGGTCGAACCATTAGTTCAGTTTAGAGCTTCTTCTCTGCCGTTGACACACCCTTAGCGGGGCAGTGTCCCTCGAGACTGCCCATTCACAATGCGATGGTGTGGGTCTCCACCCCTCCCGCCGAGTGGCCATCCCTGCTCACAACCTCATGTGGGGTTCCTGCTCACTGCCCCATCCGCTGGGCTAGTTTCCTCCTCACACCCACAGTGTGGTGCTCCCACCTCGCCGCTCCTCCTGCAGCACGGAGCTAGCTCCCTCCAGGGCTGTTCTATATAGGTCTCCTGTGGCGCTGGGCCGCGTTCCCTCCTCCCAGCCCCACCCTCGGTGCGGTTTTCCTGTCTGCGACCGAAGGACTGGTGACGGGATCTAGGGAGTGGGCAGGGCTGGAGATGTCCTGGCTGGGTTTGCTCCTAGGCCTGGCCAAGCTGGCCATCCGCGAGTCACGGCGCCAGGCGGAAGAGGGCTTTGCCCAAACCAGATGCTTGCCCCTTTCCCGGGGTTACGTCCGCCCATGCCCGGGACATAGTTGTACAGTAGTTATTTAGTATATTTGTAACATAGTTGATTGGAATTCAATGTCTGAATAATTTGGTCATTTTGCAATATGGTGGTGGTTATGTCACCGCGGTTTAAATTTTTTTTTTTTTTATCGTGTTCGTAATCAAATAAATTTGTTTTGATACATAAAAAATAACGTGCGGTTTTCCCTCCTCCTCACCGCCACTCCCGCGGCATGGCGATCTCTCCACACCGCCACTCCCGCGGCACGGCGCTCCCCCTTCACCGCCCCTCCTGCAGCGTGGCGATCCCTCCACACTGCCCTCAGTGATTCAGCTAGAGGGGAGGAGGTTAATCAGAGAAAGATTCAGCTGTAACCGGGCCAGCTGGAAGGGGGCGGGTTTATGAGGCTGTTCTATAAAGGGCAGCAACGCTGCCAGGTCCCGCTGCCTTGAACACTAATTAGCCACAGTAGCATGCCTGCCCCCTGCGGGACCAGCGGCCAAGTACCACACCCCCCCCCCCCCCACGGAGATATCAGGAGCACAAGGTGACACGGGGAGGGTGAGGTGAAGGAGAGGGATCGGGGAGGCTCTGGGTACTCATCCCTACCTCGGGGGGGGGGGGGGGGGGGAACAGGAAGGTGAAGGCACCACCAGAGATAGTGGAGGATCAGGTGGGACAGAGGGGGTTGCAGCGAAGGGGAGGGGGTGTAGGTGCCGGAGAGGGTCGCAGAGACGTGGGGGGGGGGGGGTGTAGGGACCAGAGGGAGGTCACAGAGTCGGGGGGGGGGGGTGTAGGGGCACAGAGGGGGTTACAGAGAAGGACAGGGGTGCAGGGACCGGAGGAGGGGTTCACAGAGATGGGGAGGGGTGTAGGGGAACACTTTTTCTCTCAAAGAGTGGTGAGTCTGTGGAATTCTCTGCCTCAGAGGGCAGTGGAGGCAGGTTCTCTGGATACTTTCAAGAGAGAGCTGGATAGGGCTCTTAAAAATAGCGGAGTCAGGGGATATGGGAAAAAGGCAGGAACGAGGTACTGATTGGGGATGATCAGCCATGATCACATTGAATGGCGGTGCTGGCTCGAAGGGCCAAATAGCCGCTACTCCTGCACCTATTGTCTATTGTCACAGAGGGAGGTCACAGAGTCGGGGGGGGGGTGTGGGGCACAGAGGGGATTACAGAGATGGACAGGGGTGTAGGGACCAGAGGAGGGGTTCACAGAGTCGGGTAGGGGTGTAGGGGACAGAGAGGGTTACAGAGATGGACAGAGGTGTAGGGACCGGAGGAGGGTTCACAGAGTCGGGGAGGGGTGTCGGGGACAAAGGCATGTTACAGAGACGGGGAGGCTGTAACAGAAGAGATTTTTAATCTCAGGATCTTGGCTATTCTGACAAAGCCAGCATTTATTGACCTTCCACTGAACCCTTGTGGGAACAGTGGCGACGGGAGTTCTCGGACTTAGATCCAGTATGGCAGCAGTGATGCTTATTCCAAGTCAGGATGGTGTGGGACTAGGATGGCAACCTACGAGCAGTGGTGTTCTCCGGTGCCCTATGCCCTTGTACTTGGTGGGTGCGGTGGAGGCTTTGGGAAGTACTATTGGAGTAGCCTGGACGAGTAATCGCAGTGCCGTCACTGTGTGCTGGTGTTGATGGGTGGGTGGGAGGGAGTGTGCAGAGTGCCAATGGAGTCCTAGTCCGTACATACAACAGTACAGATTCATGCCACAGACGGCTGTGGAGGCCAAGTCAATGGATATGTTTAAGGCAGAGATCGATAGATTCTTGATTAGTCAAGAGTCAAGTCAAGAGAGTTTATTGTCATATGTCCCAGATAAGGACAATGAAATTTCAGCACAACAGAATATAGTAGGCATGAATACAGAACTTATCAGTGTGTCCATATACCATGATATAAATATATACACATCGATAAATAAGCAGATAAAGTGCAAATAAGCAGATAATGGTCTATTAATGTTCAGAGATTTGTTTCAGTTGAGTTTAATAGCCTGATGGCTGTGGGGAAGTAGATATTTCTGAACCTGGATGTTGCAGTCTTTAGGCTCCTGTACCTTCTACCTCAAACCCCTGTCCCACGGTACGAGTTCATTCCACGAGTTCTCCCGAGTTTGCCCTGATTCGAACTCGTAGATTTACGGTAATGGCCACTCGTCGGTACCCGGGGCTCTCATGGACATTTTTCATAGAAACATAGAAACATGGAAAATAGGTGCAGGAGTAGGCCATTCGGCCCTTCGAGCCTGCACCGCCATTCAGTATGATCATGGCTGATCATCCAACTCGGTATCCTGTACCTGCTTTCTCTCCATACCCCCTGATCCCTTTAGCCACAAGGGCCACATCTAACTCCCTCTTAAATATAGCCAATAAACTGGCCTCAACTACCTTCTGTGGCAGAGAGTTCCAGAGATTCACCACTATCTGTGTGAAAAATGTTTTCCTCATCTCGGTCCTAAAAAATTCCCCCCTTATCCTTAAACTGTGACCCCTTGTTCTGGACTTCCCCAACATCGGGAACAATCTTCCTGCATCTAGCCTGTCGAACCCCTTAAGAATTTTGTACGTTTCTATAAGATCCCCCCTCAATCTTCTAAATTCTAGCGAGTCCAAACCGAGTCTATCCAGTCTTTCTTCATATGAAAGTCCTAACATCCCAGGAATCAGTCTGGTGAACCTTCTCTGTACTCCCTCTATGGCAAGAATGTCTTTCCTCAGATTAGGAGACCAAAACTGTACGCAATACTCCAGGTGTGGTCTCACCAAGACCCTGTACAACTGCAGTAGAACCTCCCTGCTCCTATACTCAAATCCTTTTGCTATGAATGCTAACATACCATTCGCCTTCTTCACTGCCTGCTGCACCTGCATGCCTACTTTTCATGACTGGTGTACCATGACACCCAGGTCTCGTTGCATCTCCCCTTTTCCTAATCGGCCACCATTCAGATAATAGTCTACTTTCCTGTTTTTGCCACCAAAGTGGATAACCTCACATTTATCCACATTATACTGCATCTGCCATGCATTTGTCCACTCACCCAGCCTATCCAAGTCACCTTGCAGCCTCCGAGCATCCTCCTCACAGCTAACACTGCCCCCCAGCTTCGTGTCATCCGCAAACTTGGAGATGTTGCATTCAATTCCCTCGTCCAAATCATTAATATATATCGTAAATAGCTGGGGTCGAAAAATTCTATAAGATTCGTCAGACATGATTTACCTTTCATAAATCCATGCTGACTTTGTCCAATGATTTCACCACTTTCCAAATGTGCTGCTATCCCATGTTTAATAACTGATTCTAGCAGTTTCCCCACTACCGACGTTAGACTAACTGGTCTGTAATTCCCCGTTTTCTCTCTCCCTCCCTTTTTAAAAAGTGGGGTTACATTAGCTACCCTCCAATCCTCAGGAACTACTCCAGAATCTAAAGAGTTTTGAAAAATGATCACTAATGCATCCACTATTTCTGGGGCTACTTCCTTAAGTACTCTGGGATGCAGCCTATCTGGCCCTGGGGATTTATCGGCCTTTAATCCATTCAATTTACCTAACACCACTTCCCGGCTAACCTGGATTTCACTCAGTTCCTCCATCTCATTTGACCCCCGGTCCCCTGCTATTTCCGGCAGATTATTTATGTCTTCCTTAGTGAAGACAGAACCAAAGTAGTTATTCAATTGGTCTGCCATATCCTTGTTCCCCATGATCAATTCACCTGTTTCTGACTGCAAGGGACCTACATTTGTTTTAACTAATCTTTTTCTCTTCACATATTTATAAAAGCTTTTGCAGTCAGTTTTTATGTTCCCTGCCAGTTTTCTTTCATAATGTTGAAAAATCTTCACGAGTCTTTCAGGGCTTACCGAGTACCTGCCGTTAGCGCTAAGAGACGTCCCCGAACTCCGACGTACCCGCTACGTTCATTCTCCGTGCTTACCACGAGTTTGATTTTTTTAAAACTCGGGAGAGCTCTTGGAATGAACTCGCACCGTGGGACAGGGCTATTAGTGCGGGTGTCAGGGGTTATGGGAAGAAGGTAGGAGGATGGGGTTGAGAGGGAGAAATGGATCAGCCATGAGTAGACGTGATGGGCCGAATGGCCTAATTCTGCTCTTAGAACTTATGAACACAACAGGCTCTTTGACCCACAATGTCTGTGTCGAACATGATGCCAAGACCAACTCTATCTGCCTGTACATAATCCATATCCCTCCATTCCATAGATATCCATTTGCCTATCTAAAGGTCCTGTAAAAGCCGCTATTGTATCTACCACAGATACTGCCTCAACAGCTGAGTTCCTCCTGCACTTTGAATTTAACTCCATTCCAGCATCTGCAGCCTCTTGCGTTTTTTACTATTTACCCTGTTGCTCATAATTTGTACATATCTATCGAGTCACCCGTCCACCTCCTCCACTCCAAGGAAAATGTACCCAATGTATCTGGTCTATGCTCATCAAACGCTCTAACCTAGGCAGCATCTCCAATGCAGTCACGTTCTTGGGCTCAGTGCCAGAGGGCTCATCGCTCGCTGTGCCCTCAGCTTTTCACAGCGGGTAGAATGAGCTGACAGGAACCAAAAAAAAAATACCAAGAAAAAGCTGGAAACACTCAACAGGCCAGGCCAGGCAGCAGCTGTGGCCAGAGGAACAGTCATGGTTTCTGGCCGAAGACTCTTCGCCAGAACTAACAGAACAGGATTGCTTGTTGCAGTGGGAATTTAACATGCAGCTGACTCATTTGTCCTTTCCTCCGTCTCTCCCTGTGCATTGGAAGCTCTTCAGAGATGTTTTGCTAAATCATGGAAGTTTGCAGCACAGGTTTGGCAGGCTGGCTTTGTCTCTCCACTTTGGATGAGGGAAAGGGGATGTTCTTGAAACACGCAAGACCTGCAGGGGTGGGGTAGAACATACAGAAGATAGACACAAAATGCTGGAGTAACTCAGCGGGACAGGCAGCTTCCCCGGAGAGAAGGAATAGGTGACGTTTTGGGTCGAGACCCTTCTTCAGACTTCAGACCCAAAACGTCACCCATTCCTTCTCTCCAGAGATGCTGCCTGTCCCGCTGAGTTACTCCAGCATTTTGTGTCATCGGTTTAAACCAGCATCTGCAGTTCCTTCCTACGCACATAGAACATACAGCAGTGAAACAGGCCTCTTGGCCCACATGTCAGTGCCGAACTTGGTAGGTTATAGAACAGTACAGCACTGATACAGGCCCCATGGCCCATAATGTCCATGCTGACATGATAGAACATAAAACAGCACATGAATGGGCTCTTCGGCCCTCAATGTCTGTGAAAAGATGCCAATATAAACTACCCTCTTCTGCCTATGCGAGATCCATATCCCTCCATTCCCTGCACTATCTCCATTCTGTGCCTATCTACAATCTTCTTAAATGCCACCATCGTATCTTCCTCCAGCACCACCCCTGACAACACAATAGACAATAGGTGCAGGAGTAGGCCATTCGGCCCTTCCAGCCAGCACCGCCATTCAATGTGATCATGGCTGATCATCCCCAATCAGTACCCCGTTCCTGCCTTCTCCCCATATCCCCTGACTCCGCTATCTCTAAGAGCCCTATCTAGCTCTCTCTTGAAAGCATCCAGAGAACCGGCCTCCACCGCCCTCTGAGGCAGAGAATTCCACAGACTCACCACTCTCTGTGAGAAAAAGTGTTTCCTCGTCTCCGTTCTAAATGGTTTACTCCTTATTCTTAAACGCATTCCAGGCACCCACCACTCTACGTAAACAAAAACACCAGCCCCACACATCTCCTTTAAACATTCTCCTCATGTCCTAGTCCTGAAGAAGGGTCCCGACTGGACATAGCCTGTCCATTCCCTACCCCAGATGCTGCCTGACGCCCGCTGATTCCCTCCAGCACCTTATGTTTGTCCAGAGCTGCCAGTGGCGTGCCGCACTCTGGGACAATAATCCACCCACAGAATCCCGCGCGGTGCAGTGGCGGCCTCGCTGAGCTCAGAAACGTTTGACAGAAATATTCTGAGCCACGTCACTGCCTGTGGGTTTTGCAGTGCAATGGCAGGCCTTTCCTGCATCAACACAGTGAGTGAGTGAGTGAGTGCACTTGGACGAAGTCAAGTCACTTTTATTTATATAGCACATTTAAAAAACAACTCTCGTTGGCCAAAGTGCTTTACATTGGTATAAGAAGAGTATAAACAAACAACAGTGGTTCATAGATTAAATACAAACATCACTACATACATATAGCCCTCTCAGAGGATGTCAAGAAAGGCTTGGGAGTAGAGATGAGTTGTAAGTTTCGACTTAAAGGAGTCGATGGAGGGGGCAGTTCTGATGGGAAAGGGGATGCTGTTCCACAGTCTAGGAGCTGCAACCGCAAAGGCCCGGTCGCCCCTGAGCTTATGCCTAGACCGCGGGATATTCAGCAACCCCAAGTCGGCTGATCTGAGGGGCCTGGAGGTGGTGTGGTGGGTAAGCCCCGTTGATGTAGGTGGGGGCAAGCCCGTTAAGGGCTTTGTAGACGTAAAGGAGGATCTTGAAATTTATTCTGAACCGCACAGGGAGCCAGTGGAGAGAGGCCAGGATCGGGGTGATGTGGTCCCTTTTTCAGGTGCCAGTCAGGAGTATCGCTGCGGCGTTTTGGACCAGTTGCAGGCGGGACAGGGAAGATTGGCTGATGCCAGTGTAGAGGGAGTTGCAGTAATCTAGGCTGGAGGAGATAAATGTGTGGATGCTACACAGAGGATCCATCTTGCGGAACGGCTGCAAGCCGTCTGTTAAATTCACTTTTTCCCTTCGTTTTTAGTTTTTTCTGTCTGCTGGGGAATTTTGACTTTTCATGTTGGGGGGTAAGGGGGAAACTATTTTCTAGGTCCCTACCTGGTCGGTGAGGCAGCTTTTTCTCCGGGCTGCCCCGTCGACCCGTCCTCGTGGCCTACCAGCAGGCATGGAGCGCCGTTTCCTGGCGGGGACCGCCCAGCACCTTCAGGTCCGGTGGTGGCACAGCGCTGGAGCGCTATCGCGGAGCGGAGTGGGCGATGCCTTGCCTGGGTCGCTGCGCTGGATCGACGCGCTGGAGCTCCGGTGAGCTGTGACCGCCGAGCTCAACACCTCCGGGCTGCCGGTCTGCGGAGAGGATTGGGCGGCGCCGACTTTAACATCGGGAGCCCGGGAGCTCCAAACCGGCGCGGCCTATACGGCTTCGGAAGCCGCGGCCTCCGGTAGGAAATGCGGCCGTTCCAGGTGGCCCAGCCGCTGAGAGGACTCTCCCGACGCTGCGGCAACAGCACCCGGTGAGAACGGCCAGGAACATCAGGCCTCCGTAGAGGCAATAGCGGAGGCCTCAATAGGCCTGACTGTGGGAGAACTGTCGATGGGGACTGGACATTGTGCCTTCCCCCACAGTGGTAACCATTGTGGGGGGATGATTTTTGTATGCTGTGTCTACTTTAGTCTGTGTCCAAGATGGCGGTCGGAAGGGAGAGTGGACGCTGGCGCGGTTTAGCTGCCGCTGCTCTCTCTTCACATTGTGTTTCTGATTTTTTCTGTGTGTTTTTTGGATCGAATTCTGTCTTTAATTTGTGTATTGGTGATGTCTTTATAATTTATCTTACTCCGATTATATGTTTCGTACTTGTTAAACTCTGTAAGGTGTCCTTGAGACTTTGGAATAAGGCGCCCATAAATAAAATGTATTATTATGTGTGGACAAAGGCTACAATGAGAGCATTGGGGACTGAGAGGAGACCTGGTACAATTATTAGAGGCATAGTTAGGGTAGAGAGGGGGAATGACGTGCATTTCTGATCGCCCCATTACAAGAAGGATGTGGAGGCTTTGGAGAAGGTGCAGCGGTGGCTCACCAGGATGCTGCCTGGATTGGAGGGTAGCAGCAATAAAGAGAGATCGGACAGACTTGGATTGTTTTCTCTGGGATGTCAGAGGTTGAGGGGAGACCTGGTAGAAGTTTATAAAATGAGACGGGGTAAACAGTCAGAAACGTTTTCGTTTGGGTGGAAATGGCAAACACTGGAAGCAATAGCTTTACAAAGTTTAAAGGAGATGTACGGGACAAGAGTTATTTTTACACAGAGAATGGTGGGTGCCTGGAATCCGCTGCCAGGGGTGGTGGTGGAGGTAGATGCCATCGTAGCAGCTTTTAAGAAGCTTTCAGATAGACATGAAGTGCTGGAGTAACTCAGTGGGACATTCAGCATCTGTGTAGAACATGGAAAGGTGACTACTGGATTTTTTTTCAGACCAATTGTAGGGGATGGGGGGTGGATCGTAGAAGGCAGGAAGAGAGGTGAGGCAGGATAATCTCTGGGTTATTCCAGCATTTGTGTCTTTTTTTGTAAACCGGCATCTGCAGTTTCTTGCATCACCTTTTAGATAGGCACATGGATATGTAAGGATATGGATCACGTGCAGGCAGAGACGTCATAGAATGAGTCATAGAGTGATACAGCGTGGAAACAGGCCCTTCGGCCCAACTTGCCCACACCGGCCAACATGTCCCAGCTACACTAGTCCCACCTGGTAGACAAAAATGCTGGAGAAACTCAGTGGATGAGGCAGCATCTATGGAGCGAAGGAAATAGGCAATGTTTCGGGTCGAAACCTTTCTTCAGATAAATGTATCATCAGTCTAAAGGGTTTCGACCCGAAACGTTGCCTATTTCCTTCGCTCCATAGATGCTGCCTCGCCCGCTGAGTTTCTCCAGCGTTTTTGTCTCCCTTCGATTTTCCAGCATCTGCAGTTCCTTCTTAAACAAGTCCCGCCTGCCTGCGTTTGGCCCATATACCAACAAACTTGTCCTATCCATGTAACTGTCTAACTGTTTCTTAGACGTTGGGATAGTCCCAGCCTCAACTACCTCCTCTGGCAGCTCGTTCCATACACCCACCTCAGTCATCCCCTCAGATTCCTATTAAATCTTTTCCCCTTCACCTTGAACCTATGTCCTCTGGTCCTCGATTCCCCTACTCTGGGCAAGAGACTCTGTGCGTCTTCCCGATCTATTCCTCTCATGATTTTGTACACCTCTATAAGATCTCCCCTCATCCTCCTGCGCTCCAAGGAATAGAGACCCAGCCTACTCAACCTCTCCCTGTAGCTCACACCCTCTAGTCCTGGCAACATTCTCGTAAATCTTCTCTGAACCCTTTGAAGCTGGACAATATCTTTCCTATAACAATGTGCCCAGAGCTGAACACAATACTTTAAATGTGGTCTCACCAGCGCCTTATACATTTGTGACAAGACCTCCCAACTTCTATACTCAAGATAATTTATCTTGGCATCTTGTTTGGCTTGGACAGTTGCGGGCCAAAGGGCCTGATCATTTGTTCTGTAAATGTCCCAAAATACTTTGGTGGGCCTCTGAATGTCTCGTGGGGGAAGATGAGGCCTGCCTTTCCCTTGTCCCTCTCCCTGGCTCTCTCGTGAGAGAAGCAAAAGAGTCTCGACCTGAGACGTCACCCATTCCTTCTCTCCAGAGATGCTGCCTATCCTGCTGAGTTACTCCAATTCTTTGTGTCTATCTTCGGTTTAAACCAACATCTGCAGTTCCTTCCTACACATTTCCCTGAAATCCTTCCAGCTTAATGACGTACTTCCTAAAACAGGGTGACTAAAACTGAACACCATATTCCAAATGTTTAAGAAAGAGCTGCAGATGCTGGAAAAATCGAAGGTAGACAAAAATGCTGGAGAAACTCAGCGGGTGAGGCAGCATCGATGGAGCGAAGGAATAGGTGACGTTTCAGGTCGAGACCCTTCTTCAGACAATAGACAATAGGTGCAGGAGTAGGCCATTCGGCCCTTGAGCCTGCACCGCCATTCAATGTGATCATGGCTGATCGTCCCCAATCAGTACCCCGTTCCTGCCTTTCCCCCATATCCCCTGACTCCGCTATCTTTAAGAGCCCTATCTAGCTCTCTCTTGAAAGCATCCAGAGAACCTGCCTCCACCACCCTCTGAGGCAGAGAATTCCACAGACTCACCACTCTCTGTGAGAAAAAGTGTTTCCTCGTTTCCGTTCTAAATGGCTGAATCTTAAACTGTGGCCCCTGGTTCTGGACTCCCCCAACATCGGGAACATGTTTCCTGCCTCCAACATGTCCAAACCCTTAACAATCTTATATGTTTCAATAAGATTCCCTCTCATCCTTCTAAACTCCAGAGTGTACAAGCCCAGCCGCTTCATTCTCTCAGCGTATGACAGTCCCGCCATCCCGGGAATTAACCTTCCATTGGCGTTCCAAATGTGGCCTCGTCAAAGTTTTGTACAACCGTAACATAACATGCCAAATGCTATACTCCATGCCCTGACCAAGTGAGGGAGGAAGAAGGAAGTTAAGGGATAGAAGAATAACTGGAAGAGAGAGGGATACATGGTGTAGGGCACGGATCGGGTTACAGAGACAGGGAGAGGTGTGGGGGTGGGAGGGAGTTACAGAGACAGGGAGGGGTGTGGGGGTGGGAGGGAGTTACAGAGACAGGAAGGGGGGTGGGAGGGAGTTACAGAGACAGGGAGGGGTGTGGGGGTGGGAGGGAGTTACAGAGACAGGGAGGGGTGTGGGGGCTTTAGGGGTTTACAGAGACAGGGAGGGGTGTTGGGGGTGGGAGGGAGTTACAGAGGGAGGGGTGTGGGGGTGGGAGGGAATTACAGAGACAGGGAGGGGTGTTGGGGGTGGGAGGGAGTTACAGAGACAGGGAGGGGTGTGGGGGTGGGAGGGAGTTACAGAGACAGGAAGGGGTGTGGGGGTGGGAGGGAGTTACAGAGACAGGGAGGGGTGTGGGGGTGGGAGGGAGTTACAGAGACAGGGAGGGGTGTGGGGGCTCTAGGGGTTTACAGAGACAGGAAGGGGTGTGGGGGTGGGAGGGAGTTACAGAGACAGGGAGGGGTGTGGGGGTGGGAGGGAGTTACAGAGACGGTGGGGGTGGGAGGGAGTTACAGAGAGGGAGGGGTGTGGGGGTGGGAGGGAGTTACAGAGACAGGAAGGGGTGTGGGGGTGGGAGGGAGTTACAGAGACAGGGAGGGGTGTGGGGGCTAGAGGGAGTTACACAGGGAGGGGTGTGGGGGCTAGAGGGAGTTACACAGATGGGGTGTGGGGGCTAGAGGGAGTTACACAGATGGGGTGTGGGGGCTGAAGCAGGTTGTAATACAATAATAAAGGACATTTATTATCACTTTCACCAAATGGTGTAGTGAAATTTGACTTGCCAATGCAGCACACGAATAAAGCTAAGACACAACATTAAAGAATTTAACAACATAAAAACATCCCCCCCCACAATGGTTCCCACTGGGGGAAGGCATCAAAGTCCAGTCCCATCCCCTGTTCACCCATAGTAGGGCCTATTGTGGCCTCCGCAGCCAGTCCGGTGTTTTCAGACCCTCTTGCCGGAAAGCTGGAACTCCAGCGTCGGGTGAACATTCCTCAGCGGCCTGGAAATGTCTGGAGCGGCCGCTTCCTCCCCGGAGACAAGGAGGGGTGTTGGGGCTAGAGGGAGTCACAGAGACAGGGAGGGGTGTGGGGGTGGGAGGGGGTTACAGATAAGTGGTGGAGGTTTGGGCTTCCTGCTGTACTGAGACCAACATTGACCCTTGTACCTAGACTGGTTATTCTGCATCTTCCTATTGTTGCTGGTGGCATCTTGCAGCATCCTTGTTGCTGCCCACTGGCCAGGTGGAGTTTTGCAATGTCTCGTGGTATGAAGAGAAGGAGCCTCTCTGATTCGCATCCAATGCGTACAATGAGAATAAGTACATGATAGAGCTTCAGAATTTAGCAGCGGTGAGTCAAAGGTTGATCTTGACTCTCAATGTAATACATTAGCAGCCATTAAGAATCGTTATTATTCTGCGGTGGTGGGATGGAGGCTTTGTAAAGCAGAACATTCAACAGGAAGTGTTGCACAGTGATGAGATAATTAACATTCACTACTCACTACTCACTGCCTCCCAGCTCTGTATTCTTGCCGGGGTCACCCTGTACAGCTGGCACCAAGGCTGTTGCCTGGGCACCTCGCCAGGGGGTGGCTTTGCTATCTCTGCCTGGGGAGAGGGGGACAGTGAGAGAGTGAGAGGGGAGAAGCAATAGCTGAGGGGTGAGAGGAGAGTTAGGGAGGGAGAAAGCAGGGAAGAGTCAAGAGTGTTTTATTGTCCTGTGTCCCAGATAGAGCAATGAAATTCCTACTTGCTGCAGCACAACAGAATATGCAAACATAGTACACTGTAAACAATATGATAAACGAGAGGGAAATAAAGTTCAGTGTGCATATGTACACACATCTATAGAGTTTAGTTTAGGGATTGTTGTAGAGCAGAGGGATCTAGGAGTGCAGCCCTTCTTCTTCTTCTGTCGTGTGTCTTTTAGACCTGCAGCTCCGTTGAGGCGAGCCAGGCCAACGTGTCATCGTCCAGGTCAATCAGACCTCATTCACCATTCGGTGGCCGGTGTTTGGGGCAACTGGTGACTATGGGCTCCACTGTCTGTGTTGGGTCCCCACACACGCAGGAGGCGCTCGCTGTCCACGAGGGCCCCACCTCTTCATCGCTACTCCATAGCGTCTGATGCCTGTCCTCAAGCGGTCAAGGGTTGTCCACTGCTTTTGGAGCAGGTCCTGGCCAGGGACGTCCATGGGGTCATCGATGTAATGGTGTAGCCTAGATGGTTCCGCTGACGTCCACTGGTCTCTCCATCTCGTCTTGACCCAGGCGGCATTAGAATCGTCAGCCGGTGTTGTGCAGAGTAGCTCTTGGGCTTGCGTGGCAAAGGGGCGCCGTGACTCGAGGCGCCCGGCTCGTCGTGGTGTCTCTGTGACGATCTGATGAAGGAGGTGGGATTCACTGGTCTGTGCCTTTCGAGAGAGGGCCAGCGTGGACAGGCAGTTGGTTTACTGGGGTGGCTCGTAGGCATCCGGAGACGGTCCGCAGGGCGCTGTTGAGGGCAGCATCCAGCTTCTTGGCATGCAGCCCGATAAGGTTGCCTCTTTCCTTCACTCCATAGATGCTGCCTCACCCGCTGAGTTTCCCCATCATTTTTGTCTACCTAGGAGTGCAGGAACATGGTTTCCTGAAATTGGCGTCACATAGATAGGTGGGTCAAGATGTCTTTTGGTACATTGGCCTTCATCAGTCAGGGTATTGAGTTTAGTTTATTGTCACGTGTACCGAGATGCGGCGAAAAGCTTTGGTTGCGTGCTAACCAGTCAGCGGAAAGACAATACGTGATTATAATCGAGCCACCCCGTGTACGGATACATGATAAAGGGTATAACATGAATGATGTTTAGTGCAAGATAAAGCCAGTAAAGTCCGATCAAAGATAGTCCGAGGGTCTCCAATGAGGTAGATAGTAGTTCAGGACTGGAGACCAGAAATTCAAAGTGGTGGATGGGGGAGAGAGAAAGTGAGCAGGGGAAAGAGATAAAGGAGAGAAGGGGAGGAAAGAGAAAGAGGGCAGGGAAAGAGACGAGAGAGAGAAGGATGGATGAGAGAAGGGACAGAGAAGGGGAAAATAAACCAGGAAAGGGGGAAAGAAATACCGGGAGTTAGGGGGAGAGGGAGAAGAAATCGTGCAGATAGAGAACAGACATGAGGGGTGGGGAATGGGAGAGAGAGAGAAGGAAGGGAGAACAAAAAGAGTGCGATGAGAGAAGGGGAGAGAGAGAGAGAGAGAGAGAGAGGTCACCAAAGATTGGAGAACACGGAGAAGAGGGAGGACAGAAAATAATGGGACAGGGACTGAAATGGGGCGAAGAGGGAGGATGGGAATAGTGGGGGAAAGAGTGGGGGCAGAGGGAGGATGTTAAATAATGGGGAACAGAGTGAACAAGACAGAGAGACAGATGGGGATGTACAGAAAGGTTGAGCTACCCGGTAGTGGGGATCGAAGTGGGGGGGGGGGGGAAAAGGAAGACTGAAGAATGAGAATCGAGGGGGGGGGGAAGTATAGGGAGAGAGAGCGATTTGGGGAAAGGGGGAGAGAGGAGGTAGAGAAAACAAGGAAGGAAGATGAGAGAAACATTCTGGAGAGATGCTGTGATGGGGAAGAGTGGAACTGGAGAACAAGGCGAGAGAGATGTTGTCATAGCAAACAAGGAGGATGTGTGGTAAAGAGCACTAAAATATAAATACACAGAGTTGTGATTGCAGACAGAGAGAGAGAGAGAGAGAGAAGGTTGCAGGTGGAAAAGGGGAGAGAGAGAGACCCATGGCAACCGAGAGAACCATGGAAACAGCAAAGATAGATATAGAGAAAGGGGGAGGTGGATGAGAGGGAGGGAGAGAGATGGCAAGGGGGAGGTGGATGAGAGTGACAGATGTGAAGGGGGCATGGGGGGAAGGGAGAGTGGAAGAGGGGGTGGTGAATGAGGCAAAGGATGTGAGGGAGAGAGGGGTTGGCAGGGAAGGAAGGAAGGAAGAGGGAAGGATGGAAGGACATGGCAGATGCAGTTTAATGTGGATAAATGTGAGGTTATCCACTTTGGTAGCAACAACAGGAAGGCAGATTATTATCTAAATGGCGTCAAGTTGGGAAAAGGGGAAGTACCACGGGATCTGGGGGTCCTTGCTCATCAGTCAATGAAAGTTAGCATGCAGGTACAGCAGGCAGTGAAGAAAGCTGATGGCATGTTGGCCTTCATAACAAGAGGAGTGGAGTATAGGAGCAAAGAGGTCCTTCTGCAGTTGTACAGAGCCCTAGTGAGACCACACCTGGAGTATTGTGTGGAATTTTGGTCTCCAAATTCAAGGAAGGACATTCTTGCTATTGAGGGAGTACAGCGTAGGTTCACCAGGTTAATTCCCGGGATGGCGGGACTGTCATATGCTGAGAGAATGGAGCGCCTGGGCTTATATACTCTGGAGTTTAGAAGGATGAGAAGGTGATCTTATTGAAGGTTATTAAGGGTTTGGACACGCTAGAGGCAGGAAACATGTTCCCGATGTTGGGGGAGTCCAGAACCAAGGGCCACAGTATAAGAAAAAGGGGTCGGCCATTTAGAACGGAGACGAGGAAACACTTTTTCTCACAAAGAATGGTGAGTCTGTGGAATTCTCTGCCTCAGAGGGCGGTGGAGGCCGGTTCTCTGGGTACTTTCAAGAGAGAGCTAGATAGGGCTCTTAGAGATAGCGGAGTCAGGGAATATGGGGAGAAGGCAGGAACGGGGTACTGATTAGGGATAATCAGCCATGATCACATTCTGGCTCGAAGGGCCGAATGGCCTACTCCTGCACCTATTGTCTATTGTCTATTGACAAATGCAAAAAAAGGGAGAGAAATGGGGTAGAGAATGAGAGGAGGGTTGTGAATGGGAGAAGGTGCATACGATGGGAGAAGGTGAGGAAGGATAGGAGATTGGGATTGGGAGAGAGAGGGGAACTAGAGAATACATTGCCAAGAATTGAAGGCCTGAGCCATAGGGTGTTGGGCAGGCTAGTTCTTTATTCTTTGGAATGCAGAAGGCTCCAGGGTGATCTTATAGACTGTATAAGATCATAAGGGTGATGGATAGGGTGAATGCTTAGTCCTTTACCCAGAGTAGGGGGATCGTGAACTAGAGGCGAGAGGGGAAAGATTTAGTTACGTTCTTTTTTTAAACACATTAGTGGGTACTTGGAATGGACTGCCAGGGTTGGTGGTGGAGACTGATACGATAGTGGTGTTTAAGAGGTGTTTAGATAAGCACATGGCTCGGCAGGCAATGGTGGGACAAGGATTTTATGCAGGCAGAGGAGATTATGTTCGGTACAGACATTGTAGGTCGAAGGGCCTGTTCCTGTACTATACTCATCTGTGCTCAATGCTAATATTACAAGAACTAATAGAAGGGGTGAACTCGTATAAAGAGCAAGACCAAGGAATCGAATGGCCTCATGTTCTTGCGCTCCATAATTTCCTCTTCTAGGCACTCTGTGTGTACATCTCTGTGGTCTAGGGGGTATTAGCCACGGGGAGAGGTTGGGCGGATTGTTTTCTCTGGAATGTGGGAGGTTGAGGGGAGGCCTGATAAAAGTATATGAAACACTTTAGGGTCGTGACCCTACTCCAGTCTGATTAAAGGGATCCTTTGGCGTCACTGCGGTAGAGCAATGCCTCACAGCGCCAAAAACCCGGGTTTGTACATTCTCCCCGTGACCATGTGCGTTTCCTCTGGCTACTCTGGTGTCTTCTCACATCCCAAAGTCGTGCAGGTTTGTAGATTAATTGGCTTCTGTAAGTGCGTAAGGGAGGGGATGCAAAACTGCGATAACATAGAACTAGTGTGCAAGTGATCGATGGTCGGTGTGGACTCGGTCGGCCGAAGGGCCTGTTTCCATGCTGTACCTCAAAACTAAACTTCTCCTGTTTGAAGAAGAGTCCTGACCCGAAACGTCACCTATCCATGTTCTCCACAGATGCTGCCTGACCCGCTGAGTTACTCCAGCACTCTGTGATACGTCACCGATCCATGTTCTCCAGAAATGCTGCCTGTCCCGCTGAGTAAAGGGCCTGTCCCACTTACGTGTCCATGGCATGCAAATTATGCGACCTCGTGGTCGCGTTGAGGCGCACGGGCATCGTGCGGCCGGTCCCACTGAGAAACGCGGAGGGGTACGTAGTTGTGCGTGATATCGCGCGGGGCTCCGAAATTTTTGTAGCGAACGAAATCTTCGCGCGCCAACGGCCTGTCGCGTAACTGACGGCCAAAGTGGGACAGGCCCTGGCGCGACGCAACGTCTCACCTCCAACAGCAGCAGAAGCAGGCAAACGATCGCCGAGCTCGGCCTGGGGGCTCACGGCCGTTGCGGTCCGGGTCCGCCCCCACTTCTACTCCCAGAGCGGGGCCAAGAAAATTGAAGATGGACGCAAAATGCAGGAGTAACTCAGCGGGACCGGCAGCGTCTCTGGAGAGAAGCAATCGGGTCAAGACCCTTCTTTCAGACTGAAGAAGAGTCTCGACACAAAACGTCAACCATTGCTTCTCTCCAGAGACGCTGCCTGTCCCGCTGAGTTACTCCTGCATTTTGTGTCCATCTTCAAATGACGTCACGCGCTCCAGACGGCTGTGCGGGCGCATGAAATCGCGCGCGACCTTCGCGGGACCGTCGCGCCTCAACGCGACCACGAGGTCGCGTAATTAGCATGCCAAGGTCACGTAAGTGGGACAGGGGCTTTACTCCAGTACTCTGTGTGCCTTTTTCTGTAAACCTGCATCTGCAGTTGATTGTGTCTCCGTCTCTTTGTTGAATTGGGGGTTGGGAGGGTTTGGGACAGGAATCCTATCCAGCGCTTTGAGATATTAATTGTTGATTTTATCTTTACACAGGACTGAAATCCAAACATCAAAACCCATCAGGTCAGTGAAAGATTTTGTGCAACTTTCTGGTTTTCGTTCCGTTTGCAATGACATGGGTGTCCAGTCTGGATTGTGTTCTGGGGGGTGGTGCTGGGGGATGGGGGCTCGATTTTGAATGGTTGGACGGCCGGATTGGGTTGGCAGGGATCCTGAGGGCCGCTCGGGAATGGTCAATGGCTCTCATTAATCTTGCAATGTTGTGATCTCATTATCCAAGTGTGTGATGGGAGCTCTTTTGAAGACTTTCACTCGGGGCAAGGGGACTTGATTCTGTTACTCTGGAAGTGTACATAGAGCTTCACACACACCCCTACACATCTCTCACCCACCCACCACTCCTTCATTCTCCCCTACCACCAAACATTGTTGCATAATATTGCTCTAACTATTGTCCATACAGTGCCCTCCATAATGTTTGGGACAAAGACCCATCATTTATTTATTTATTTGCCTCTGTACTCCACCATTTGCCATTTGTAACAGAAAAAAATCACATGTGGTTAAAGTACACATTGTCAGATTTTATTAAAGGCCATTTTTGTACATTTTGGTTTCACCATGTAGAAATTACAGCAGTGTTTATACATAGTCCTCCCCCCCCCCACCCCATTTCAGTGCACCATAATGTTTGGGACACATGGAATTGCTCAGGTGCGTAATAATTGCCTCCTTAATGCAGGTATAAGAGAGCTCTCCGCACCTAGTCTTTCCTCCAGCCTTTGGAAACTTTTATTGCTGTTTGACTGCGACATGAGGATCAAAGTTGTTCCAATGAAAGTCAAAGAAGCAAGTCCTGGCAACATCCTCGTAAATCTTCTCTGCACGGGGATAGAGGGCTGGAGGCTTTCTTCAGGGCATGTCTGCACTGTGTGTGTGATGTTGAGGTTTTACGGGGAGGGACCGTTAAGGTCATGCTTCCTTGCAGTTGCGATTGTCTTTGAGTACCCTCCCACCGGGGGCAGCTTGGACAGGCGTTGCCACTTCATCTGATCCAATGTGAGCATCAAACTCCTCCACGGCAGTGAGGTGTCCCCTCTCCGACTGGGCAGAGCTCCCACCTTTCTCCCCCCTTCCACGAGACTCCACACAACAGAAGGAAACGTTCTGGCAAATAAGACACAAAGTGCTGGAGTAACTCAGCGAGTCGGGCAGCATCTCTGGAGAACGTACGTGGGCAATGTTTCAGGTCGGGATTCTTCTTCTGACAAGCTTGAAGAAAGTTGGGGGGGGCAGGACAAACCCTGGATGAGTTACTCCAGCACTTTGTGTATTTTTGTGGTAAAGCGGCTTCTGCAGTTGCCTGTCTCGCCTTTTAGATGAGCACGTGGATATGGAGGGAAATGAATCCCATGCGGGCATTACTAGAGGAGATTACTTTCACTTGGCATGATGTTCGGCACGGACAAGTTGGGCCAAAGGGCCTGATCCTGTGCAGTACTGGGTGGCTAAGTGCCGGAGTAACTCAGTGGGACAGGCAGCATCCCTGAAAAACATGGATAGGTGACGTTTCGGGTGGGACCCTTCTTCAGACTGATTGTGGTGTGGATGGTGGAGAAAGCTGGAAGAGAGGTGGAGGCTGGAGAAAGCTTATCAAGTGATGGGTGAATCATTCTCCCATCTCCCCTCTCCCATCAGCAAAAGCTACAGAAGTGTGAAAATGCACACCACCAGATTCAGGGACAGTTTCTTCCCAGCTGTTCTCAGGCAACTGAACCATCCTCTCACCAACTACTATCTACCTCCTTGATGACCCACGGACTATCCTTGATCGGACTTTGCTGGCTTTACTTTGCACTAAACGTATTCCCTTATCATGTATCTGTACATTGTGGATGGGTCGATTGTAATCATGTATTGTCTTTCCGCCGACTGGCTAGCATGCAGCAAAAGCTTTTCACTGTACCTCGGTACACGTGACAATGAACTAAACAGAACCGAATGGAAATGAAGAGGGTTTTTGATGGGTCAATTGTTGGGCAAAGCTGCGAATTGTAAAGCCACAGAGGAAGGAATATATAGGTGGAAGGGGACAGGGCAGGGGGAGAAACGCGTTGGGCATAGCGGAAAAAAGGTCTGAAGAAAGGTCCTGAGCTGTAACATCACCGATCCATGTTCTCCACACAGATGCTGCCTGACCCGCTGAGTTACTCCAGCACTCTGTGAAACGTCACCTATCCATGTTCTCCACAGATGCTGCCTGACCCGCTGAGTTACTCCAGCACTCTGTGAAACGTCACCTAATCATGTTCTCCACAGATGCTGCCTGACCCGCTGAGTTACCCCAGCACTCTGTGAAACGTCACCTATCCATGTTCTCCACAGATGCTGCCTGACCCGCTGAGTTACTCCAGCACTCTGTGTCTTTTCTTTTTTGTAAACCAGCATCGGCAGTTGCTTGTGTTTTCCAAGTATTCTCGAGATCTTGGCAAGAGACCAGGAAACCACCACAAGCAGTTGTGGTCCAGAGTTTTTCCCACATTGTTTGTTCTCTGCAGCACAGACTCTACCTGTGGTTTAAGTAAACACTGAGTGACTCAGTTTAGAGACCGATTGGGCGGTTGTTTTATTTATTTTCGCCACTTCTGCCTCACGGGTGAGGCCAGCGTTTTTTTGTCCATCGCTAATCGCCCCTTGAGAAGGTGGCCCTGAAGTGTATGGAGAAGCTGTTTGGAGTTTGGGGAGGTAAGGGCCTGTCCCACTTGGCGATTTTTTTTCGGCGACTGCCGGCGTCATTGACTGAGGAAACACCGCACGTCAATACGTCATCACGCTGATACGTCAGTCAATGATGCCGGCAGTCGCCGAATAAATCGCCAAGTGGGACAGGCCCTGTAGACTCAGTGATGGCGTCGGAACGTGACACATTTTCCAAAGCAGGATGTGGAAAGGCCTGTCCCACTTGCGTGTCCTTGGCACGCAAATTGAGGCGCACGGGCATCGTATGGCTGCGCGGGGCCGGTCCCACTGAGAAGCGCGGAGGGGTACGTAATTGTGCGGGCTCCGAAATTTTTGTAGCGAACGAAATCTTCGCGCGCCAACGGCCTGTCGCGGAACTGACGGCCAAAGTGGGACAGGCCCAATGGGTGACGTTTCGAGGTCAAGGAATGGGTGACGTTTCGGGTCAAGACCCTTCTTTCAGACTGAAGAAGAGTCTCGACCCAAAACATCACCCATTCTTCTCTCCAGAGATGCTGCCGGTCCCGCTGAGTTACTCCGGCATTTTGCGTCCATCTTCAAATGACGTCACGCGCTCCAGACGGCTGTGCGGGCGAATGAAGTTGCGCGCGACCTTCGCTGGACCGTCGCGGCTTAACGCGACCAGTCCGTGTAATTTGCATGCCAAGGACACGTAAGTGGGACAGGCCCTTAAGAAGGAACTGCAGATGCTGGTTTAAACCGAAGATAGACACAAAAAGCTGGAGTAACTCAGCGGGATAGGCAGCATCTCTAGAGAGAAGGAATGGGTGACGTTTTGGGTCGAGAACCTTCTTCAGACTGGTTGGGGAGAAGGGAAACGAGAGATATAGATGTGGAGAGATAAAGAACAATGAATGAAAGATATGCAAAAAAGTAACGATGATAAAGGAAACAGGCCATTGTTAGCTGTTTGTTGGGTGATAACGAGAAGCTGGTACGACTTGGGTGGGGGAGGGGTGGGAGAGAGGGAATGCCGGGGCTACTTGAAGTTAGTGAAATCAATGTTCATACCACTAGGCTGTAAGCTGCCCAAGTGAAATATGAGTTGCTGTTCCTCCAATTTGTGTATAGCCTCACTCTGACAATGGAGGAGGACAGAAAGGCTGTGTAGGAATAGTGTTTCAAGGTGTTACAAGCAAACAAACAGCTTTTTCCTTGTGGCATGGAGCTTCTTGAGAGTTGTTGGAGCCGCACTCACCTGGCCAGGTGCAAGCGTTCCACCATGCACCTGACTTGTGTCTAGTGGGCTATGGAAGGGCAATGTGGTTAAGGCAGCGGATGCGGTGTACATGGACTAACAACGCCCAGGTAAGTGGGGACCATTCCACCACACTTCTGACGTGTCTAGAGAGATACAGTGCGGAAACAGGCCCTTCGGCCCACTGAATCCGCACCGACCAGCGATCCCCGCACATTAACGCTATCCTACACACTAGGGACAATTAACACAAACACCAAGCCAATTAACCTACAAACCTGCACGTCTTTGGAGTGTGGGAGGAAACTGAAGATCTCGGAGAAAACCCACGCGGTCACGGGGAGAACGTACAAACTCCGTACAGACAGCACCTGTAGCCGGGATTGAACCAGGGTCTCTGTACCGAGGTGCAGTGAAATACGTTTTTGTATACAGTATGTAAGCACTATACATAAGCACTTAGATGGACCTTAGATAAGCATGACGGATACAGTACAAGTGTACAGCAGCAGGATGCAGAGTCGCCAGTTTGGCACCATTTTCAAGTCCCAGTTGTTGCAAGTGCAGGATTCTTGGACTGACCGCGGAGGCCCGGACGTGGAGGCCCAGACACGGAGCAAGTGAAGGTGCACAATGCGTTTTCTGCTCCTTGTCGTTGCAGAGTCAGATTCCCAGAACACCTCACCCGCTGGCTGTCCCCTGTCTGACACGGAGCCTTAACCAAAGATCCTATAGCGGAGCAAGATAGACCATTCCTGCTAAATGCAATGGGCTGACGTGTAGTACGCAACGGAACGGAATGTGGGCCTTTATTTCATCCATTTCAGTAACCTGACCCAACCCGACTCGCAGTGTAATCAACGTTGCCGGGGGAACAGTTTGTGTTAATAAATTATAATTCTGAAAATGAGGAGAAGATATTTACCAAATAACTTTTATTTTTACCAGGATGTTTCCGTAACCGGCTTCCGTCTCCGCACTAGTTATCCTATGGGATCTTTGGTGTGGAGACTGGAAGCCGGTTACGGAAATGGGGTCGAAAATTACCCGTGAATCTGCCGTGACCGTACTACGTCTTTTTCGTCGAGTGGACTATCTGCTCGCTATAGGATCTTTGACGAACTGCTAGGGTATTTACGTGGCTGCTGAAGATGTATCATAGAGGTTAACAGAGACAGGGAGGGGTGTAGGTGCTCGAGGGGGTGACAGTGATGGGGAGGGGTGTAGGGGTCAGAGGGGGAGAGGTTACAGAGACAGGGAGGGGTGTAGGTGCTCGAGGGGGTGACAGTGATGGGGAGGGGTGTAGGGGTCAGAGGGGGAGAGGTTACAGAGACTGGGAGGGGTGACATAGCGAGGGATGTAGGAAGGGGGGGGGGGTGGTTTGACTGAGATTGGGTAGGAGCCGGGAGGGTGTTACAGACACAGGAAGGGTATGGTCTAAAGGGGGGTACAATGCAAGGGACTGCAAGTGTGAGAAGTGTAAACATGAGGCAATCATCCGTTGAGCAATTCCCTTCCCTAGAGTTTGTGAATATTGCTCGGCATTCCCTCTGCATTTCCCAGAGCTGCTTTTGGGAAGCACGCCCTCTGCCGGCTCATCAACTCTCCTCAGCAGCTCGTGTGTGCCTGCCTCCCCTGGTTTGCGGATTTCTCTCTCCCTCCCCCCCCCCCCGCGCTCACTGCTGTTCTCAAGAGAGCATCCAAAAACCCTGAGTAATCAAATGTGATTTCTCTTTATTCATTCAAGAGATGTGGGCGTCAGTGCAGGCACGGACTGCATTTAATACCCATCCTTATTGTCCCTGGGGGAGGTGTTGAGCTGCTGCACTGTGCTGTGGGAGGGGCGGTGAGGAGGGAGCTCCGCGCTGTTGGAGGGAAAGCGAGGGAACGCCACGCTGTGGGAGGGGCGGGAAGGGTCAGGACAGGCTGGGTGCATTTGATATGTGGGGAGACAGAGGGACAAAAAACCTGCTGGAATGAATGTTACTTGTCGATGATTTGTCATCCCTACCTCCTGCTTTGTGGAAGAGAGATGGTGTCAAGCAGAGTGCAAACAATCCGTTTATCCAGGCAGGAAAGTCAATAAGCAATTATCTTCAGTGGAGTATGTGGCTGGCTTGTGGATCTGCTTTGCTCATTACCCAGCCCCAGTTACTGCGAATTATCTTCAAGTGACTCGCATTTGCCTGGATGTGCCTCATTCAGAGAAAGTACGCAAGTCAGCACTTCGTTCCCTGGAATTTTGACAATTAATGGGTGTTTTCAGTGAGGATCTTAAGGGAACGTGGATAAACCAGGGCAGAGAGGAGCTCCCCGTGTGTCATTAAGGGGGTGGTAAACCCCAACATTGGTGCATTGTGTAATGGGCCTGTCCCACTTTCACGACTAAATTCTTTCATCCCGACCATTTTTTTACTCGTGGACATTTTTTAACGGGCTGGAAAAAACGTCCCGACTTACCCGATGCCATGAGTACCCACGGCTGGCATAACGAGCCGCTACGATATATCTACGGACTCCTACGGACTCGTTACGAACATTCTGCGAGTTTGGATCGGTGGAAAACGCGGGAGAATTCGTGAATTACCTCGTGGAAGTGGGACGGGCCCTTTAGGCGACTCTTTCGGCGACTGTCAGGGACTAGTTTGAATGGAATTCACCTGGCGACAACACCAACGACAACACCTACCTCAACCTACGACAACAAAAATGTCTCCGAAAAATCTTCAACATGCGGCAGTCGCCTGTAGTCGCCTAAGTGGGACAGGCCCATAAGGAACACATCCTGAATAACATGTGTAAGAAAGAACTGCAGATGCTGGTTAAAATCGAAGGTAGACACAAAATGCTGGGGTAACTCAGCGGGTGAGGCAGCATCGCAGGAGAGAAGGAACGGGTGACGTTTTCGTGTCGAGACCCGATACGTCGCCCATTACTTCTCACCTGAGATGCTGCCTCACCCGCTGAGTTACTCCAGCATTTTGTGTCTACGTCCTGAATAACTTTGTGAAATGGGGTGAGTGGGGAACTGTTGTTTCAGTTTATTATTGCCACCTGAGCTGAGCTCGAGAGAAAAGCTTAGTTTTTATGTTATACGAGCAGAATTAGGCCATTCGGCCCATTAATTCTACTCCGCCATTCACTCGTGGCTGATCTATCTTTCCCTCTCATCCACATTCCCCTGCCTTCTCTCCATAACCCCTGACACCCACACTAATCAACAATCTATCAATCTCCGCCACAAAAATATCCATTGACTTGGCCTCCACAGCCGTCTGTGGCAACGAGAATTCCACAGATTCACCACCCTCTGGTTCAATAAATTCCTCTTCATCTCCTTTCTAAAAGCACATCCTTTATTCTAAGGCTATGGCCTCTGGTCCTAGACATTCTTTCCACTTTCATGCTTTCCAGGCCTTTCACTATTCGGTACGCTTCAATGAGGTACCCTCTCATCCTTCTAAACTCCAACGAGTACCGTCAAACGCTCATCATATGTTAACCAATCATGCTCGAGATCATAGGTAGACAAAAGTGCTGGAGAAACGCAGCAACATCTATGGAGCGAAGGAAATAGGCAACGTTTCGGGCTGAAACCCTTCTTCAGACTGATGTAGGGTGGGGGAGGGGGAGAGAAGAAAAGGATAAAGGTAGAGGAGGAGCCCGAGGGCTGAGGGAGAGCTGAGAAGGGGAGGAGACAGCAAGGGCTACCGGAAATTGGAGAAGTCAATGTTTATGCCGCTAGGGTGCAGACTGCCCAAACGGCATTTTCATAAACCTCCTCTGGACCCTCTCCAAGGCCGGCACGTCCTTCCTTACTGCTCATAAAACTCTAAATATGGCCTGACCAGTGCCTTCTAAAGCCTCAGCCCTTGTACTCTATCCAAACAGATCAGATATACCCTACATAGATACAATTAAGTACCATAGGTAAAGTGAATGGAAAGTTACAGAGTGAATTACACTGCACCTGGGTACATGTGACAATAAAATATCATCGAATGTAGTTCTCAGCATTGTAGCGCATCAGTCCCAGAGACAAAGTCCAATGTCCACGGTGGGGTAGAGGTGAATCGGACAGTACCCTAGCGTTTGGAAGCCTGATAACAGAGGGGAAGAAGCTGTTCCTGAGTCTGGTGGTGCGCGCTTTCAAGCTTCTGTACCTTCTGCCCGATGGGAGCGGGGAGGGACAGGGACAGGGACAAGCCTTTGATTATGTCGGGCGTTTTCCCGAGGCAGTGTGTAGAGATGATGGAGGCAGGTTGAAGGCACGTGGACGATCAGAAAGTGGTCTCGTGCGTACAGCCGCTCGGTCTCGGGGTGACGTGGTTGGTCATGGGGTGTGTGACGGGGTCAGTGACGGTTCTTTGACGGGGTCGGTGATGGTGTGATGGGGCTCTCCCTCTCTGCTGATTACAAAGATTACAGATTCAATCGGCTTTGGCAACATCCGATGATGGGGAGAGCCTCCCTGGCCGACTCCGTCCCTCCGATACGCAGGGAATGCTGTGGGTGTGCGGGTTAAGGAGCTGACTGACGCTGGTTTACATAACTGCCTGTGTGCAACGCTGCTACCATCCTGGCGTTCCAGCCGAGATCGCTGGCAGGCTGCGGGAAGGAGCAGCCTCGTACTGAACGATGCTGACAATGAATTATTCAAGGCCTCACAAACTAGCAGATTGCAACTCTCTGCGGCTCTGTCGTTGCATTCTGATGCTCGTTAAATCAGGCAGGCAATGTCAGAGATTTATCTCACACGCACAGGTTTTACACACAGAGTGAAGCTCCCTCCACACTGTCCCACCACACACTCCCGGGGTCAGACACAGACACAGACCCAAGGCCCGGGGTCAGTCACGGGCCCAAGGCCCGGGGTCAGACAGAGACCCAATGCCCGGGGTCAGACACAGACCCAAGGCCCGGGGTCAGACACAGACCCAAGGCCCGGGGTCAGTCACAGACCCAAGGCCCGGGGTCAGTCATAGACCCAAGGCCCGGGGTCAGTCACGTGCCCAAGGCCCGGGGTCAGACAGAGACCCAATGCCCGGGGTCAGTCACAGACCCAATGCCCGGGGTCAGTCACGGGCCCAAGGCCCGGGGTCAGACAGAGACCCAATACCCGGGGTCAGTCGCAGACCCAAGGCCCGGGGTCAGACACAGAACCAAGGCCCGGGGTCAGTCACAGACCCAAGGCCCAGGGTAAGACAGAGACCCAAGGCCCGGGGTCAGTCACAGACTGAAGGCTCGGGTTCAGTCACGGACCCAAGGCCCGGGGTCAGACACAGACTGAAGGCCCGGGGTCAGTCATAGACCCAAGGCCCGGGGTCAGTCATAGACCCAAGGCCCGGGGTCAGACACAGAACCAAGGCCCGGGGTCTTTCCCGAGAGCCGGCCCCACGCAACATGAGCCGCCTTTCCCAGATGCCCAGCGTGATGCGGAGAGACGCGTACTATACAGTTGCTCCTGCACACTCTACACTCGCCCTCGTCTTCACGCCCTGGCGGGCCGTGTTGCCACCTGGCGGCGGGAGCGGTCCCCAGTGGAGGTCTCTCTATAAGGGAGTCCTTCCTCTTTACATCGGGGACGTGGGGTGGCGAGTGTTCCATCGAGCTGTAGCGTGCAACAGTTAGTTCAGTCAATTCACGGACTCGCCAGCCGCCTGTAACCTCTGCAGCGAGGAAGGGACCGTGTTCCACGTGTATACGGAGTGTGAGAGGTTGCAGCCCCTGTACGACTATCTGACGGGGCTGCACTTTAGCCCCACATTGGCTCCTGATCTTTGGTCACCCGGTACAGAGGGGGGGGGGGGGGTGAGTGTCGATTGGGAGGGAGGGGGGAGAATCTCCCTGTTGGTCTGCTCCTGGGCCTGGCCAAGATGGCCGTTGGTGGGTCCAGGCAGCGGGCGGTCGACGGTCACACCAGAGTCGGCTGCCTGCCCCTCCTGCGGGCCTACGTCCGTGCCTGCGTGTCCCTGGAGGGGGAACACACACACGCGCGGTGTCCACAGGGACTCTGGAGGCCGTCCGTCAACGCTGGTCCCCGCGGGAGGTCGAGCGTATTGTAGATAAAGTTGACAATATTTTAATTTGATAACTTTTGTTTGATAAGGGCAGTCTTGGTCTTGTTTCTACTCTGTATTTGTTTTGAATAAAAGCATTTTGTATTGTAAAAAAAAGGGGTCAGACCCAGAGTGAAGCTTTCTGTACACCGTACCATCTCACAAACTCCTGGGGTCAGACAGAGTGAAGCTTCCCTCTACACTGTCCCATCACACAAACTCCTGGGATCACTGAACACCTCCGCTCAGCCCGCACCAACCTACCTGATCTCCCGGTGGCTCAGCACTTCAACTCCCCCTCCCATTCCCAATCTGACCTTTCTGTCCTGGGCCTCCTCCATGGCCAGAGTGAGGCCCAGCACAAATTGGAGGAACAGCACCTCATATTTCGCTTGGGTAGTTCACACCCCAGCGGTATGAACCTTGACCTCTCTAACTTCAGATAGCCTTTGCTTTCTCTCTCCATCCCCTTCCCCTTGCCAGTTCTCCCACCAGTCCTACTATCTCTGCCTATATTCTATCTTTGTCCCACCCACTCTTCTCACATCAGTCTGAAGAAGGGCCTCCACCCGAAACGTCGCCCATTCCTTCTCTCCAGAGAGTTAAGAAGATTGAATTGTTTGGTATTAATGGTGGAGTATCAAGATGGATTCAACAGTGGCTGAATGGGAGATGCCAGAGAGTAATGGTGGATGGCTGTTTGTCAGGTTGGAGGCCGGTGACTAGTGGGGTGCCTCAGGGGTCGGTGTTGGGTCCACTGTTGTTTGTCCTGTACATCAATGATCTGGATGATGGTGTGGAAAATTGGATTAGTAAGTATGCAGATGATACTAAGATAGGTGGTGTTGTGGATAATGAAGTAGATTTTCAAAGTCTACAGAGAGATTTAGGCCATTTGGAAGAGTGGGCTGAAAGATGGCAGATGGAGTTTAATGCTGATAAATGTGAGGTGCTACATCTCGGCAGGACAAATCAAAATAGGACGTACATGGTAAATGGTAGCGAATTGAGGAATGCAGTTGGGATCTAGGAATAACTGTGCATAGTTCCCTGAAGGTGGAATCTCATGTAGATAGGGTGGTAAAGAAAGCTTTTGGTGTGCTGGCCTTTATAAATCAGAGCATTGAATATAGAAGTTGGGATGTAATGTTAAAATTGTACAAGGCATTGGTGAGGCCAATTCTGGAGTATGGAGTACAATTTTGGTCGCCTAATTATAGGAAGGATGTCAACAAAATAGAGAGAGTACAGAGGAGATTTACTAGAATGTTGCCTGGGTTTCAGCACCTAAGTTACAGAGAAAGGTTGAACAAGTTATGTCTTTATTCTTTGGAGCGCAGAAGGTTAAGAGTGGACTTGATAGAGGTCTTTAAAATTATGAGCGGGTTAGACAGAGTGGACGTGGATAAGCTTTTCCCATTGAGAGTAGGGAAGATTCAAACAAGGGGACATGACTTGAGAATTAAGGGACAGAAGTTTAGGGGTAACATTAGGGGGAACTTCTTTACTCAGAGAGTGGTAGCTGTGTGGAATGAGCTTCCAGTGGAAGTGGTGGAGGCAGGTTCGATTGTATCCTTTAAAAATAGATTGGATGGGTATATGGACGGGAAAGGAATGGAGGGTTATGGTCTGAGTGCAGGTAGATGGGACTAGGGGGAAGTAAGAAGAAAAAAAAAGTGTTGGGCACGGACTTGAAGGGCCGAGATGGCGTGTTTCCGTGCTGTAATGGTTATATGGTTATTATATGGTTATACTGCCTGTCCCGCTGAGTTACTCCAGCATTTTGTGTCCACCTTCGATTTTACCAGCATCTGCAATTCTTTCTTACTTCCTCCAAATTCATTGTTGGGCCATTTCAGATACGCAAACAATTGGCTCTTGTTAATTCTCAGGCCAGCACCTTCATTATTCCCTGACACTGATACACACCGGTATCTGGATAAAGTACCAAGCCAGGCTGACACAGAAGATTGCCACTGGCACACTGTGGTGTATGCAGATAGCAACCAGAACTCTGGTCTACACAGGTTTTGTCCCAATCAACCAACCTGCTCCATTGGACTTTACCTCTAACTTGGTAACACTCTGATCTGCACTCTGGTATTTTTCTCCACACGCTGCCTCGGGAAAGCAGCCAACATTATCAAGGTCAGAGAATGCTGGAGTAAATCAGTGGGCAGGCAGGCAGGCAGGCAGGCAGGCAGGCAGCATCTCAGGAAACCACGTATGGGTGATGTTTCATGTCGGGCCCCTTAGAGTGATACAGTGTGGAAACAGGCACTTTGGCCCAAGTTGCCCATACCGCCCAACATGCCCCATCTACACTAGTCATAGAGTGATACAGTGTGGAAACAGGCCCTTCAGCCCAACTTGCCCACACTGGCCAACATGCCCCATCTACACTAGTCATAGAGTGATACAGTGTGGAAACAGGCCCTTCAGCCCAACTTGCCCACACCGCCCAACATGCCCCATCTACACTAGTCACAGAGTGATACAGTGTGGAAACAGGCCCTTCCTTCAGTCCAACCTGCCCACACCGCCCAACATGCCCCATCTACACTAGTCACAGAGTGATACAGTGTGGAAACAGGCCCTTCCTTCAGCCCAACTTGCCCACACCGCCCAACATGCCCCATCTACACTAGTCACAGAGTGATACAGTGTGGAAACAGGCCCTTCCTTCAGTCCAACCTGCCCACACCGCCCAACATGCCCCATCTACACTAGTCACAGAGTGATACAGTGTGGAAACAGGCCCTTCCTTCAGCCCAACCTGCCCACACTGGCCAACATGCCCCATCTACACTAGTCATAGAGTGATACAGTGTGGAAACAGGCCCTTCCTTCAGCCCAACTTGCCCACACTGGCCAACATGTCCCATCTACACTAGTCCCACCTGCCTGCGCTTGGTTCATATCCCTCTAAACCTGTCCTATCCATGTACCTGTCTAAATATTGCTTAAACGTTGGGATAGCACCTGCCTCAACTACCTCTTCCGGCAGCTCGTTCCGTACACCCACCACCCTATGTGTTAAAAGTTTACCCCCTCGAGTTCCTATTAAATCTTTCCCCCTTCACCTTAAACCCATGTCCTCTGGTCCTCGATTCCCCTACTCTGGGCAAGAGACTGTGTGCATTTACCCATATCTATTCCTCTCATGATTTTGTACACCTCTATAAGATCACCCCTCGTCCTCTTGCGCTCCAAGTAATGAAGTCCTAGCCTGCTCTGCCTCTCCCTTTTGCTCGGACCCTTGAGTCCTGTCAACGTTCTCGTAAATCTTCTTGTCAAGGACTTGTCCCACACCGTTCACTCCCTATTCTCCCCTTTCCCGTCGGGCAGAAGGTACAGAAGCTTGAAAGTGTGCACCACCGGACTCAGAAACAGCTTCTTCCCCCGCACTTATCAGACTACTGTGGTGCTGATCTTCCAACCTACTTCATTGCACTTTTTCTTTGCACTTTCTCTGTAGCAGTAAATGGTGAATCCCTGCTTCCCCTCTCTTTTGCACACCACAACCACCTTACAGCACTCTGGTAATTTTCTCTTTGTACTACCTGTTAGATTGTACTCATGATCAGGTTAGTTTATGGTCACGTGTGCCGAGGTACAGGGAAAAGTCGTCAAGAAGCAAGAGAGTTTATTGTCATATGTCCCAGAGAGGACAATGACATTCTTGCTTTGCTTCAGCACAACAGAATACAGAACAGTTCAGTGTGTCTATATACCATAGAATAAACACGCACACACACACACACACACACACGTATATATATGTATATATATATATATACATATATATACATAATATAAACAGATAAAGTGCAGTTCAGTTTTGGTCTCCTAATCTGAGGAAGGACATTCTTGCCATAGAGGGAGTACAGAGAAGGTTCACCAGACTGATTCCTGGGATGGCAGGACTTTCATATGAGGAAAGACTGGATAGACTCGGCTTGTACACGTTGGAATTCAGAAGACTGAGGGGGGATCTTATAGAAACTTACAAAATTCTTAAGGGGTTGGACAGGCTAGATGCAGGAAGATTATTCCCGATGTTGGGGAAGTCCAGGACAAGGGGGTCACACAGTTTAAGGCTAAGAGGGAAGACTTTTAGGACCGAGATGAGGAAATCAGAGAGTGGTGAATCTGTGGAATTCTCTGCCACAGAAGGTAGTTGAGGCCAGTTCATTGGCTATATTTAAGAGGGAGTTAGATGTGGCCCATGTGGCTAAAGGGATCAGGGGGTATGGAGAGAAGGCAGGTACAGGATACTGAGTTGGATGATCAGCCATGATCATATCGAATGGCGGTGCAGGCTCGAAGGGCCGAATGGCCTCTACTCCTGCACCTATTTTCTATGTTTCTATGTTTCTATGTAATAATGAATAATAATAATGGATGGGATTTATATAGCGCCTTTCTAATACTCAAGGCGCTTTACATCACATTATTCATTCACTCCTCAGTCACACTCGGTGGTGGTGAGCTACTTCTGTAGCCACAGCTGCCCTGGGGCAGACTGACGGAAGCGTGGCTGCTAATCTGCGCCTACGGCCCCTCCGACCACCACCAATCACTCACACACATTCACACACATTCACACACATTCACACACATTCACACGCAGGCAAGGGTGGGTGAAGTGTCTTGCCCAAGGACACAACGACAGTATGCACTCCAAGCGGGATTCGAACCGGCTACCTTCCGGTTGCCAGCCGAACACTTAGCCCATTGCGCCATCTGTCGTCCCTTGTAAGTGCAATAGTCTGTTATAGTTCAGAGTTTGTTTCAAGTTGAGTTTAATAGCCTGATGGCTGTGGGGAAGGAGCTATTCCTGAACCTGGATGTTGCAGATTTCAGGCTCCTGTACCTTCTACCTGAAGGCAGCGGAGAGATGAGTGTGTGGCCAGGATGGCGTGGGTCCTAGATGATGCTGCCAGCCTTTTTAAGGCAGAAAGGCTTTTGTCGCGTGCTAACCAGTCATATACCAGCTAACCAGTCAACTGGTGTATAATGTAATATAGTATAGATTTACCTGCTTCAAGTTTCAAAATGAGTACATATGGCACTTTTCAGATTCCATCCAGAGATATTTGCAAAACAAAAAGGAAACATTTGGAAGATTTCACACAAATCTCAGAGAAAGACTACTCTTTATTTCTGTATCGGGAATGACTTTTATCTCACAAACTCTTCGTTGTCTTCCCCCTTCTTTAATATTGTCATATTTCCCCAAATCTGCTAGATAGTTCAAAGAATCCAAATAAATGTGTAAGACACATGTACTTCTGAAGCTGGTAGATATGAAGGAAATGGGAAGATGATGAGAGGGGATCTTATTGAAAGGATGAGAGGGTGTCTTATTGAAACACATAAGATTGTTAAGGGTTTGGACACGCTAGAGGCAGGAAACATGTTCCCGATGTTGGGGGAGTCCAGAACCAGGGGCCACAGCTTAAGAATAAGGGGTCGGCCATTTAGAACGGAGACGAGGAAAAACCTTTCCACCCAGAGAGTTGTGAATCTGTGGAATTCTCTGCCTC
Organism: Malacoraja senta; assembly: GCA_038087875.1. Taxonomy (NCBI): domain Eukaryota; kingdom Metazoa; phylum Chordata; class Chondrichthyes; order Rajiformes; family Rajidae; genus Malacoraja; species Malacoraja senta. Next base: position 50,212 of record JAXLNO010001063.1, read on the forward strand.
AGAAGGCAGTGGAGGCCAATTCTCTGGATGCTTTCAAGAGAGAGCTGGATAGGGCTCTTAAAGATAGCGGAGTCAGGGGATATGGGGAGAAGGCAGGAACGGGGTACTGATTGGGGATGATCAGCCATGATCACAGTGAATGGCGGTGCTGGCCTGAAGGGCCGAATGGCCTCTACTCCTGCACCTATTGTCTATTGAAGATACTCACTGTAGACTCAAAATGCTTGAGTAACTCAGCGGGACAGGCAGCATCTCTGTAGAGAAGGTGGATCTCGGCCGAAAAGGTCACCCATTCCTTCTCTCCGGAGATGCTGCCTGTCCCGCTGAGTTGCCGGCATTTTGTGTCTATCTTGGATTTAAACCAGCATCTGCAGTTCTTTCCTGCACAGATACTGTACCACGTGCAGATAATAATTTTCCAACCTACCTCATTAGGACATTTTCTCTGTAACTATCACTACAGCGCTGCAACACTCTGGTATTTTTATCTTTTCGCTACCTGTTGTACTTGCGAATGGTTCGACTGCACTCATGATCTGTGGGAAAGAACTGCAGATGCTGGTTTAAATCAAAGATAGACACAAAATGCTGGAGTAACTCAGCGGGACAGGCAGCGTCTCTGGAGAGAAGGAATGGGTGACGTTTCGGGTCAAGACCACTTCTTCAGACTGATGTCAGGGGAGTGGGCGGGACAGAGATAGAATGTAGTCGGAGACAGTAAGACTGGTGGGAGAACTGGGAAGGGGGGGGGTGGAGAGAGAGGGAAAGCAAGAGCTACTTGAAGTTAGAGAAGTCAATGTTCATAGCGCTTGGTCTCGCCGATATACAGGAGTCGATACCTGGAACAGCGGAGAGATGAGGTTGGAGAAGGTGCAAGTGAACCTCTGCCTCACCAGTTGCCGTTCAGTTTTACCAGTCACATTGTTGGTCGCGGTCTCATGATGTTTCCTGATGCGTTGTCAGTATTATTGTCACCTGCAGTGAGATATCGTGAAAATATTGCTCGCGTGCTATCCAATTAAATCTGATTTGTGTAGTGAAGGAACTGCAGGTGCTGGTTTCAACTGAAGATAAGACACAAAATGGTGGAGTAACTCAGCGGGACAGGCAGCGTCTCTGGAGAGAAGGAATGGGTGACGTTTCACAGAGTGCTGGAGTAACTCAGCGGGACAGGCAGCGTCTCTGGAGAGAAGGAATGGGTGACGTTTCACAGAGTGCTGGAGGAACTCAGCGGGACAGGCAGCGTCTCTGGAGAGAAGGAATGGGTGACGTTTCACAGAGCGCTGGAGTAACTCAGCGGGACAGGCAGCGTCTCTGGAGAGAAGGAATGGGTGACGTTTCGGGTCGAGACCCTTCTTCAGACGAAGACCTTCATGGATCTTCTGAAGAAGGGTCTCGACCCGAAACGTCGCCCGTTCCTTCTATCCAGAGATGCTGCCCGTCCCGCTGAGTTACTCCACCATTTTGTGTCTTATCTTCAGTTAAAACCAGCACCTGCAGTTCCTTCACTACACAAATCAGATCATATATACCTATGAGTACTATCAAGCCCGTATGCAGGTGCAACGAGGGTGGCACGGTGGCGCAGCGGTAGAGTTGCTGCCTTACAGCGCAGGCAGCACCGGGAGACCCTGGTTCAATCCTGACTACGGGGGCTGTCTGTACGGAGTTTGCACGTTCTCCCCGTGACCTGCGTGGGTTTTCTCCGAGATCTTCAGATTCCTCCCACACTCCAAAGACGTGCAGGTTTGTAGGTTAATTGGTTGGTATAAGTGTAAATTGTCCCTTACAGATGCTGGTTTAGACACCAAAAGCTGGAGTAACTCAGCGGGACAGGCAGCAACTCTGGAGAGATGGAATGGGTGAAACTTCAGGTCGAGACCCTTCGTCAGACTGGTTAGGGAGGGTCTCGACCTGAAACGTCACTCCAGCTTTTGGTGTCTACCTTCATGTGTACGTGAAACATAGAAACATAGAAAATAGGTGCAGGAGTAGGTCATTTGGCCCTTCGAGCCTGCACCGCCATTCGATATGATCATGGCTGATCATCCAACTCAGTATCCCATCCCTGCCTTCTCTCCATACCCCCTGATCCCTTTAGCCACAAGGGCCACATCTAACTCCCTCTTAAATATCGCCAATGAACTGGCCTCAACTACCTTCTGTGGCAGAGAATTCCACAGATTCACCACTCTCTGTGTAAAAAATGATTTTCTCATCTCGGTCCTAAAAGACTTCCCTCTTATCCTTAAACTGTGACCCCTTGTTCTGGACTTCCCCAACATCGGGAAGAATCTTCCTGTATCTAGCCTGTCCAACCCCTTAAGAATTTTGTAAGTTTCTATAGGATCCCCCCTCAATCTTCTAAATTCTAGCGAGTACAAGCCGAGTCTATCCAGTGTTTCTTCATATGAAAGTCCTGCCATCCCAGGAATCAGTCCGGTGAACCTTCTCTGTACTCCCTCTATGGCAAGAATGTCTTTCCTCAGATTAGGAGACCAAAACTGTACGCAATATTCCAGGTGTGGTCTCACCAAGACCCTGTACAACTGCAGTAGAACCTCCCTGCTCTTATACTCAAATCCTTTTGCTATGAATGCTAACATACCATTTGCTTTCTTCACCGCCTGCTGCACCTGCATGCCTACTTTTAATGACTGGTGTACCATGACACCCAGGTCTCGTTGCATCTCCCCTTTTCCTAATCGGCCACCATTCAGATAATAGTCTACTTTCCTGTTTTTGCCACCAAAGTGGATAACCTCACATGTATCCACATTATACTGCATCTGCCATGCATTTGCCCACTCACCCAACCTATCCAAGTCACCTTGCAGCCTCCTAGCATCCTCCTCACAGCTAACACTGCCCCCCAGCTTCGTGTCATCCGCAAACTTGGAGATGTTGCATTCAATTCCCTCATCCAAATCATTAATATATATTGTAAATAGCTGGGGTCCCAGCACTGAGCCTTGCGGTACCCCACTAGTCACTGCCTGCCATTCTGAAAAGGACCCGTTTACTCCTACTCTTTGCTTCCTGTCTGCCAGCCAGTTCTCTATCCACATCAATACTGAACCCCCAATACCCTGTGCTTTAAGTTTGCATACTAATCTCTTACAGTGGCTTGCAAATGTTTTCATACCCCTTGAAAGTGTCGCGTGGAAAGGTATTCAGCCCCCCTGAGTCAATACCTTGTAGAACCACCTTTCGCTGCAATTACAGCTGCAAGTCTTTTGGGGTATGTCTCTACCAGCTTTGCACATCTAGAGACTGAAATTTTTGCCCATTCTTCTTTGCAAAATAGCTCAAGCTCAGTCAGATTGGATGGAGAGCGTCTGTGAACAGCAATTTTCAAGTCTTGCCAGAGATTCTCAATTGGATTTAGGTCTGGACTTTGACTGGGCCATTCTAACACATGAATATGCTTTGATCTAAACCATTCTATTGTAGCTCTGGCTGTATGTTTAGGGTCTTTGTCCTGCTGGAAGGTGAACCTCCGCCCCAGTCTCAAGTCTTTTGCAGACTCTAACAGGTTTTCTTCCAAGATTGCCCTGTATTTGGCTCCATCCATCTTCCCATCAACTCTGACCAGCTTCCCTGTCCCTGCTGAAGAAAAGCATCCCCACAGCATGATGCTGCCACCACCATGTTTCACAGTGGGGATGGTGTGTTCAGGGTGATGTGCAGTGTTAGGTTTCCGCCACACATAGCGTTTTGCATTTAGGCCAAAAGCTTCAATTTTGGTCTCATCTGACCAGAGCACCTTCCTCCACATGTTTGCTGTGTCCCCCACATGGCTTGTGGCAAACTGCAAATGGGACTTCTTATGGCTTTTTTTCAACAATGGCTTTCTTCTTGCCACTCTTCCATAAAGGCCCGATTTGTGGAGTGCACGACTAATAGTTGGACAGATTCTCCCACTTGAGCTGTGGATCTCTGCAGCTCCTCCAGAGTTACCATGGGCCTCTTGGTTGCTTCTCTGATCAATGCTCTCCTTGCCCGGCCTGTCAGTTTAGGTGGACGGCCATGTCTTGGTAGGTTTGCAGTTGTGCCATACTCTTTCCATTTTCGGATGATGGATTGAACAGTGCTCCGTGAGATGTTCAAAGCTTGGGATATTTGTTTATAACCTAACCCTGCTTTAAACTTCTCCACAACTTTATCCCTGGCCTGTCTGGTGTGTTCCTTGGGCTTCATGATGCTGTTTGTTCACTAATGTTCTCTAACAAACCTCTGAGGCCTTCACAGAACAGCTGTATTTATACTGAGGTTAGATTACACACAAGTGGACTCTATTTACTAATTAGGTGACTTCTGAAGGCAATTGGTTGCACTGGATTTTATTTAGGGGTATCAGAGTAAAGGGGGCTGAATACTTTTGCTCGCGACACTTTTCAGTTTTTTATTTGTAACAAAAGGTGAAAACCATGTATAATTTTCCTTCCACTTCACAATTATGCGCCACTTTGTGTTGGTCTATCACATAAAATCCCAATAAAATACATTTACGTTTGTGGTTGTAATGTGACAAAATGTGGAAAAGTTCAAGGGGTATGAATACTTTTGCAAGCCACTGTTTGTGGGACCTTGTCGAAAGCCTTCTGAAAGTCCAGATATAACACATCCACTGGTTCTCCCTTATCCACTCTACTAGTTACATCCTCGAAAAATTCTATAAGATTCGTCAGACATGACGAACCTCCCTGCTCCTATACTCAAATCCTTTTGTTCTGAAAGCTAACATACAATTCGCTTTCTTCACTGCCTGCTGTACCTGCATGCCTACTTTCAATGACTGGTGTACCATGAAACCCAGGTCTCGCTGCATCTCACCTTTTCCTAATCGGCCACCATTTAGATAATAGTCTGCTTTCCTGTTTTTGCCACCAAAGTGGATAACCTCACATTTATCCACATTATACTGCATCTGCCAAACATTTGCCCACTCACCCAGCCTATCCAAGTCACCTTGCAGTCTCCTAGCATCCTCCTCACAGCTAACACTGCCCCCCAGCTTAGTGTCATCCGCAAACTTGGAGATGTTGCCTTCAATTCCCTCATCCAGATCATTAATCCATTCAATTTACCTAACACCACTTCCCGGCTAACCTGGATTTCACTCAGTTCCTCCATCTCATTTAACCCCCGGTCCCTTGCTATTTCCGGCAGATTATTTATGTCTTCCTTGGTGAAGACAGAACCAAAGTAGTTATTCAATTGGTCTGCCATGTCCTTGTTCCCCATGATCAATTCGCCTGTTTCTTACTGCAAGGGACCTACATTTGTTTTAACTAATCTTTTCCTCTTCACATATCTATAAAAACTTTTGCAGTCAGTTTTTATGTTTCCTGACAGTTTTCTTTCATAATCTATTTTCCCTTTCCTAATTAAGCCTTTTTTCCTCCTCTGCTGGACTCTGAATTTCTCCCAGTCCTCTGGTAGGCTGCTTTTTCTGGCTAATTTGTATGCTTCATCTTTTGTTTTGATACTATCCTTGATTTCCCTTGTTATCCACGGATGCACTACCTTCCCGATTTATTCTTTTGCCAAACTGGGATGAACAATTGTTGTAGTTCATCCATGCAGTTTTTAAATGCCTTCCATTGCATATCCACCGTCAACCCTTTAAGAATCATTTGCCAGTCTATCTTGGCCAATTCACGTCTCAGACCCTCAAAGTCACCTTTCTTTAAGTTCAGGACCCTTGTTTCTGAATTAACAATGTCATTCTCCATCCTAATGAAGAACTCAACCATATTATGGTCACTCTTGCCCAAGGGGCCAAGCACAACAAGACTGCTAACTAACCCTTCCTCATTACTCAATACCCAGTCGAGAATAGCCTGCTCTCTCATTGGTTCCTCTACATGTTGGTTTAGAAAACTATCCCGCATACATTCCAAGAAATCCTCTTCCTCAGCACCCCTGCCAATTTGATTCACCCAATCTATATGTAGATTGATGTCACCCATTATAATTGTTTTACCTTTGTTGCACGCATTTCTAATTTCCTGTTTGATGCCATCCCCAACTCCACTACTACTGTTAGGTGGCCTGTACACAACTCCCACTAGAGTTTTCTGCCCCTTAGTGTTTCGCAGCTCTACCCATATCGATTCCACATCCTCCAAGCTAATGTCCTTCCTTTCCACTGCGTTAATCTCCTCTCTAACCAGCAACGCTACCCCACCTCCTTTTCCTTTCTGTCTATCCCTCCTGAATATTGAATATCCCTGGATGTTCAGCTCCCAGCATTGGTCTCCCTGGAGCCATGCCTCCGTGATCCCAACTATATCATATTTATTAATAACTATCTGCACATTCAACTCATCCACCTTATTACGAATGCTCCTTGCATTAAGATACAAAGCCTTCAGGCTTGTTTTTACAACACTCTTACCCCTTATACAATTATGTTGAAAAGTGGCCCTTTTTGATTTTTTGCCCTGGAATTGTCTGCCTGCCACTTTTACTTTTCACCTTGCTACCTATTGCTTCTACCCTCATTTTATACCCCTCTGCCTCTCTGCTCTTGCACCCACCCCCCTGCCACATTAGTTTAAATCCTCCCCGACAGCACTAGCAAGCACTCCCCCAGGGACATTGTGAAGCACGTGTGCATCTTGTGTGAGTGTGCGTGCATGAGAGCATGTGTAGGAGGGCAAGAGCCAAGACTCCCTACATTGCCGCTGTCGTGTATCAAGGGCTGATACGTTGATCCATCAACTCTCTCCCTCCATCTCAGGCAGACTTTGGAGCAGTGGCTCTGTAAAGTTTAGGTCCCATGGGCCATACCTTTCCCTCTCCTCCTCCCTCGCCTCCTCCTCCTCCTCCTCCACCTCCTCCTCCTCCTCCTCCTCCTCCTCCTCCTCCTCCTCCTACATAGATACATAGATACATAGAAATTAGGTGCAGGAGTAGGCCATTCAGCCCTTCGAGCCTGCACCGCCATTCAATACGATCATGGCTGATCATCCAACTCAGTATCCCGTACCTGCCTTCTCTCCATACCCCCTGATCCCTTTAGCCACAAGGGCCACATCTAATTCCCTCTTAAATATAGCCAATGAACTGGCCTCAACTACCCTCTGTGGCAGAGAGTTCCAGAGATTCACCACTCTCTGTGTGAAAAAGTTTTTCCTCATCTCGGTCTTAAAGGATTTTCCCCTTATCCTTAAGCTGTGACCCCTTGTCCTGGACTTCCCCAACATCGGGAACAATCTTCCTGCATCTAGCCTGTCCAACCCCATAAGAATCTTGTACGTTTCTATAAGATCCCCTCTCAATCTCCTAAATTCTAGCGAGTATAAGCCAAGTCTATCCAGTCTTTCTTCATATGAAAGTCCTGACATCCCAGGAATCAGTCTGGTGAACCTTCTCTGCACTCCCTCTATGGCTATAATGTCCTTCCTCAGATTTGGAGACCAAAACTGTACGCAATACTCCAGGTGTGGTCTCACCAAGACCCTGTACAACTGCAGTAGAACCTCACTGCTCCTATACTCAAATCCTCTTGCTATGAAGGCCAACATACCATTCGCTTTCTTCACTGCCTGCTGCACCTGCATGCCTACTTTCAATGACTGGTGTACCATGACACCCAGGTCTCGCTGCATCTCCCCATTTCCTAATCGGCCACCATTTAGATAATAGTCTGCCTTCCCGTTTTTGCTACCAAAGTGGATAACCTCACATTTATCCACATTATACTGCATCTGCCAAACATTTGCCCACTCACCCAGCCTATCCAAGTCACCTTGCAGTCTCCTAGCATCCTCCTCACAGCTAACACTGCCCCCCAGCTTAGTGTCATCCGCAAACTTGGAGATGTTGCTTTCAATTCCCTCGTCCAGATCATTAATATAAATTGTAAATAGCTGGGGTCCCAGCACTGAGCCTTGTGGTACCCCACTAGTCACTGCCTGCCATTGTGAAAAGGACCCGTTTACTCCTACTCTTTGCTTCCTGTTTGCCAGCCAGTGCTCTATCCACATCAATACTGAACCCCCAATACCGTGTGATTTAAGTTTGTATCCTAATCTCTTATGTGGTACCTTGTCGAAAGCCTTCTGAAAGTCCAGATACAACACATCCACTGGTTCTCCCCTATCCACTCTACTAGTTACATCCTCGAAAAATTCTATAAGATTCGTCAGACACGATTTACCTTTCGTAAATCCATGCTGACTTTGTCCAATGATTTCACCACTTTCCAAATGTGCTGCTATCCCATCTTTAATAACTGACTCTAGCAGTTTCCCCACTACCGATGTTAGACTAACTGGTCTGTAATTCCCCGTTTTCTCTCTCCCTCCCTTCTTAAAAAGTGGGGTTACGTTTGCTACCCTCCAATCCTCAGGAACTACTCCAGAATCTAAAGAGTTTTGAAAAATTATCACTAATGCATCCACTATTTCTGGAGCTACTTCCTTAAGTACTCTGGGATGCAGCCTATCTGGCCCTGGTGATTTATCGGCCTTTAATCCATTCAATTTACCCAACACCACTTCCCGACTAACCTGGATTTCACTCAGTTCCTCCATCTCCTTTGACCCGCGGCCCCCTGCTATTTCCGGCAGATTATTTATGTCTTCCTTAGTGAAGACGGAACCAAAGTAGTTATTCAATTGGTCTGCCATATCCTTGTTCCCCATGATCAATTCACCTGTTTCTGACTGCAAGGGACCTACATTTGATTTAACTAATCTCTTTCTCTTCACATATCTATAAAAACTTTTGCAGTCAGTTTTTATGTTCCCTGCCAGTTTCCTTTCATAATCTATTTTCCCTTTCCTAATTAAGCCCTTTGTCCTCCTCTGCTGGTCTCTGAATTTCTCCCAGTCCTCTGGTATGCTGCTTTTTCTGGCTAATTTGTACGCATCATCTTTTGCTTTGATACTATCCCTGATTTCCCTTGTTATCCACGGATGCACTACCTTCCTTGATTTATTCTTTTGCCAAACTGGAATGAACAATTTTTGTAGTTCATCCATGCAGTCTTTAAATGCCTTCCATTGCATATCCACCGTCAACCCTTTTAGAACTAATTGCCAGTCAATCTTGGCCAATTCACGTCTCATACCCTCAAAGTTACCTTTCTTTAAGTTCAGAACCGTTGTTTCTGAATTAACAATGTCACTCTCCATCCTAATGAAGAACTCAACCATATTATGATCACTCTTGCCCAAGGGGGCACGCACAACAAGTCTGCTAACTAACCCTTCCTCATTACTCAATACCCAGTCTAGAATAGCCTGCTCTCTCGTTGGTTCCTCTACATGTTGGTTTAGATAACTATCCCTCATACATTCCAAGAAATCCTCTTCCTCAGCACCCCTGCCAATTTGATTTACCCAATCTATATGTAGATTGAAGTCACCCATTATAACTGTTTTGCCTTTGTTGCACGCATTTCTAATTTCCTGTTTGATGCCATCCCCAACTTCACTACTACTGCTAGGTGGCCTGTACACAACGCCCACCAGCGTTTTCTGCCCCTTAGTGTTTCGCAGCTCTACCCATACTGATTCCACATCCTCCAAGCTAATGTCCTTCCTTTCCACTGCGTTAATCTCCTCTCTAACCAGCAACGCCACCCCACCTCCTTTTCCTTTCTCTCTATCCCTCCTGAATATTGAATATCCCTGGATGTTCAGCTCCCAGCCTTGGTCACCTTGGAGCCATGTCTCCGTGATCCCAACTATATCATAATCATTAATTGCTATCTGCACGTTCAACTCATCCACCTTATTACGAATGCTCCTTGCATTGAGACACAAAGCCTTCAGACTTGTTTTTACAACGCTCTTACCCCTTATACAATTATGTTGAAAAGTGGCTCTTTTTGATTTTTGTCCTGGATTTGTCTGCCTGCCACTTTTACCTTTCACCTTGCTACCTATTGCTTCCGCCCGCATTTTACACCCCTCTGTTTCTCTGCTCACCCATTTAAGAACCCCACCACCTCTTATTCTCTGTTTATTATTGTTTTCTTCTTTCCCCCCTACATGTTGGGTCTGAGTGCTTTCCTTCTCTGCCTCCTGCCTCACACACTGTCTAATAGCATTCTCTATTTGAGTCCTCCTCCTCCTCCTCCTCCTCCTCCTCCTCCTCCACAGCCCTTCCATTTGCCAAGGGTTGTGAGCGTTGGCATCTGCACTGATCACCCAGTAATTCACTCTGGGCCATTTGGCAGACGAGGCTTCAGGGGTAATAGTGGCAGGGCTCCCGAACCGTAGCCCTCCCTCTCTCCCCCACCCCTTCACACACTCCCCCCACTCACCCCCCCCCTCCCCTCCTGCCCACTCTCTAACCCCACTCCCTCTTCCCTCTCTGCACCTCTCCCCTCCCCTCTGTTATCACTTCTCTCCGTCAGCCCACACCCCCTCCCCCATCTCATCTCACCCCTCCCCCTCTCCCTCCTCCTCCTTCATCTCACCCCCTCTCCCTCCCCCCTTTATCTTGCCCCCCCTCTCCCTCCTCATCCCCCTCATCTCAACCCCCCTCTCCCTCACACCTACCCCCTCTCCCTCACCCCCCCTCTCTCCCTCACCCCCCTCTCTCCCTCACCCCCCTCTCTCCCTCACCCCCTCTCTCCCTCACCCCCCTCTCCCTCACCCCCCACTCCCTCACCCCCTCCTCTGTCTCTCACCCCCCTCTGTCCCTCACCCCCCTCTCTCCTTCACCCCCCCTCTCCCTAACCCCTTCTCTCTCCCTCCCCCCTCCCCCCTCCTCTGTCCCTCACCCCCACTCCCCGCACTCCCTTTCTCCCTCACCCCCACTCCCCGCACTCCCTCTCTCCCTCACCCCCCCTCTCTCTCACCCCCTCTCTCCCTCACCCCCTCTCTCCTTCACCACCCCCATCTTTCCCTCACCCACCCCCTCCTCATCTCATGCCCATTTCCCCTCACCCCCCGCCCTCGCTGCCTTCCTCCCTCTCACCCTCTCCCTTTTTGTCCAGGCTTCTCCATGGACAATTATTCCTCCCACGCGCTGACGCACTCTCTCTCTCTCTCTCTCTCTCTCTGACACACTCACAGTCGCTCCTCCTTTGCTGTGACAATTACTGGCAAAGTCTCCACTAAACCCTCGCACCTTGCTTCCCTCATTCTCCATCTCTCGCTCTGCCTTCCTTCTTCTCTCCCTCACACCATTCCCCCTCCTGCTTTAGAGTCACAGAGTGATACAGCGTGGAAACAGGCCCAACTTGCCCACACCGGCCAACATGTCCCAGCTACACTGGTCCCACCTGCCTGCGTTTGGCCCAGATCCCTGCAAACCTGTCCTATCCATGTACCTGTCCAAATGTCTCTTAAACGTTGGGATAGTCCCAGCCTCAACTACCTC